>CM042082.1:15354937-15712684 GCA_023509865.1 Trypoxylus dichotomus
TATACTATGTAAGGCTCTAGAAACGAATGCTTCGCAGTAGTGTGTGACTTACTATCAATATGAAAAAAGAATGTAATTACTTATTATTTTTATGTATTCTAATGTTAAATCGGTTAAGAAATCTACTAACATGTTAATAAAGCGATTTCCGACACTAGAATAGTAATTATATTCACTATTTTTAATATTGATAGTTATCGAGCCAAGCACTCGTTTTCGCAGTGTTAATTTTATTTCGCTTAATGCCATATTACGATCTGTACATTTGAAAAACGCGTCTTCACTTTAACTCTACCCCATTATCGTAAGAGGCGCTGAGCTTAGTTTTACCTCCACCCCGACAGTTACCATCCTTTCTTACTCTGCGTATCTATCTAACACCCTTAACTGAAAGACACATTGTCGCCACACAGGATACCCTTATAAAGTCATCGGCAATACAATCATTTTGTACTAAATCCAGCGCCATCTGTAATTTGTGAGCAATATTAAGTGAGAAATTTAAGGAATTTCCGAAACCTTAGATATATTTATATATGGCTAGGGTAGCGGGAATCCCAAAGATAAACCGGAGATGATAAAAAGGTCTGGAATATACCAAATCGCATGTAATGATTGAGAGAAAGTTTATATTGGACAAACAAAAAGAAGTATCGAAACGAGGTTCAAAGAACATATTAGACACTATCGTTTCGACAATCCTGAACTATCAAGCGTAGCAGAGCATATGATAAAATCCGGACATAAGATTGATTTAAAAAATCTGACACTACTTAAAAATGTGAACTCGTATAGAGAATTAGACGCGTACGAAACGATATGTAAGAAAAAGGACGGAAACTTATTGAACAGAGAACCACCCCCAATTGCACAGTTGATGGATTCGAGTTTGATGGATTTATTACCATAGGCCCTGTTAAAGATACGGTTCGCTTTCGGTCCATCCTTTCCCGAAAAAGGCATTAGACCACCGAGTAGATTGTAGTCATATGTTTTAGAAATTTTAGAGCCTGCGTAGAAAATAATTTGCATGTGTGATATAGTTTTTACTTTCAGTCGGTAACACGGTTGACAATGAGAGCCCACGTGCTCTCGAAACGCTGCGTTCCGCATAATTAATAAATTTATGTGAGTGGAGTTTACTGCTATACCTGTGAATTGTACATCCACACAGTCCTTGCAATCGTCATTAAATGAGAATGATTAGTTTCAAAGTGTTTAATTGGATGTATTTACAATTTAATATTGTCAACTACAAAATATGCTCATTTGAAATGGCACACAGTGTCTTCAGCGAGTTTTCCATTCCTGGTAACAATTCCGGAAGTCTTATTCCGTTAGGCTATTTACAATCTACGTCGTGACTCTTTGGATATTGTTTATTGTTCGTCATGGGAACCTCGTATCGCAGGGCAAGACAGTGAATCAAACCTTTTATCGAGTGAACGTTTGAGAAAAAGAATTTTGCGTGTACGACCTGATATTCTCAACCCGTGGATCTTTCACCACGATAATGCCCGTAGTCACAGCTCATTGTCTGTCTGTTGGCAGAGAAAAGTACTAAAGAAATGGAGAAGTTGCTATTACAGAACAATAAACAACATTCATAGCATCCAAAGAGTCACGACGCAAGTTCTAAACGGCGTAACAGAACAAGACTTCCGGAATAGTTGCCCGAAGTGGAAAACTCGTTGGAGATGCTATGTGCATTCCAAAGGGGCATACTTTGAAGAGGACAATATTAAATTATAGATACATTCAATTAAACGCTTTAAAAGTAATCATTCTTACTAATTTCGAGACGTGCCTCGTATATGCGATATTATATAACATGTGTTCAAATAAATTTTATCTGAAAGTAGCTTTTGTAGTTATAATCATATCTTAGCTTGTTAATGAAACCCTTAATACGAATTTTGTTTGGTATAAACTATTTGACTGGCATTACAAGTTCTCTGTCAAATTGACAACTAATGCAACTAGAAATAGTATAAATTACGACAAAAGTTTTTATTGGAATGGACTATCAGACGTAATTTAACCAGCAATTATAAAACGAAAGTGCCAACTTTCTACAAGGACTTATAAGAAGGCAATCGTATCTTTTTCGATTAATACAACTACAATAATTTTTATTTATACAATCATCAAGCTTTTGTTTTCATTTTATTTATCTTTTTAATTTTTTTATACTAAACTGTTTATTATCAGTGTAATCAAATTACTTCTGCGAATTTAACAGCAAACAACATTTCTGTTAACATAATATATTTATGAACATAAACAGTCTTCTTACATAAAAGATAACACAACGCTGTAGACAGTTGGGTACATTGCACATGCAATCATATCTAATCGACTTGCGCTTGGAGACAAACTGTTGCGTTTTGGAATCTTGGGTCGGCTTCTTTTTGTTCGTCGGTCATACTTTCAGCGTCTTGTTCACTTATCCCGGCAGTCTCGAGGCACTGAGACGCTTTTGCGTATAAATCCGCTGTAACCTGTATTGTTTCCGCTATAACCTCTGATAAACTCTGTTGAGAAAAGAAGACAATTAATAAATAGAACAAAATGTACTTACTAAGCAATAAGTGCGACAAAAAAAGAGCAAGTAAGGAATTACAATAGATTAGACTTTTTACCATTTTTTGATTTTTACTGTATAGATGTTATAGGAGCTTCACAATTAATTTACGTTGAAAGTAATTTAATATATAATTACTTTATTGGAGAAAATAGTAATTGTGGTTGAAAACAGTGGAATGGCGTAAATGGAATCCAGAAATTCTACAATAAGCCTATTTTCTTTAGTCAAGCAATGGTTGCTTTTCCGAAATCGCAACAGAATTATATACAGCGCACAAAACTTAAAATACAATAATTAATAAAACCATACGAATGAGGATAGCATACCTATACGGAATAATAAATTGCCACCTGTAATGATAATCAAAACAATAATAATATGGATAATTATATAATTTTATATATTAGTATATATATTCATATACAATGAAATTCCCCTTCGCGAACGCCTCTCTTACACGGAGACTTCCCTTAAACGGAGAGTTTTCCATGGTCCCGACCGGCTCTCATATAATTTCCATTGTATTAACTCTTTCTTGGACGAACATTCTCTTGAAATGTTCTCTTAATCGGACAAAAAATAAAATAAAAAGAAACGCCTTATCTTATTTTTATATCGAGAGTATTGCTATTGCATTTCTTAATCGCCCCAATTTCACTGGGACTTTAATCTTTCGGTACAAACGCAGCCTATATCGTGCATTTCTGCCTGGCGTGAATTAGGGACTTCCCCAGGTTGGTCGGGGATGTATCGTTCTTATTCTTTGGGTGTACGCTTTAGATTGAATCTGCTTTCAATATTAGTCTGATGTTTATGCGGAAAAGACACAGTGGGCGACACATTCATTGTAGAAATGCTCCAATTAGAAAAATTCTCAGGCTTAAACAAAAAATTGAGATTGTTGAAGTTTACAATAAAGAGAAATTAAGTGTAAGGAACTTATCCAAGCGTCTTGATATTGGAAAAACATAGCTGCAGATATAATTAAACATAAAGAAATCCTTCTAAACAAATGGATGTCGAACATTTGAATGAAAAAAAGAAGCTTTTTGACGGGTGATGGTACTAAAATTGACAAATTGTGTTATGACTGGTTTACAGCAGCTCAGCATAAGGGGATTCCTTTAACAGGTATGCATATGATTTTTTTAGATAAGATTTTCTTGTATTAATGCATTGGTTTGCTCTTCACATTAAATTCTACAATAGATAAAAAAAGTGAGATTACCAATAGGTTTGTCGTGACAAAAACGCAAAAAACTTACTTTTTTTTTTTAGGTCCGCTAATACGATGTAACGCAAGAGAAATAGCCGCTTCTTTGAGACATTCTACATTCAGTGCTTCTTCTGGTTGGCACAATAAATTTAGAATCCACCACATTATAAGTTTTAAAGTGATTTAGGGGTAATGCTGAAGATGTTTCGTCGTTTTTAAAAAATGTCCTTCATTGATCGAGGGATATTAACCGAGAGATATCTATAATACTGATGAGACAGGCAAAACATTTTGTTATTTTTAGACAATGCAGGATCTTATCCGAAATACGTTTGCTTAAATAATATAAAAATATTATTTTTACTCCCCACTTGACCAGGGGATTATAAAGAATTTTAAAACTTATTACCGAAGTCTAATACTCAAACATCTGCTAGTAAACATTGAAACTGCTGGTACAGCTTTGGAGTTAATAAAGAAAATTACACCACTGGATGCAGTTTATTTGGCAAAAACCGCTTTATAATTATAAATACGATTTCAAGACGCCATTTTAAAGAAAAACAGAAGACAAACAACAATATATGAATTTATGCGTCCTTAAAGTGACTGTTCATTTCATTGTTTTGTAAATTTCTAAATTTAGAAAGAAGCTCCAAAGACTCTGTATCTCCGTGATTTTTGACAAAACTTTTGAGCTGCTTGGTCAGGGTAATAGCTTTACCATAACTTTGGATTTGGGATAGCTTTTGTTGGCACTGGAACCTCATCGACATCAGAATCTTCCGAAGTTGTTGTATTTCAACTGGATTTGCAATTTCTTGTTCTGAATCTGGATCTTCAACATACAAATCTTCATCTACGTTCAAAAAATTATTAAGGTTTTCATTATCCGTCAATTTCAATAAATTCTTATTTTTGAGGATATCTGAAAGTACATTAAGAGGCAAATCATCTTCTAGGTCAGATGAATCAGTCTCAGTTAACTGGTCTTCACTTTGCATATTTACATGATTAAATCCTGCTTTGCGGAAGCAATTTTGAACTGTCTCTTCGGTTACTTGGTCCCAAGCGGTTTTTGCCAAATAAACTGCATCCAGTGGTGTAATTTTCTTTATTAGCTCAAAAACTGCTGGTACAGCAGTTTCAATATTTACTAGCAGATGTTTGAGTATTAGACTTCGGTAATAAGTTTTAAAATTCTTTATAATCCCCTGGTCAAGTGGTTGACAAGCTGATGTACATTAGGGAGTAAAAATAATATTTTTATATGATTTAAGCAAACGTCTTTCGGATGAGATCCCGCAGTGTCTAAAAATAACAATATATGAATGAAATATGAGAAGACAAACAAAAATATATGAATTTATGCGTCCTTAAAGTGACTGTTCATTTCATTGTTTTATATTACATACTACATCTATGTATCTATGTACATATATTATACTTTGTATGTTGTATATATCTAAAGGAAATAAACTTTTTTTTCTTAAGTTTAAAGTTTCTTATTTATTTTAAAAACATTTATATACATATACGATTTAAATGTCCCAGTTTCTTTAATATATTCATTTTTCGTTAAAACACGATTTTTGTTGTATCTACTACGTATTTCTTTTATGGGGACGCCCCTCCTGAACGGACATCGTCAGTTGGTCCGGTTGGTGTCCGTTCAAGAGAGATTTCACTATATATATATATATATATATATATATATGTTATTATTTCCGGTTCGAGGCGGCGATAGTTGAAAAGAATTAAACCAGTGAATGAAAAATGTTTTTACATGTTTTGCATTTCCTTAAATTTATTTTTTTTAGTACATAACCTGTCTATCTAGCGCGTAGATGAAAGATTGCACTTTCTCTAAGACATTTAGAAAAAGAATCAAATAAAATCCACACTTGACTACACAAGATGTTCAGTTTTCTTTTAACACACAGTATATTACTACGTCTTTAGATACCTCCCTTCCACTCCAAGCAATTTCCTTCAACATTCCTTATACAGTTTCACAGATAACTGTCTGTAACGTTAAAGTGTTGCAAGATATCGTAAAATGTTTCAAATGATTGAGTTGCGATCTAATTATTTTTCGAGTAAGTTTTTAACGGTATGTCGAAAGCTTTTTTATATTACATAGTTTCTACAGGATAATCATCGAAATCGCTCCAAAATTTATTAGATCTAAATAATTAAGCACAGAAAGATGTCATAATTTAGAAATTTATTTAAAATGAACAAAAAAAGATAGATGTAATATCCGGAAAATTATTTAATCAAATTACCTTAAAGATGTGTTTTGATCAAAACTAATCCACTGAAAATCCATTTAGATCATTAAATTATATTCATGGCGGTATATGGATAGCATTCAGAATTTTATTAACGCAACCAGCTGTAAGTGGAAAAGATCTTTTCCAGACCAACATCATAAATATCAATAATTGCGATTGAAAATGATATTTGCAGTCAAATAAATATCAATCTTTTGCAATAATGTCCCAAAATTATGTCAAATTTAATAATGCAAGACACCACACTCAACTAATAATAAGTGAACGTTTTGGATTGTAAGACACCTGTGTACACGAGGGCTGTCTTTTAAATATTGCATACAGAGCTAGAATAAAACAGTAGATAGCTTTTTAAGATTTCATTGGTTTCCGGAGTATTTTACGAAAGGTTGTATTAGAATATCAATAAAGAAAAGATTAAAGTATACGTAATCAACCCCCATAACTAGTGTGCATACATAACATTTGTTAATAAAAGAGTAAAACTATTTGAATTGTATTCTATTTATAAAATTCAAACTAAATATTTGGCACAAATACAATATATAATGTTAATTGATAAACAAACTAAATAATAAGAAACAATACAGATAAAATAATTTCACTAGAAATGGAGCGTATTACACATATATGTACATAAACAGAAATATTTATTAATATAGTCTGCTTCTTAATAGTAGTCATTGATAAGTTTGCCTGTGTTTTTATTCAAAGGTTTGGGTTATGCTAGATTACCAGTATAATTTTCATGACTCAGTGCTGGGTGTTCAAGCATACAAATATATATTCTGTGATCAAACCTGATTAAATGAAACTGGGCATGCGCAATGTTCACCGACTGTTAATGCAGAAACTGTACGCAAACCATCACGAAACTTGTTACTTGAACATGTTGAATTAGAAAAACCGCTAAAATTTAAAAGGCGTAAATACGCGAGTTTTTGCGTGTTCTAGTAGAGAAGGGAGACAGGTTTTTAAGAAAGTAGTATAGTACATAGATAGTAATATTTGTGAAATGTTAGAAGAAATAAATAGAACAGTTTCTTCCACATACGAACAACGATATCAGAAGAACAAACCTAATATTCATTCGCGCAGGTTGGTGTCTTCCGAAAATGACAGAGCTATATCTACGAGGGCAATCCCAAATTTTTTGGGGACGTAGAGAAAGTTTTAATACGATTGTTGGCAACACTGTTGTGAGCAGTGCCTTCTCCGCTACCACATAAGCACGCAGGCGCTTTGCTCGGATGCTCATTCTTGGCTTGGAGCTCCCAATAAACGTTACCGCCAACTGGGAAGTGCGCGCAGTTATTCGATTTTTGAACGCAAAAGGGGTTAAACCGATTGAAATTCACCGCCTATTGACGGAAATGTATGAACAGTCGTGCATGGATGTCAAAAACGTTCGCAAGTGGTGTAGAGAGTTTACAGCCGGTCGTACTGAAATTCATGACGAAGAAAGAAACGGAAGGCCGTCAATTACCGACGAGACAATCGCGAAAGCTGAGGAACTCATGCGTAAAGATCGGAGGATCACTCTTGATGCTCTCTGCATTTTGGTTCCAGAGGTTTCCAGAAGCACCATCCACGGAAAAGTTGCAATATCGGAAGGTGTGTGCAAGATGGGTGCCGCGTATGCTGACAGAAGACCACAAACGGCAACGGGTTGATTCTTCACGCGAATTTCTGCGCCGCTATGGAGACGAAAAGGACAACTTCTTGGACTCGATTGTCACGGGTGACGAAACCTGGGCATTCCAATTTACACCTGAGACAAACCAACAGTCGCGCGAGTGGCGGCATCCCTCTTCGCCCAAGCCACGAAACTTCATGCAAACACAAACTGCCGGTAAAGTCATGGCAACTGTGTTTTGGGACAGGAAGGGAGTACTGTTGGTCGACTTTCTGCCTGCTGGGACAATAGTCAACGCTGACAGGTACTGTGAAACACTGAAGAAACTGGGAAGGGCAATTCAGAACCGGAGAAGAGGGATGTTGAGCAAGGGTGTAAGCATTCTCCACGACAACGCCCGTCTTCACGTCGCCCGTTAAACCGTCGATCTCCTACAAAATTTGGTTGGAACGTCATCACACACTGATCGTACAGTCCGGACTTGGCACCCAGACTTGTCTGGACGGCGGTTCTGCTCCGATGATAAGGTGAAAGATGAGGTTCAACGCTTCCTGAATGGGAATGGCGGCAAGCTGGTATGACATGGGCATTGTAAAACTGCTACATCGTCTACAAAAATGTATCGACCGAAATGGCGATTATGTTGAAAAATAAAGCATTCTTCAATCTTTAAAGTCATGTAGCAATTATAGAAAATAAACGGTTCTTTGTATATCTAAAAATATAGGAGACCGTTTTTTTTGGGATTGCCCTCGTAACTCTACTTATGATACCTTATGATCATTCTGTTAGGTAACCTTTTTGTACTGTTTTGTATTTGTTAAGATAAAGAAGTATACAAACTTGATGGAACTAAAACACACTGGACATACCTTTAAGACGTTATCAACTAAACGTTTCTCACGTAATTTTGGTGACGTCCCACTAGAAAACTGAAAAATAAGAAAGATAACATTTACAATATAGTACACCCTATTTAAATACATATTATTTACCGGATAAGCGTTAGAAGCGGCCATAAAGGTAATCAGACCAAGTAAAATCAATCCCTTCATCCTTCTGACAAATGTATTTAAGTTTGTGGATTCGTGCTTACTACCACGGATATATCCAGTTTCTGTTCTCACACGTTAATACTATCGTTATACAAAAATACTTTTCGTTGAAATTTGATTAAATTATCTTCAATTAGGTCAAGCACATACTAATCTCTTTCCATTTTTTCGAACATATAACTTACGTAGCTGTAGGAATCATAACATTAAATTGAAACTGGTTTTCGAAATTTCAAATTCAAGTTGACCCCTTTATTTTTAATGTAAAAGTGCTAAAATTATTCTGATACGCAATTACCGATGTTTGTTTACGTTATTTTCTTGAGACATGGTACCATGTATAGTATCAATGAATTATCACAAAATTCGTTTGTGTATACAATGTCTTATTACTTTAAAGATTATGCATGATTTTTAAAAATAATATATTTAGTATTTTTCCTTTTGAAAGTAAACGATCTATTGTGATTATTTCATATAATTTTGTTTTACTTGCGACACGTCTTGTGGTTGTACGAGGGTTATTAAGGACTTAACATTGTTCTTGTGTTTTTACAAATTAATTTTAAGTTTCTAAGGAAATATATTTTATATGATTTTATCTTCTTTGCAACCGTATGGATTACCATTATTACCTTATTTTCATTTAGAATATTACTTTATTTTCATTTTTATCATTTATTTATTTTGCTCTCTTAGAATATATCCAATTTTATTTTAATATGTATGTACATTAAGCATTGTATATGTATGCAAGCCGGCCATTCACATTACGCTAGCTAAAACTGCCGAATTTAAAAAATCATTCAGTGCAACGTCGTCGTATAAGTAATGGGAGTTTTCTTAAAATTTAATGTACACAAGCACAGGCAGTCGTCTCCCGCGCGACGGTCGAGGTATTAGCGATCGTGCACTCTCGGTCACCTTTCGTACCTCGTCGTAACGTGTACAGTAACGTCGTCGTATGATTAGTGGAAGTTTCTAATATTTTATAGTTTTGGCGGGAATTGTCGAGGACGTTGTCTATACATTTATTTCTGGCGGGAGTCATTTGGTAAGGTTGTCGAATCGCATGTATAGATTTCTTTAATAAGTACAAATTCTCGATTTTCTATCATCGTCCGTCGAGGCTACTGTGTCCGTTGTCGTCTGCATATTTTTAGTCTTCGGTTAAGTTTGTGTCGGAAATCATTTTGGTGAGATTGTCGGCGCGCATGTATAGACATCTTCTACAAGTACGATCACTCCGCTTCTTGTTGACGGTCGTTGCGGCCGCAGCGCCCGTTGTCTTTTGTACGTTTGTTCGGTCCTTTGTCGTATCGGGACTTAGAAATTTTTTCATTTAGTTGCTCGTCGTAGCGGACGAGTTTCACGGACCAGTTTTCTTATGTAATGTCGGCATCATCGCTCCGTTTTACTTGTCGGTGCGCAGTTCGCACATTTGCTGGCTACTGGCTTTTTCCCTTCTTTGGGGTGCAGTAGCAGAGAGCTAAAGATTGCACATAGCGTATTATTTCAAACGAGAATGCCTGGGTAGCTGTGACATTACTTTTGTATTGAGATCGGCTATTATCGCTACTGTCGCCCTCGACCAGGCATTCAAGCTCTAAGAGATAGCGTGGGTTCCCCTATAAATGTGAAAATAACGAACGTATTTGGTTCAAGTACAAATACATGCCAATAATACAGGGCCAAGTTCCTTAGGCAAATTTAAAACAAGGAAAGTATATTAGGCTCCCGGAAAGGGACATATAAATAAGCATAGCACCGAGGTGCGCTTATAAATTTACGAAATAAATAGGGTTGGCTCTCCTATAAAAAGGTAGTGGTGCATGCAAACAGGTAGAGGCATTAGTACATGCCTCTAACAAAGCTTCTGCGGAAGCATATAAGAAACATACATATACACATGCTAATGTACATTACATGTATAAGAGAGCTCGAATAACTGCAATTATTGCAAATATATATATCTTACGTACATCGTAAATGTACATAGGCAAGAGTGGAAACCGTGTACACATTTTATTTTTAAATATATTTTTTGCGCATGCGCATTGAGTTTCACTGTACAACCTTTCATCTAGTAAATAAGCGAACATACTCTACAAGTAAGTATTGGTCAAGTAATTTAGGAATTTACGAGCAGGCTACAGCGGCGCTGTTCTTCAAACCAGGAGAACGTAACAAGGGTCACACTATATATTTTGAGATACAAGAAAACTACAAGTGTTTTTAGGAAAATGATTTTATTTATATTCAAAATGATCATCCCTTGCATCAACGAACTTTCATAACCGAAGCTTCCACAACGTAAAAGCTTGAAGCCAGTCATTTTTTGGAATGCTCCCAAAAAATTGATGAATTGTTTCATCTCTCTCATCCTTCATCGTGAAACGTCGACTACGTAAATGTTGTCTTAGGTAAAAGGACAACCACAAATCACACAGGGCCAAATCAGGCGAATAGGATGGATGTTCAATAACTTTGACATTATCTTCACGTAATAGTTCAACTATCTGCTGAGCACTGTGTGACGATCCGATGTCGTGATGCAACATTAACCCGCGAATGTTGACTGATTCAAGAACGACAGACAAACCTTTTGTGATGTACCAGTTAACTGTGACTGTACCTTGATTTTCACTGATTACTTTTACAACGTACTACGAAAAGAAAACTGCGTACATAACTTTCTTGATAGTCCTTTGCTTTTTGGCCATTGTGTTCGTTTAAGCCGACCTTAAAATCGTAGTAGATCATTGCGCGCACATATTCTCTTGACAAATCGTATGTACCGCGTTTGCTTTATGACAGCACAGATTCAACTGACAGTTTCGTCTTACTACTTACGGTATTTGGAAATGCATTGTTGTCAGCTCTAACTTCTCTAGTGTCTTAAAATATATAGCGTGACCCTCGTATTACCCGTTCTTCAAGGCAACAACAATGGTAAACTTTGAAACATCGTTCTACAAATATGTATAAACAATTTAGTTTTTTTTACAAAACTAGACCATAGACCATAGACAGCCACGTTAAAATTGTATTAAAACTTCTCTGTAAACTACTTAATAGGGATTGGCATTCCGGTGTACATACCAGAGCCATCTAATTAAACGTAATAAGTTAACACATGGGCTGAAAAGTCCCCGGCCTAACACATAGATGACGCTAGTTTTATTGCAGTCACCTTTCTCTCAGTTAGTACTAACCTTCACAAGACAGCTGTTAAACTTTCATGATATTCTATTCATTAGTTTGTGAGTTATTGTGCTAAGAGTCACGCTACTTTTGTTATTTTCAAAACAATGGATCAAAAACAATTTCGTGTTTTAATTTTACACTGCTTCTTGATGGGAAAAAATACCGTTCAAGCGAAGCAATGGCTTGAAAAGTGTTATGGGGACTCCGCTCCATCAGAAACAACAATAAAACGTTGGTTTGCTGACTTCAAACGTGGTCGTAGAGACACCGATGATGCAGAACGCAGTGGGCGTCCAAATGAGGCGGTAACACCGGAAAACATAAAAAAATCCACAAAATCGTTTTGAATGATCGAAAAGTGAAGTTACGTGAGTTAGCTGACATCGTAAAGATATCAAAAGAACGTATTGGCTTTATATTGCATGAGCATTTGACTATGAGAAAGCTCTGTTCAAAGTGGGTGCCGCGTTTGCTCACTGTTGACCAAAAACAAGAACGTGTTGATGATTCTGAGCAGTGTTTGGCCATGTTTAAACGTAACAAACCGGAATTTTTGCGTCGATATGTGACAATGAATGAAACATGGATCCATCACTTCACCCCGGAATCAAAACGATCGTCATCTGAGTGGACAGCAACTGGTGAACCTCGTCCAAAGCGCTCGAAAGCACAATCGGCTGGAAAGGTTATGGTCTTGGTATTTTGGGATATGCGTGGTGTAATATTCATCGACTATCTTGAGAAAGGAAATACCATCAACAGTGAATATTATATAGCGTTATTGGAGCGTTTGAAGGCCGAAATTACAAACAAAAGGACCGCATATGGCAAAGAAAAAAAATTTGTTTCATCAAGACAACGCACCGTGTCACAAGTCAATCAAAACAATGGCAAAACTACATGAATTGAACTTCGAATAGCTCCCACATCTACCGTATTCGCCAGATTTGGCTCCCAGCGACTACTGGCTGTTCGCAGATCTCAAAAAAATGCTCGCCGGTAAAAAATTTCGCACGAATGAAGAGGTTATCGCTGAAACTGAGGCCTATTTTGAGGCAAAACATAAATCGTTCTACAACAGTGGTATTGAAATATTAGAGCGGCGGTGGAATGATTGCGTTGTTCTTGATGGAGATTACGTTGATGAATAAAGCTAATTTTGCACCAAAAAAACCGTGTTTTCTTTGTTAGGCCCGGGACTTTTCAGCCCATGTGTTATATCTGTCCATATCGTTACACTAAAGAACAAATAACAAATAACGAACAAATTCCTATTATTATAAAATATTCGAGCATGAAATTAATAAAAAAAAGTGAAGGAGATAAATCGATTGAAGTCTACGGATCCATTTTTATCAAGGAAAATGCAATAAACGCTTACATAAACCATAAAAATGCTGTCAAATGGTCCTAAATATAATACTAGCGTTTTAAATTTTGATTTTGCGCATTGCTCGGACTATAATTTCAGTAGCAAAGCTATCTGCGGGTGTCCTAGAAAATCTGAAATGTATATACGAGATGTCTTTAGATAAAACAAACGCCCATTCATTTAAACACTTTGAAACTAATCCTTCTAATTAATTCTGAGACACCTCGTATAAGCGATGTAATATAACTGATTACAAAAAACAATTGAATCACAACCAGTGTATCTAATAATTGTGCCCAATTTCTATTCTCGATTTCTATGAGAACTTTTAAGAAGACAACAGTATTTCGTTCAATAAAGCAATCGCAATAATTTTTATCGATACGTCATCAAGCTTTTATTTTTATATTATTTATCACATTAATTTTTTTATACTAAACTGTTACAATATTGTCAGTGTAATAAAATTCTTCTCTTCTGCGAATTAAAAAGCAAACAAAATTTCTGCAAACATATTTACGAACATAAACGGTCTCTTTTTCATAACGTATATAAGATGCTGTAGACAGACGTATTTATTTGAGCTTCGCTTCCACACAGCTTATAAAGTTTTGGAGTCTTGGTTCAGCATTTCGTTGTTCTGTGGTCATTGTGGTCATATTTTGCATTTCTTCTTTACTTAGTCCGGCAGTTTCTAGGCACGATAACATTTTTTCCTCTAAAGCCTGCATTGCTGTAGCAAAAGCCATCAAGAGATCCTGTTAATAAAAAATAACAATTCATAACTAAAACATAACAAAAAGCGTACCAAGCAACAAGTGGAATAAAAGAGCAAGTAAGAAATTATAAGTGATTAACCTAACAAATATTTTTTTATCCTTTTGCGATGTTTTACTATGTTATAGATATTGTAGGAGTTTGGCAATTAATTCACGCTGAAAGTAATTTAATATGTAATCGCTTTCTTGGAGAAAGTATTAATAATTATGGTTGCGAACAATAGAACGTTGGCATTGGTTGTTTTGAAATTCCGACGTAATTGTATACACCACACAAAACTTCGTAACACAATGATAAACAAATCCCCACGATCGAGGTACACATGCTACGTAATATTAGACTGACACAGTTGGCGAGAAATATTATTGAACTTCACTTAATGAATTGCTACATGCTTTTGCTACCTGCGATAATCATAAAAAAAATAATAATATGGTTAATTATATCTATTAATTCAGCACATCAATCTTATAGTAATGGAAGACATGAATGGACGAGTCGGAAGAGACAATGAATGGGAAGAGAAGGTGAAGAGACCATAAATGACAGCGGGAGAAGAATAATAGATATGTGCATCGAAAACGACATGATTATAACAAATACAAAATTCAGACATAAAGACATTCACAAATACACAAGAGAAGTGCCTAGCAGGAAAGAAAAATCAATCATTGATTATTTCTTAATAAATGCTGAAAACTGGAGGAAGGTAATAGATGTCAAAGTCCAAACAAATGCGGAAATAGGTAGCGACCACTACCTGCTACAGATGAAGATTAGCAAAAATTCAAAAAGGACGAAAGAAGACAAAAGGAAAAAAGTAATGAAGGAAAAAATAAAAAGCTACAAATTGAAAGAGGAAGAAATTCGACAGAAGTACCAATACAAGTCAAATCAACTATTTGAACAAGAGACAAAAAACGAAATAGGGATAGAAGACAAATGGATAAGATTCAAAAACATCATACTGAAGGCGGCACGAGAAAGCTGTGGAATAACAAAAATGGCAAATACGTACACAAAAAGAAGCAAATAGTGGACAGCAGAAATACAACTCAAAGTGAAAGATATGAAAAATAAATGGATCAGATATATGCATACCAGGAAAGAGGAGGATTACAATATGTGCAAAATGGCAAGAAAAGAAGCTAAAGAGAGTATCAAGAAGGCCAAAGAAAATTCTTGGAGAGAGTTCGGAATAAAACTGAGAGATAACTATAGAGAAAACCAAAAATTATTCTACGGAACAATAAAACAATTGAGACAGAAGAAGGCGCCGATATTGAAAAATATAAAGGATGACAAAGGAAATATACTAACTGAGGAAAAAGAGATAATGGAAAGATGGAAACAGTACTTTGAAGAACTCACAAAAATAAAACAAGACGGATACATAAGAGAAAAAGAGCATAAAACAAAAAACGACGATGAACGTATCACACCAATAAGCGACGAAGAAGTCAGAGAAGCAGTTAGCAAACTAAAACTAGGAAAGGCGGCCGGGGAGGATGGAATCACAGCTGAAATGATAAAATATATGGGAGACAAAGGTAACGAAGAACTACTTGACCTCTTAAACAACATTGTAATAAAAAAAGAAATACCTAAGGAATGGAATATGGGAATAATTATGCCCATATACAAAAAGGGAGACTCTAAGGAATGCTCAAACTATAGAGGAATAACATTAACTAGCATCCCAGGAAAAGTATTGACAAGAATACTAGAAAAAAGACTCCGAGAAATTGGAAACAACACTAGAAGATACTCAACATGAATTTAGAAAAGGAAGAAGCACCCAGGACTTAATATTTGTAATCAGACAATTAGGAAAGAAACTAATAGGGAAAGGAAAGGAAATACATATATGTTTTATAGATCTTAAAAAAGCTTTTGATAGGGTAAGAAGAGAAGATGTATGGTAGAGCCTGGAAAGAAGAGGTTTAGAGAAAGGCATGATAGAGATGATTAAGGCATTGTATAAAAGCAATAAGAATAAGGTGAGAACTTCCAATGCAGAATCAGCTGAATTCGAATCGCAAATTGGATTAAAACAGGGATGGGTATTGAGCCCATTGTTATTCTCTATATTAATAGACGACGCTGTTAAAAAAGCTAAACAAAAAGGAAAAAATATGAAAGTAGGAAACTGGAAAATGAATGCAATTAACGTACAGGAACTAATGTTTGCAGATGATATGGTACTGATAGCACACTCGGAAGAGACATTACAGCAAAACTTGAAGATATACCAAGAAGAACTAACAAAGATAAACATGGAGATAAACACGAGGAAAACAAACACAATGATAATAGCAGCAGAAGAAAGAAAACATAGCATCAAAATCGGGGAAAAAGCATTGGAACAAGTTAAAAGTTACAACTACTTAGGAACAATCATTGAAGACAATGGGAGAATAGAGAACGAGGTACATGAGAGGATAGGGAAATCCGCAAAAATATATAACATATTGAGAAATTCGTTTCTGGATAAAAAAGAAATACCAAAAAATAAAGACAGAGGTGTATAAAAGAGTGGTCAGACCAACATTAACATATGGTAGTGAGTCATGGATAACCACGAATAGAATCAAAAGCAGAGTTACGGCCATGGAAATGAGATTCCTAAGAAGAATAGAAGGAGTAACTAAAAGAGGCAGAATTAGAAACACGACAATCACTAATAGTCTGGGTATCAAACCAGTAGAAGTGGTCATAGAAGAGAGACAACTGGGATGGCTTGGACATCTACACAGAATGGAAGAAGATCGAATCACAAAGAGGATATTTGAAGCCAAAACAGAGGGCAAAAACAGAATAGGTAGACCCCGAAACACCTGGAAGGAGCAGGTGTATAGAACATTGGAAAAGAGAAGTATGGGATGGATTGAAGCCAAACAACTGGCTCAGAACAGGAACCTGTGGAAGATAAAAATAAGAAATAAATAGTCCGACACCGCAAGGTATAAAGGACATACGATTAAAAAAAAAAGATATTGTAGGAGTTTGACAATTAATTTACGCTGAAAGTAATTTAATATGTGATCGCTTTCTTGGAGAAAGTATTAATAATTATGGTTGCGAACAATAGAACGGTGGCATTGGTTGTTTTGAAATTCCGACGTAATTGTATACACCATACAAAACTTCGTAACACAATGATAATCAAACCCCCACGATCGAGGTACACATGCTACGTAATATTAGACTGACACAGTTGGCGAGAAATATTATTGAACTTCACTTAATGAATCGCTACATGCTTTTGCTACCTGCGATAATCATAAAAAAATAATAATATGGCTAATTATATCTATTAATTCAGCACATTATTTGAGCCGATGATAATAGAAAGAAATAGACCAAAAATAACGTTTCGGTCATTTTATTGATCTTCATCAGTGAATAAGAAATGTTCCTGCATGTTTTCTATTTTCTTAAATTCACTTTGTTTACTACGATAAATCTTGACAAAAGAACCCTTTTTCACATCAATCATTGAAAAAATGACTTCTTCTCTTTCTTGTCATGTTTCTTAGTACATAACCTGCCTATCTATCGCGTAGGTGAAAGATTATAGTTTCCCTAAGCAATTTAGAAAAAAAAAATCAGATAATTATTGAATGATAAATATTAATCTGTGTTGTTGTATGGTATATAAACTCTTTATTTGGTTTATATTAAACGATATACAATACTAAATACATATGAACATGAAAACAAAACCCACTCCATGCTACTGCATAAATATTACCATCTAAAATTACTTCACTAAAACAATTGCAGATGGCTCCACTTCCTTAACACCCCCTCTCAATTTCAAGTCCGTACAAAGTTCAACAAAACTTCACTTATGCAAACCTGGAATTATTTATGGTGTGCACTACATTCCTAGGGATGTACGGAGAGCTACGAATCTATGCGTACACAGCGATTTAGTAAACATATCTGTTACATTGTTCTTTGATTCTACACAAATTACATTTATCACTCCCTTATTAAGTAAGTCCCGTACAAAATTTAATATCAATGTGTTTAGATCGCTTTGTATTCCGCCAGTTTCTTAACATGTTTATTGTGCTCTTATTATCTATCTGCATAATGCACTTTAAGTATTTTCTTTCGGAGTCGGTGGTCAAACCTAAGATATACAAGAGTTCTGCACCGCAAGATGCTGATACTGCGCACTCCGGCTCCGCAGTCGATAACGCAACTGAGGTCTGCTTTGTTGATGACCAGGATACTAGACTTCCCCTCTAATAAATTACAAAACCATTCGTGCTCTTTCTATCTTCAGTGTCTTCAGCGGAATCTGCATCAGTATAGGCCTTTATGATGATATCTTCTGTATTCTTCTTAAACTTTAGGGTCAAGTCTTTCGTTCCCTTCAAATACCGTAAAACTCGTTTAGCTGCTTTCCATAAACTAGTTGAGGGTTTGTCAGGGTAACGGCTAAGGTATGATGTGGCAAATATGTCCGGTCTGCTTATTTATAGTCGATAAGTACATCAAATTTCCTATCAACTCACTGTATGGTACATGTATGATATCCTCTGATGTATCAATTTTAAATCCGCTTTCCATAGGTGTTCCTACTGCTTTACAATTTTGCATGTTAAATTTCATCAGGATATTGTCAATTAATCTGCTATGATTAATATTTAACTCATCAGCATATCTTTCAATTTCACCTCCGAGAAAACATATCAAGTCTCCTAAATTCTTTGCATGAAATGTTCTTTCTAATGATTGTCTGTCTCAATTCCAAAAATCAATATGTCATTTACAAACAATGCAAGCCACATGCTTGCATTATAATAAAGGCACACGTCATGGTCGGATCTTTTTAGGCCGTATTTAATTGCGAGATTATCGAAACATTTCTTCCAACACGGACGTGCGTCGCATAGTCCATATAAAGCTCGTTTTAATTTTAATACTTTGCCTTCATCTGCAGTGACGCCTTCTGGAATTCTTATATATACATTACTTTCTAAATTTCCGTTCAAAAAGGCATATATCAGCATCCCTCATGGAAAACAATTGACTAACATTAAAATGGGTTTAGTTCGTACTTGCACAACAAAAATTGATTGGTTGCAAAGAAAGCAGGAAATTTGAGCAGAAGCCGTCATGTAATTCACACTTTCTTAAATAAAAGCGAGGTGTGCATCAAACTCAGCAATGACTACTAGATAAATAGCACAAGCATCAGGTGCAAACACCAATCTGCTGGAAGTAACAGCTCAGTTAAAACGAAAATAACTGCAAAGAAAACCTATTTTAACGCGTCAGCATAAAGAAGCCAGATTAGCATTTATAGTCAAGGCTCTCTTAAGTTCACATGCGCGTCATTAACGCGACGTCATACATATAATCAAAGGACGTCATAAATATGCAATGCGACCACACAGATAAATTAAAGGTATTTTATACTAGTACATAATTATAATAATAATTAAAGTAAATTTCAATGGATAACGCAACACACTGTTCTTTTATGCAACCGCTCGTTCTGTCAAAGTTAAAAATGTAAAAGAAATAGTTATTTACTTAATTATTGTATTTTCCATATCGCAGCACTTTACGTTGCTGTTATTGGCTATATTTGATGAAATACAATGTTGTCGGTTGTCTTTCAACAAAACGTTTTCCTTCTTTCTTCGTTTACGTTAGTTTGTTTAGTTTTCGTCGAATTATTTCATTGCTTTGCATATCCAAAAGTTCTTTTTAGAACTAGTCGACGTATATTTACGAAAATGCCACGTGCATTGTGTTAACAGGCGAAAGAAATAATCAGTTCGCTGATTATATATTTTGAGCAAGAACGGAACAACGGTCCCTTGTTACCGTTGACTGCTGTCAGAGAGGTAGATTTTATTCTATTTCTACATGCACAATAATAGCGGCATAAAATTGTTGCATTTTAGCGCGTCGCTGCTGCCGCAAATGTGAGTAATTGGGCTGTGAGCAAGATATCAAGCTCGGCAAAGTCGCTGCAAGCATTACCTTCCTGCAGCAAGAGCAGAAACAAATTAAAACCAATTGTGTATATTGATGAAGCAAGCGAAGCTGCTATCCGTAGTGTAAATTTACCAAATGTACCATAATCGTATGTTAAAATGCAGTCTACGTAATCAGGTGTGCTAATGCCGATTTATTGTAGGGGCACACGTTACACGTTCATCTCTTTTATGTAAATTGAAACAAAGAGATTTGTTTAGTGGAGGCGTTTCTTCATTAGGAAAAGCTTTGAAAAACGTTGGGTTTACGTGGCAAAAAGATGATCCTCGACGAGGACTAATGGAACAACGTCATATTGCACTACATCGTGTTGAGTTTTTACAACGATACGTAAAAACATGGAAATCAATAGCCCACAGGAGCCTGTTTACTTAGGTGAAACATGGATATTTTAAAATGGCAACAACAATTATTCTTGGCAGGACAGTAATCGGCAAAGTGTGAAAATGTTAAAGACTGAAGGCAAGAGGTTTGTTTTATTACAAATATAATTTCTGTTTCTCACCATGCTTGTTCATAGGTATATAGTATTACATGCAGGCAATAGTGATAGTTTTATACCAGGTGCTTTGCTTATATTTTGTTCAAAAACAAGAGGGCATGATTACCACGGAGAAATGAACAAAGAACATGTTAGAAAATGGTTTACGATGCAGTTGTTACCAATATAAAACCTAATTCTATGATCATTATGGATAACGCTTGTTATCACTCTGAATTAAAAAACAAGGCACCAGATGCTAGTTGGAGAAAAGTCAATATTCAAGAATGGCTGACAAATAACAACATTACATATGATCCTAGCATGTTAAAACATCAGTTATTACATCTACTTGCATAGTGAGTATTCGTTAAAATAAGTTGAGTAAGTAATAGTGTATATGTTTTAGACATAAACCACCGAAGGAACACGTGATAGATGAACTAGGACATGCACATGGTCACACAGTGCTAAGATTACCTCCGTACCACTGTATATTCAACATATGGGGAATTGCAAAAACATATTTCAATCATCACGTAGGAATGGTGTTAACAATAGCATAAAGATGTGAGACGAGGCATTACCAACAATTACGCAAATAACTTGGTCGAACAGCATCCACCATACAGAAGCAGAAATCATACGATGGTGGAAAAGAGAAGTTGGATTAGATCGTGACGAAATTTCTCCCCTAATTATTAATTTAAATTATGATGATTCAAGCTCAGAGAGTGATATTGAAGAAAATCTGATTAATTAATTTGTAAATAAATAATACATTAACCTTATTTTAACGTGTTTGTTTTCGTATTTTATGTAATTTCATTTTTTACAGCTCCAAAGCAAATATTTTAATAAAGTAATTCTGATTCATTACCTATTTTTTTATTTAATTCGTAAATAATTTTAGATACTACTAATAAAACATCTTTTTCATTCAGGCAAGATATATTTACTTTTCCTAGTTAGAACACTTTTACGTATTGTTAGATGCTTCTTACTAAATTCTGTAGTGCCAATTATTAAAATTCTCTATTTGATATACCATAATAAATAAAGTAATAGAATTCATAGGTATAGCAGTAAACTCCACTCACACAAATTAATTAATTATGCGGAACGCAGCGTTTCGAGAGCACGTGGGCTCCCATTGTCAACCGTGTTACCGACTGACCGGATTTTACCATATGCTCTGCTACGCTTGATAGTTCAGGTTTGTCGAAACAATAGTGTCTAATATGTTCTTTTTGTTTGTCCAATATAAACTTTCTCACAATCATTGCATGCGATTTGATATATTCCAGACTTTTTTATCATCTCCGGTTTATCTTTGGGATTCCCTAAGAGATTCTTTAAGTTGTTTTTTGACACAAAAGACACGTACATATTTACTTGTCGGAAAATTTTACTTAACCCTTTTACTGTTGGGTGAAAAGGAAGAGTTATAAATTTCTTATTACCGGTGTTTGTTGATGTCAAAGTCGTGGAATTTCTGATGTGTTGTTTGTATTGGACCTTTCTTAAAATACGGTCGACATCCATAGAAGAGAAACCATTGTACCTCGCTACATCTTTGATATTTCTTTAATTATTTGTCATACCTGCTCTTGTTTAGCGGAAATCTGACGAGTCTATTGACCAGAAAACTAATCGCGGACATTTTTTGTTGTTCACAATGATGCGAATCAAACGTGATGAATCTATTGGAATTAGTTTCTTTTCTGTAGATGTCTATTCCTAATTTATTGTTATTGCGTATGACTAGAGTATCTAGAAACGGAAGGCGATTGTTCACTTCTTCTTCAATAGTAAACTTGATCGTGGTAAATTTTGAGTTCAGTTCTGCTAGAAAATCTTGTATGTTTCCTTTGTTGGTATCAAACACAGCGAAAATATCATCTACGTACCTAAGCCAAATTCTCGGGAAATATTTGGTTTCTTTTTTCAGGTTTGTTTCAAATTTGCTCATGAAAAGGTTCGCAATAAGAGGAGATAAAGGACCCATCGCCGTACCTTCCACCTGTTCGAACCATTTTCCGCCTATTTGAAAACAATTTTGTGACATGCATAATTTAGTTAACCTTTTATATTCCGCGGTTTTCACATCATCTACGTTATTTAATTTCAAAAATTCAACCAAATACTCCAGCGTTTCTGGAATTGGTACGCTTGGGAAAAGTGAACAAACGTCGAATGATACAAGGACTTCCCCATCTTTCAATTCAGTCTTTTCAATTATATTTACAAAATCTACGGAGTTTTCTACACATAGGTTATCTACTTTATGGGGCAAGTTCTTATATTCATTCACTAGCCATTTGGACAATTTGTATGTTGGAGAATCAATGCCGGATACTATAGGTCTCATGGAATTACCTGGTTTGTGAATTTTTGGAAGACAATACATTTTTGGAATGGTAGGGTTTGAACTTGTTATTTTGAATTTCAGGTTATTATTGATTAAGTTGGGACAGTCCTTAATAGTATCTTTAGTGATTCTAATCATTGACGGTAGGGGGGTTTTCTTTAATTCTCTGTACGGTCCTGACGCTAACATAGTGTTGACGCGATTATAATAATCCGGTTTGTCCAGAATGACTATTTTATTTCCTTTATCTGCTTTAAGGTAAAAACAATTTTTATTTCTAAGACTTTTAATAATTCCTAAATTCCTCCTATCTTGGCCGCAATTTTTATCATTTTCTAAATTCCTCGAAATCTGAATTTTGCACGCGTTTCTAACGAAGTCTTTTGTAGCTACATCTAAGTTTCTAATGTTTGTTTCTATTGAGGCGATTAAATCCTCAACGGGCAATTTCGGTCCGCGAATACTATATGTTAATCCTTTATTTAGGAGGTTCATTTCGTCTTTATTAAAGGTCTCAGAAGATTGGTTGTACACGAATGGTGTTCTCTCCATGACATTCACATTCTCCTTGCTTGACTTTCTTGAACAGAGTCGCCTAAATTTTTTATTAACAGTTACCATTTTTAATTTAAATTTTCTGTTAACGCGTTCGACGTTACGTCTTT
The DNA here is from genome assembly GCA_023509865.1 of Trypoxylus dichotomus. Taxonomy (NCBI): domain Eukaryota; kingdom Metazoa; phylum Arthropoda; class Insecta; order Coleoptera; family Scarabaeidae; genus Trypoxylus; species Trypoxylus dichotomus. Next base: position 15,378,629 of record CM042082.1, read on the forward strand.
GGAAATCACACCATTTTTTAAAATTGTTTTCGTCTAAATTCTTTGTTAATTTCAGGTGCAATGTGTATAATTCTATTTCTAATTTACTACGTTTGGCGTACTGGTATCTTATTTCATTTACTAGCCAATGTTTTTTGGCCGCTGTAATAACTTTCGATGGTTGTTTACAGTTACTAGAAGTGTTAACCTTCATGAATTTAGGAAAAACATTGTTCTTTTTACACCGTGTTAGAAATAAGATGTCTGCATGAATTAATCTAATCATACTATTTACCTTACTAAATCGGTTTAATTCCTTGGGCTGGAGAGCCATAATCAAATGACGATTGCAAGGACTGTGTGGATGTACAATTCACAGGTATAGCAGTAAACTCCACTCACACAAATTAATTAATTATGACAACGGGAGCCCACGTGCTCTCGAAACGCTGCGTTCCGCATAATTAATTAATTTGTGTGAGTGGAGTTTACTGCTATACCTGTGAATTGTACATCCACACAGTCCTTGCAATCGTCATTTAAAGTAATAGAAGTTAGGTTACATTAGTATGTTAGGTTAGGTTTGATAACGAGTTTATGTGTGTATCCGGCAACGGCGTAAAACCTACATCACGATTTATTGATGACGTGTATGTGAAGTTAGAGTGCCTGGACTATATAATTGCGCGTTTACATTGGCATAAACGTTAGAGAAAAATAATTTTTACTCATAAGAAAAAGTTTAATCTAGATGGTCCTGATGGCTATCAGCCTTATTACCATGATTTAAGAATTTGAAGAAATTTTGAGTCGTAGGAAGATGGATAGTGGTAGTGTAACGATATGGACAGATATAGTATATAGCGGAAAAACTGACATCAACTTCTGTAATGGCAAACTGAATTGCGCTAATTATATAAATCTTATCTACGATCAAATATCACGACATGTTGAACAGACTGCATGCCAGGACTTTGTGTTCCGGCAAGATAACGCTGCTATCCACCCTATTCAAATTGAAAAAGATTTTCGACGAAAGGAAATAGTTCTTGAGTGGCTGCCCGTTCTCCTGACCTGAATATAATCGAAAATGCCTAGAGTATCTTAGCAAATCATGCATACAGCGGCGGAGGACAATTCAATTGCATTAAGGAATTATGTATAGAGCAGAAACTTATACAAAAGTTTGACACTTTGCCAAAGAGAATGCTTGAAGTAGTGGAGACGCAGAGTGGTCTAACGCACTATTTGAAATTATTTATAAATGGGTAAATTATTATTTCACATGTTAATAAAGTTTAAATAAATTACGTCTTATACTTTTGATGCACCTTCATTCGTCAGTAACCCCAAATTATTATTTTAACAAAACAATGAAATTCCTTTAATAAATGTAGTCTCCGATACTTTTGGTTAATCTTATTTTATTTCTCAATTCACAGGTATAGCAGTAAACTCCACTCACACAAATTAATTAATTATGCGGAACGCAGCGTTTCGAGAGCACGTGGGCTCCCATTGTCAACCGTATTACCGACTGAAAGTAAAAACTGTATCACACATGCAAATTATTTTACTTTCAGTCGGTAACACGGTTGACAATGGGAGCCCACGTACTCTCGAAACGCTGCGTTCCGCATAATTAATTAATTTGTGTGAGTGGAGTTTACTGCTATACCTGTGAATTCTACATCCACACAGTCCTTGCAATCGTCATTTGACTTATTTTATTTGTTTTACATTCAATCATGGTTTTTAGTTTATAAATTTCTTCCAATAACAATAATTGTTCTCGTGTGATAAAATTTGAGGAGAGTTCGTTATATCACGAAATATTTTATCAGCGTAAATTACAGTCGAAGTATTCAAAAAATTAGCTGAAAAATTGATGGAAGATTGTTTTGAACGACAGAAAGAAAGGGGGAATACGTAATTTTTCGCGCCTGAAAAATAGGAGTTATTCCAGCGTAGCCAATGTAACTGTCATTTCCTTAATTACGGCATTACTTAACACATATAAGCTTTCTCATTATGAAACCTATTAATTTTAACGGGCCATTAAATTTAAAATATCTTTAATTCCTAATTAGATAGCCATCTATTAGAATTTATATTAAAAAAGCGTAAGTGTTTCCTAAATTATTTTGCTTGCATCTAGTTACTTTCTTTATTTACTGTGTTGCATGGACTCTATAATAAAACTTTAATAATTACAATTACCATGCAACTGTGTTCGATGCTATAGAATGCATCCTCTGATATCTACTATCGGCGATTAAGAGATGGTCTCGCTCACAGAGCAATGATTAATTCAGCTCTACTTGTACCAGAATGAAGCTATCGGTAGTTTTCAGTAGCCACGTTGCTATGCTTATCCAACTAGACCGTTTTTAATTGCCTTATCTTAAAAGCACAACTAAATGGTAACATTTGTTTCTTAAGTGGTGTATACATTTTGTTACGTAATACAACACAAAATCTTGCATTTGTTCAGATGAAGAAGTGTATTTGATGGAACTTGAAACACACTGGACGTACCTTTAATATGCCCAAAAATGAAAGATTTTCAGGGGATTTTGCTGATCTCTCGCTTGAAGACTGAAAAATAAGAAGGATAATATTCACTATATAGTACATCCTATTTAACACAATACACATTACTTACAGGATAACTGTTAGAAGCGGCTATAAAAATAATTAAACCAAGTAATGGCAATACCCTCATCTTCTGACAAATGTATTTAAATTTGTAGATTCATTCATATGTATATATATACATGTATCCAGTTTCCATTTCCAGCTACTAATACTATCACTTTACAAAAATTCTTTGTATTAAAGTTTGATTAAATTATCATCATTCAGGTCAAATACATACTGATCTCTACATTTTTTTCCAACATATAATAGATAACGCGGCTGCATGAACCATAATATGAAACTGATACTTGTTTTCGAAATGTCAAATCGATGTTGACTCCTTTATTTTTAATGTAGAAGCGCTATAATTATTCTGATACGCAATTATCGATGTTTGCGTTAATTTCTTGAGACACTGTACCACGTACAGTATCAATGAGTTGTCACAAAATTCGTATATATATATGATGCATTGTTGTTTTAAAGATTATATATAATTTTTTAAAGATGGCATATTTAGTAATTTTCTTCTTCTGTAGATAAATAATTTTCTGATTATTACATATAATTTTATTTTAGTAGCGACGCGTTTTCGGGTTGTGTTACTCGTTCCTTAGGGTGATGGTAAATGTATAGGAAACAATTTCGTTTTTTTTTTTACAAAACTAAAGAACCGTTTCTTATAAAGTTTAAACAATAGCGTACTTTAACGAAAACTCCAACACTTATTTAAAAACAATACACAACGGCCATAAACACATTAACACTACTCTATAAATTCAAAACGGATAGGCATTCAAGGCTATATTCCAGGATTGGACTTAGATGCAATAAGTTATTACATACACGCAGATATGAAAGTAATGCCAAATTATTATTAATATCAGCATAAAATTAAGAAATTGAAGGTGATTGATTGAAGTCTGCGGTAATCGATTCTACAGATTCGTTTCTATCACGAAAAAATGCAAGAAACGCTTATGTAAACCATGAAGAAGCTGTCAAATTATGCATACAACTTTTTTGGATATTTCTCGATTTATAATTTTAGAAGCAAAACTATTCTGAGGGGAAGTAAAGTGTATGTAACAGCAATCTTTAACTAAAACGAACACTCATTCTGTACTTAAAAAGTGAAGAAGATCCATTGAGGCTACGAGCAATCGATTCTACGGATCCGTTTTTCTCAAAAAATATGCAATCGTCGCACTGTGGTTCATTTTGCGAATCTCGCTGGAATAAACTGCTTCGTGATATACCTTCACTATTTATATCGTTATATCTATGTAAATAATATTTTTATGTTCTATTATGTTTATTTTAAAGCTACATTAGCTTTAGAATAAACATATATGTGTTTACACAGAATAGGAATATTAATATACGACGATGAAAGTGGTTCACATAAGCTGTAGCTTATAATACAAACTTAGTATCTAACATGTGTATCTTTTATACAGGGTGGCGCAGGGGAACGGGAAATTTTAAAATAACGTCATTCGACGAATATATTCATAAAACTAGTAATTTATTAACGAAAGTGCATGTATGCAGCATGCCATTTATGTTTTTACAATCAAAATGTCCAAAAGTGTCTCTTTACTTTTTAAAGATGACATCGGAAAGATGTCCTCCCATTCGGCGTTCACACTCTAACAGCCTGTTATGAAAACTCTGGAATGCGCGGTGTAGCAAATCTTGGGGAATGGCAGTGATTTCTTGCTGAATGTTCTCCTTCAGTTCATGGATTGTTGCAGGTCGTGTACGGTACACCTTGCCTTTAAGATACCCCCACAGGAAGAAGTCGCACACACTAAGATCAGGGGATCTCGCAGGCCATTCAATGTCACCGTTACGTGAAATAATGCGTCTTCCAAACAATTGACGAACTGCTGCCATCGAATGTCGAGCAGTGTGTGACGTGGCTCCGTCCTGCTGAAACCACATGTTTTCCATGTTAAGATGAAGCTCCTACAGTCTCGGTGTAAAGAATGTTTGAAGCATTTCAACATATCGAGCGGATGTTACTGTAGCTGCACTATCATCCTCACGTGCAAAAGAATAAGGGCCGATAACACTTAGACATGATACAGCACACCATATTGTAACCTTGTCGCTATGTAGTGGTCGCTGGTGTAACCTACAAGGATTGTCCTGGACCAAAATGACGAAAATTCTGTTTGTTTACGAAACCATTCAGGTGGAAATGGACCTCATCTGATATCCATATGTTATGAACGGAATTCGCATCCTCGTTAATTTTAGCCAATATCTGCCTACTAAACTTCATACGTGACGTTGGGTCTCGTTCATGTAATTGTTGCACAATCTGCAACTTATAGGGATGGAAATGTAATTCGTGCAGTATTCTTTGTAAGCTTCGTCGCTTAATCCCTAGCGTAGATGCATGCTGTCGAACGGAGCGGCGAGGACTTCTCTCGATTGCAGCTCTAACAGCCTCAATGTTCTCTGGGGTACATACCGTTCGAATGCCACCTAGAGCTTTCTTTTTCAAGACAGATCCTGTTTCTTCAAAATTACGCACCCACGTTGTAATCGCATGTGCAGATGGGACACGTCCGTGACGTCCAAGCTGGTAATGCTGTCGAAATATTCTCTGCGCGGCAGTCGCACTATCACCATTTTTATAAAACGCTCTCACAGCTACTGCACGTTCCGCACCAGTCCAACGATCCATGACTACTAAATGGCAATGCGTTCACAACAATTGTGCGACGTTACGAACAACTGCCGGCTCTACAGTGCTGACAACCGTAACGTTCAAAATTTCCCGTTCCCCTGCGCCACCCTGTACTTAAAGGTGTAGCGGTTCCTAGTTATGTTAGTAATTAATACATAATACAAATATGTCATAGAATTCATAATACGCCTGTATCTATACGTGCATAACATTCAGGGTCAATAATGATTACAAAATGTGCAATTATTCTTCACATATGTGTAAGTATAGTACCATGCGGAATGAAATAGAAATGTATTATTTATCCAAATCAGAAGAACCTGCATCTCAAGAACTTTCTTGTTCCAAATATTCGTCTGCTTCTATTGCAAGGCGCTGTAATAGCTTTCTTACATCGTGGTGCAGTATTCCAGTTTTTAGATCCACAGCTTTACCGTAGTTACTTATTAGAGGGTCAGACGTTATTACTAGTATGTGAAGGAGATCCAAAATAGTACCTTCCCGCGGTTTCCCTGGTGCGTACTTCTCTGTATCTTTTACAGTCTTTGTGTCCTGCTTCTTGGGCTTTTTCAGACATTTGTCCAATAAGTAATACAGCACGCTGAATGATACATGCAGCGTGTATTAATATCTTGTGTTTTTGTTTTTAAAATTGTCACAAAGCGTTATATAACTTCTACATCAATACCAGTAAGGAAGGACCAGTGTTCAGTTTCATTCTGTATTTTTTTTCTAAATTTCCGTACGTACGCCCTCATCAGTAAAATGTCCCTAACAGGCAGTAGTAGGCCTGTTATTTTAATACAAGTAACCGATTCCATTAGAAATAGTAGGGTAAAATTTCTAGAGAGAGCGCAAATAAACAAATTAATATGTTGGCAACACGATATTATCGACTGCGCCACTCCTTTTCTACCTAATTAATATTATTCCATTATTATTCATTTGTCTTTGTTGTCATCTAGTCTGTTGATTACTTTATGAACAAGTTAAATTTGGAAATGTATTTTCCCTTTTGCTATATCCTATGGTTCAATATCTATTATAGACATAAGTATTAAATTTTTTTACCAGTTTAGTGGTTATCCTAGATATAGTAATTTAGAGTGCTAGACTGTTGCATTAAATGCAATTATCATTTTAATGTAAATGGATGTAGAAATAAAGACGCCACCAAACACAGTTTCCTAAATCCCACAAAGGATAAAGAAGCAACAGAAGTGTATAGGCTTCGGAAGGTGTGTCATTCATTTTAGTCCTGAAACTAAAGTTTCAGCTATGTACTTAAAGAAAATGGGGGTTCCAAATCTACATATATCTTCCGAGCTATACTGATTCAGGTAATGTCTCATTTTACACGTTTAACATTGTAAAAGTACATAATTTAAAGGCAGTACTTTAGCTGTATATATTTGAAACAGCAAATTACCAAAGGAAGGTTTCAACAATTGCAAGGACTGTGTGGTTGTGTAATTCACAGGTATCGCAGTAAACTCCACCCCACATAAATGGCTAATTTATGCATTTATGCATCCTGACTACAAGATAACATTTCAGAAGAGGGATCTTTACAGAAAAGTGGAATAGACATAATAAGTGGACAAATAATAGTGAGGAAGCAAATGTGAGGTTGAGTTAATTTGCAGGAGTAAATAAACTGTAATTATAAAACATATCGCGAGAATAGTTATTAAGCAGAGAGGGCGAAGAATAGTACGTCGATCGAAGTAAGAGAAATAGTAGGTATTCCTAGCGGTAATAGTGGTATTGGAACCAGTGGCGTAGATAAGGTAGAGGAATTAAGTGAATTAGTAGAAACATTATTAAACAATACGAAGCGACGGGATGAGATGTTTATACAAATGATAGGCCGATTTAATCATGATAGTACGAATAATTACCAAGTTATGCCAGATCTAACTAACTAACCAAAGATTGGCCTAACAATGTTGCCGTCAAATAAATAGTATCTCAGACTTTCACGGCCGTTTGTCATAGTCGTAACGGTTGTGGGGTTCCGCCGTGTTACTAGGTATTTTGTCCCTGATGTTTCGCTAACAACTACGGTTCGCATTTTCAAAGGTGCTGCGAACCTAAGTTAGTCTTGTTAGCGAAACGTCAGGGACAAAAAAACCTAGTTACACGGCGAAACCCGACAACCGTTACAACTATAATATTGCCATCAATTAAATTCAAGCAACCCGCCTTTTTCATGTTAGTTGGGTAAAATCTCTTCAGATAGCGCTTTTAAGGAATCAAAAACTTGCGTGAAGAGAGCATTGTATAGGCATTACCTTTTCTATGACAAGTACTGTACGTATATACATCTATTTGTAGTTGATTTAAAAACAGACACACAACTCGATTCGCACACGTCTTTATTCCCTTGTGTCTCACATAATACATAATCCGTAATACATAAACTCTTAACATCCTCCTACTTTACCGACATGGCCTGCGCCACTTACAACTACGCGGCTGGAAATTCAAATTTAAAATTGGGAATACTACAGTTCGGCCAGACTGACAAAACAAATTGTCCTCAATTGGAGTTCTACGAAACGAATACATATACATCTTAAACACTAAGATACAATTCTTTCTTAAGTACATAAATACATGCTTTACACAAATAGCATATCACATAATAGAAACAATTCTTAATAAGTACATAACTGTGTAATAAGAGTAAACGTAAAGTAATAATCATAGGATACATTCAATACTAAAATAACATAAATTCTTTGCATAAGGTACATCGTCGGGTAAGATAAATAAGTCACATTAGGTAAGTATAGGTCAGGTAAGTATCTATTGCTCAAAGTTATCGCGATGCCAATTCTTCATCCTCGAAGGTGCCACTATACCTTCATAAGGCATTTGCGTTACTTGAAATCCTTCTATATCGTTCACGACGTATCTATCGTTGTCTAAAATATTCGTGATTACATAGGGTCCTCTAAATTTTGGTAACAGTTCTTTGTTAACTCCAGGTGTTACATCAATGTTGGTTATCATAACGTAGTCACCGACTTTATACTCCGAAGGATATTTCCGTTTTCTGTCAAAGTAATTCTTGTTATATTGTTGTGTTTTCTCTATCTTTAATGCAGCCTCTTCGCGTATTTCCTCCAAATTTCTTGGTTGTGACTCACTGTTACTTCGCAGGTATTCTCTCAGATTGTCTTGAACGTGTCCTCTTTGATATACGCCAAACAATGTCATGCTAGGGCTTTGACCCGTAGAACGGCATAGAGTGTTGTTCAAACAAAATTCACCCTTCGCTGATATACTATCCCATTTTTCCCTAGTGTCTACTAACTTCGAACACATTGCCGGTATTGATTTATTTACTACCTCAATTTGTCCATTTGCCTGTGGCTTACCAGTAGCTATCATACTATGTTCCACATCCAATTCATTTAAGAAGTCTTTGAAATCGGCAGAAGTGAAACACGTAGCTCTGTCTGAAATCACTTTCAGGAGTTTACTGTAATATGAAAAGTATTCTTTTAAATGTCGTATAACTTGTTTAATGTCAACTTTAGTGCAAGGATATAATTTTACATATTTTGTGAAAGAATCAATGACCGCTAATATATATTTGTGTTTGTGTGAAGTCTTCTGTAATGATCAATATGTAAAACAGAGAAAGGTGTGTTTCCTTTAGGCAAGCTATGCAAATAACCTCCTTTTCTTCCGGTAATAGGTGAGTATACTATGCATTTTAAACAATTTTAAATGTATGATTTTACTTTTAATTTTAGGTTCGGAAACCAGTATGTACGACAAATCAACTCTACGGTCATGTTGACTCCAGTGTGTCCAACATCATCGTGGTAAGTACGTATAATTGCCTGTTCCATACTTTTAGGTACATAGAAAAGTAAAGTATTATTATTCTTACGATAAATTAGTCCGTTTCTGAATTCATAGAGTTTATCTTCAACCCGTTCCAGTTTGCTCTTAATTTGATTAATCTGTGGATCTTGATCTTGTTTGATGGCTAATATTCTTTCAAATGAGTTGTCTTCTATAACAAGTATATCCTTTCTGCTAAGGGCATCAGCATGAGTCATCCTTTTGTTACTTCGATGCTCAATTGTTTATGTATAATTTTGAAGTTCTAATGACCATCTTAGTATTTTAGAATTGACTTCTTTCTTCTGGAGGGCAAGCTTAATATTGTTGCAATCCGTTACTATTTTGAATTCAATACCTTGCAAGTAAATACGAAACCTTATTAGCGCATACAAAATGGCTAACATTACCAGCTCGTAACTGTGATATTTTGCCTCTGTTGTGGAAGTTCTTTTACTAAAATAAAATATTGGGTGAAATAAACCGTATTGTTGTCTCTGCAATAGGATCGCGCCAAAACCGTCTCCAAACTTAAATACCATGTTCTTCTTTAATAGAACATAAAGTGGTCTAGCTATAAGTGTTAAGGACTTAACATTGTTTTTGTGTTTTATCCATTTTTTTGCTACTCTATGTATTTTATATTTTATCTTCTTTGCAACCGTATGGGTTAGCACTATTACCTTATTTTCATTTAGAATATTACTTTATTTTCATTTTTATCATTTATTTATTTTGCTCTCTTAGAATATATCCAATTTTATTTTAATATGTATGTACATTAAGCATTGTATATGTATGCAAGCCGGCCATTCACAATACTCTAGCTAAAACTGCCTAATTTAAAAATCATTCACTGCAACGTCGTCGAAATAATGGGAGTTTTCTTAAAATTTAATAGACACAAGCACAGGCAGTCGTCTACCGCGCGATGGTCGAGGTATTAGCGATCGTGCACTCTCGGTCACCTTTCGTACCTCGTCGTAACGTGTACAGTAACGTCGTCGTATGATTATTGGAGGTTTCTAATATTTTAATAATAATAATAATAATAATAATAATAATAATAATAATAATAATAATAATAATAATAATAATAATAATAATAATCCTTTATTGCCCAACAGCCCAAAGGCCAATTACAGGACAAATTACAATACAATTCTTATTTAAAATAAAACAATTAAAATCGTGTTGCCTACAATAATAACATGCTGAAAATGTATATAATAATGAAACAAAAAAAAAGAAAGACTCACAAAAATGGCTCCAGATCCCGTTTGTTTGCGTTCCTTACCATGTGACTGAGAGGTGCCTTAAGCAAAATGTTGGTATTAGCTCTAGGTACTTGAAATATATTATAGTAGCGAGTATGATGAGTAGGTACGGTAAAGTTTATTTGCGCTAGAAGGGCTGGCGAGTCGATAGTATTTTTCAGGATCCTGCAAAGAAACTCCACACTGTTACGCTCGCGTATTTTCTAGTTTTGGCGGGAATCGTCGAGGAGTGGTAAGGTTGTCGAATCGCATGTATAGATTTCTTTAATAAGTACAAATTCTCGATTTTCTATCATCGTCCGTCGAGGATACTGTGTCCGTTGTCGTCTATACATATTTTTAGTCTTCGGTTAAGTTTGTGTCGGAAATCATTTTGGTGAGATTGTCGGCGCGCATGTATAGACATCTTCTACAAGTACGATGACCCCGCTTCTTGTTTCCGGTCGTTGGGGCCGCAGCGCCCGTTGTCTTTTGTCGTATCGGGACTTAGAAATTTTTTCATTTAGTTGCTCGTCGTAGCGGACGAGTTTCACGGACCATTTCTCTTATGTAATGTCGGCATCATCGCTCCGTTTTACTTGTCGGTGCGCATTTCGCACATTTGCTGGCTACTGGCTTTTTCCCTTCTTTGGGGCGCAGTAGCAGAGAGCTAAAGATTGCACATAGCGTATTATTTCAAACGAGAACGCCTGGGTAGCTGTCACATTACTTTTGTATTGAAATCGGCTATTATCACTACTGTCGCCCTCGACCAGGCGTTCAAGCTCTAAGAGATAGAGTGGGTTCCCCTATAAATGTGAAAATAACGAACGTATTTGGTTCAAATACAAATACATGCCAATGATACAGGGCCAAGTCCCTTAGGCAAATTTAAAACAAGGAAAATATATTAGGCTCCCGGAAAGGGACATATAAATAAGCATAGCACCGAGGTGCGCTTATAAATTTACGAAATAAATAGGGTTGGCTCCCCTATAAAAAGGTAGTGGTGCATGCAAATAGATAGAGGCATTAGTACATGCCTCTAACAAAGCTTCTGCGGAAGCATATAAGAAACATACATATACACATGCTAATGTACATTACATGTATAAGAGAGCTCGAATAACTGCAATTATTGCAAATATGTATATCTTACGTACATCGTAACTGTACATAGGCAAGAGTGGAAACCGTGTACACATTTTATTTTTTAAATATATTTTTTGCGCATGCGCATTGAGTTTCACTGTACAACCTTGCATATAGTAAATAAGCGAACATACTCTACAAGTAAGTATTGGTCAAGTAATTCAGGAATTTACGAGCAGGCTACAGCGGCGCTGTTCTTCAAACCAGGAGAACGTAACAATAAGCGAGAAATTCTTTATAAATCTTCTAAAATATGATGTTAGTCCTAACAAGCTCTGCGCATCTTTAAAATTCTTAGAGACTGGAAATTCGTTAACAGCAGCCATATTTTCCTTATTTGGCATGATACCATTTTCAGTAATAGTGTATCCCAAAAAATCTATTTTATTATACAAAAAGGAACATTTGTCTAATCGTAAGTTTAGTAGGTTTTCGGAGCAATGATTAGAACGTCATTTAATCTGGCCAAATTTTGTTCGATGGTTTCGGTGGCTATTAAGATGTCATCCATATAAATGCAAATCTTATCTTGGCAGACTAAATCTCGGAAAAGTAAATCTACATATCGTACAAATGCTGCAGGACTGTTTTTCAAACCAAAAGGTGTACGCAAATATTCATATTGACAGTCATGTGTAATAAATGAGGTATATTTAATTGATTCGTCTGCAATTCTAACGTAATGAAATGCATTTTTCAGATCAAGCTTAGTAAAATATTTCTTTCTATTTTTCTTCACTAGGCTTTTTATTAACTAATACAGTAGGGCTACTATATGCGAAAGTACTTTTTCTAATAATATTTTGCGACAATAGTTCGCCAACAATCATGGATACCTCATTCTTTTCATACTGTGATAATCTTCTTGGTTTATAAAAAAATGGTGCATGATCTGACTTTAGACTAATTTTCATTCCGAAATCGGTTTTAGGCTTAAATAATTTGTTCTTAAATTTTCGGTAAGGCATGTCTTATATTTATAGTCAATATCTGGGTTTATGTCAAAGTCCTCTGAATCGTCAATTAAATAAATTGTATTCAAGTCATCCGTCATATTCTGTCTAGTTTTAATATTAACAGTTTCGCCAAATGAAATAGTGAAATTATTATTTGAAATAAAATCTCATCCAAGTAAACAGTGGTAGTTTATAGTATTTACAGGTACTACATAAAAGAAAATATCTATATCTACATTAACTACATTAATTGTACTACTTACTGTACCTATTATATTTAATTTTGAGTTATTAATGCCTTGGAAATAGTCCATATTTTTACAACTTACACAATGTAATGACTAGTTTTTCGGATATCAGCGATATTGGACTACCTGTATCCAAGATGGGAGTAATGGGTATCCCACTATTCTCTACTTTCAGCCTCGGTAGCCAGGGTAGCCTCGATTCTGTAACCTAGAATGGACAACGGGGCTACATCAGCAGCAGGACTATTTTCCAACTCCTCTTCCACCAAGTTTGTGCTACGGTCTGCCTTCGGGACGTCCTTCCTGGAAGTGCTTTTCTGCTCCTTGGTACCGTCTCGTGAACAATCTCGAATAGGGTGTTCCGATGATCCACAGCTATAACACGAACCTCTCTCTCTTCTGGGTTTTTTACAATTTACACTTTTATGGCCAACTTCATTGCAATTATAGCATTTATTTTGTCTTGAATTAATCTGTTGGGTTAATGAGCTGTCTTTTTTTCTACTACCTTCTTTCGTTATTCCTGGTGGTCTGAAATCCTGGTTCTTCTTACAGTGTTGACTCTTTCAAAACTCATGACCTTTAAATAACTCATCCTCATCCTGGTGTACTTTTGACATAAGAAAACTACCCAATTCCCTGGACCACAATCCGATGATTAACTGCTCTTTTGTTTCCGGAAAGTCTAAATGTAGTGCCTTGCAAAGCAAGACCTTTTCGTGGAAGTAAAGTGAAATATTTTCTTTCATTTGTTACTTTCGGTCTTGCATACGTTTCCACAACTCTGTTTTGCTCCTTTCGTGCACGTACATAGGCCCCATCCTACAGATCAGAAGTGGGATCATAGGACTCGAGGCTATGAAGATTTAGAGGTACGAATATGCGAAGACGCAGTAGGAAATAGAATGTAAGGTAGTAGTTTGGGCCGGAAAACGTATCATAAACAAAAAAGAACAGCGCGCAAAATTGTGTAGAAAATGGAAGACTACTTTCAGATATTTCAAACTAATTTGCAACCACAGTAAAACAATGAGGCAAGAATTCAGATTAGCAATACACAAATATTGAAAACTATTTCAGGTGTATTGAAGCAGAATGCAGGGTTGATTCGAATGATGCAACAACTCCAAATAAGCACGAATGATAGAAGCAATACGACGGTAGAGGTGCAAAACTATAACGTTATGCCTGATTTAAGCAAGAGTATTGAGTATTTTGATGGCGAGCGAGGACCTGATCAGGCTTTAGAATGGTTAAACCAATTGGCGCCTTGGTTTCATTTACGAATCTTAGATCGCATTTGAAAGGAGCTGCGAAGTATTGGTTTACTAGTCACCCAGATGTTAAAGATTGGTCGACATTTCGAACAGCTTTTAAGAAAACATTCCTGTTTGAAAAGAGTACCACTGATTTGTGGAAAGAGATGGACAGTAGATTTCAACAAAATAAGGAAAATGTAAGTCTTTATTACCATGAGAAAGTTTATTGGTGTCGGCGATTGGAGTTGCCGTTAAATGAACTAAAAGAGCGAGTTGTTATAGGATTTTGGACAAGGGACCTAGCAAATTATCTCCTGTCTCGTCCAAATGAAGATGTCGACACCTTGTATCAAGATATTCTTGCGTATGAGCGCGTTAACGCAGCAAGAAGAGGACGAATATTGGAAAAGAGTCCAGTGGATCGTTAGAAATTTGGGAACGTGAAGAAAATTAAGACCGAGCCATTAGATGAATTAAGAAGCGGAGATCTGAAACAATGACCTAAAGAAGGACTCACAACTCTACAACTATCATAGCCGAGGACACATCGCCAGAAATTGTAGCCATTCCAAGAGAGAAATAAAATGTTATAGATGTGGAAAAGTAGGACACACTTCCAGGCGCTGTTCTCAACCAAGTCAAACAGAAGGTGTTCCAGAAAATTAAACGTGATTTCTTCATTTACAGGATGTTTAGTATAGAATTTTGTTTTCAATAATATTTTGTTAGTGTAAAAAGTAGAATTTCAAACACAAGAAGAAATGCAAAGTTATGTCTACAGACCACTAACATATAATATAATTTATTATTAAATGTAGAGTTACAAAATTTGTATATAGGCTGTATGCAACTAATGTGGTTCATGTTTACATATAAAATTACAAATTCATTTTATAATTACTAATGCCAACGGTGGTCTAGTATTAATATTAGTGTTAGAATAGTGATTTTATTTATATATATGTATAGCAGTAACTAACAGAAGTAGAAGTTGGTATTGGCCAATATAGCAGTAGGAGTAATGTAATGCTATAAATGTGTAGGACATGGACATTTTGCTAATGAATGCAAAAATAAAGAGGTATGTGCCAAATGCGCTGGTGATCACAAAACAAGTGGTTGTAATGGTGAAACAGTTAAATGTATAAACTGTTTGAAAGTTACTGAAAAATTTAAAATAAATGTAGATTTTAATCATTTGGCATATGACAGAGATTGTCCATGTTATAAACGTATACTGCTGAAAGAAAGGTCTAAAGTTAAATATATGTAGCAATTAGAGCCACAAAGCTTTCATGAGGAGAATTCTGATGCCAATATTGTAGTTTTTAATTTAGGGATACCTAAATAATAAAGATTCTATTTTGCAATTATGTGAGAGATGGAAACCAGCAGTTTTAGGTCTTGTTGAGACTCATGTAGATAGTGAAATTACGGATAACGAAACTGAAATTGATGGATACAACGTAGTAGAGTTTCAGTCTATTTAAAAAGTAAACTAATTTATCGAATAAGAAAATTAAGACATTAATATGGAAAATCAAGATATCTTATTAGTTATAATATATCATCCTCCACAAACAATGGATAACTTGTTTTTACTATAAATCGAAGATTGCATTGATTCAATAATTGATTTCAATGGTAAAATCTTAATAATGGGGGATTTTAATATTGATTATAATAAGGACACATTCTACAGCAGAAAGATTAAAGAATTGCTTTATAGAAATGCATTGTATCCAATTGTTACTAAATCTACTAGAATTACAAGCCGTAGTAGAACATCGATCGACTATATTATAACGAACGATAAAACAGTGGAACACAAAGTTCACTCAACGCCAAAAATTAGTGATCACTGTATACTATCAATACATATTAATGAATTTAAAGATGTACATAATGATAAAATGATTGTAAGACGATGCTTTAAAAACTACGATGTAGATACATTACAATACAAAATATTTAGCACAATGTGGAATAATTCAGATGTTAATGTAATGGCCAATTGCCCAAATCATTACGTAATATTATTAACACTATGTGTCCAAAACAACAAGTACTGTTACGTAATAATTGCACAAACAAGTGGATAACTTCAGAAATTATAGGAGAAATGCGCACACGTGATGAAAAATATAAAATAGCTATGTTTACTAACAACGTCATAAACTGGGAAGAGTACAGGTTTTATAGAAACAGAGTAGTCACTATGGTACGTAACAGCAAAGAAAAATACTATAGGTTATCACTAGATGAAAATAAACGTAGACCTGTTGAATTATGGAAAACTTTAAAAACACTTTTGCCCAAAAAAAGTGGTTCCACCAATACATACGTAGTTTTTGATAATACCGAGGTGAGAGATGATTTACAAATTGCACAAAATTTCAACAAATATTTTTTAAAAAGGATAGATGATATAGTCCAAAATATACCAAATATAACAGTTACGAATCCTATATGCATACATGAAAGAAACTACAATAAATTTGCAAAATTTCGCAGTATAACTTTGAATGGCATCAAAGCTGTAATTAACGCAAAATTATTAAGGATGCTGCTCAGATGCCTGCAAATAAAATCCTTGACATAGTGAATGCTTCACTCGATACAGGTACATTTCCGGAAAACTGGAAAACATCGTACATTTTTCCAATTCCCAAAGTGGCAGGGACGAAAGTATGTGAGGAATTCAGGTCCATTAATATTGTACCAAGTTACGAAAAAGTTCTGTGCGTAAAAGACCAATGTAACGAACTCTAATTCATCGTAAATGTTTTATTCTTTTTTATATTCATATGTTTACATTTATGTATCTTTTAAATCAATATTTTGTAATGCTTTCTATGTTCTTATATTGTATATATTATTTTACAAATTTACCCCAATCTGTATATGTATATGCTTACCAAAATACCTTAGCGTAAAAGAAATCGCCTCAATTACCTTTATAATATATATATATATTATATTAGCGCGCTGTTGCTGCAGAATTTACCTCTGCGCCTTTACTAAACCTACCCCGGCAATCAGTCCAATAAACCAATTGGACGCTAACATTTGGTCCTTCGAGCCGGATATAACTGCTGGAGGTAAATACCAGAGTGATAAACAACCACCAAGTCAAGACAAATATTGAGAGATATCTCGAACCTTTGATAAATTACGCAATAACACAAGGGATACAACATGGAGGAACAGATGTCATCCTTGAAAATACAACGAAGACGAGTCAAAACCTCTCTTACGAGAGCAGGTACCTTTCTTGATGAACATCATGAAGCTTCTCGCCCTGAGCAGCTAAAGGCTCGTTATGAAAAATTTAAACGTCTATATGAAGAATTCGATAGAATTCAATCTGAGATAGAAGAAATAGACGAGTCATCTCGACTCCAATGAGCGAGATGAATTTGAAGACAAATACTTCCTTATTGAAGCTCGCTTTACACAGGCAATAAGCTCCCTGGAAATTCATACTGCTCGAGATAGCGTAGCATCTACGACTGGAGCAGATATAGTGAAACTACCTACTTAAGTTCTCTGGCGCCTACGAAGATTGGCTGTCATTTACGGACACATTTAGTTCACTTATACACAATAATGACAATATACCAATGGTGCAAAAATTTCATTACTTGAAATCATGCTTTAAAGGAGAAGCTACGAATGTAATACATTCGTTAAAAATATCCGCAGATAATTATCAAACTGCCTGGCAAATGCTACAGGAAAGATATAGCAGTCAGAGAATAATCATTCAAAAACACATTAACGCTATTCTTGAGCTGCCTATTGCTGCAAAAGAAAATGCAACAATACTACGTCCAATACTAGACGGTGTTTTAAAACATACTAGAGCTTTAGCGGCTTTGAAACGCCCAACTGAGCACTGGGACGACTTACTTATAGTGATCTTAACAAAGAAACTGGATCATCAGACATTAAAAGAGTGGGAAACCAAAATAAAATCCACCCAGATTCCTACATTCAAAGAAATGATAAGTTTCCTCACTCAAAAATGTCAAACATTAGAAACTCTTAGCAAGTTTATGAAAACAAATATCAACGAGACCTCTAAACTTCGCAACCAAAGGGCAGCTATAAATGTCGCTATAGATGAAGCACTAGAGAGAACAACAAGCATTTCATGCATTTATTGGAAGATGCAAAATCATGGAATTTACAATTGCAAGAAATTCCTTGCCTTACAGCCAAGCAGACGACTTAGGGAAATGCAATCAATGCGTTGCTGTGTAAACTGCCTTAAAGCCGATCATCCAACAACTAGTTGCAGATCAAAACATAGTTGTAAAACTTGCTACAAGAAGCATAATTCCCTTCTACACATTGGAAGCGAAAGGGCACACACCAGGTCTACTTCGCCCCAACCAGGCACTTCCAGTTCAATTCACAGTTGTAACGTAAACAATTCAATTGTGCTGCTATCTACAGCACTTATAAATGTCAAAGATAAAAGAGGACGCAAGCGCTCATATCGAGTTCTTCTAGATGGTGGATCTCAGTCTAATCTAATTACGCAGAAGATGGCAAATTATTTAGGTTTACAACGAAAACCAATTATTACACTAACAGGCATAACTCAAGCCAGAACTCAAATTACACAAGCAATGGATTTTTCAATAGCATCTAGATGTACTGCATTCGAGACAAAAATAAATTGTCTTGTTTTGGATAAAATATCAGAAAATCTACCTCCTGTATCTATATCACAACAGCAAGTTCGACAGATGAACATTCCAAGGAATCTCAAATTAGCAGATCCTGGCTTCCACACGGCAAACGATGTAGATATGTTAATAGGAGTGGAACTTTTTTATAAACTACTGTGCATTGGACAAATAAATCTCTCGCAGACTGGATCCTGCTTACAAAAGACACTATTTGGCTGGATTGTTTCCGGTAGAATTACTGCACCACAGTTGTCAACAAATTTAAGTGTTTGCAATTCCGCGACCTTACAATTATTGAACAAAAATATAAACAAATTTTGGGAGATAGAAACTGTGTTAGATAGACAAGCATACTCACAGGAAGAGAAACTCTGCGAACAACACTTCAACCATACAGCACAAAGAGACGCTGAAGGACGATTCGTAGTATCTCTGCCATTCAAAGGGAATGTAAATGCGCTTGGTAGTTCTTATGACCAAGCTCTCAAAAGATTTTACTCTCTGGAAAGGAAACTAAACAAAGATCCTTCCCTAAAACGAGAGTATGTATCATTTATGAATGAATACGTGGAGTTGGGACATATGAGACGAGTGAATGCCAATAACTGTAATACAGAAACACACTTTTACCTGCCACATCATGCAGTTTTCAAGGAAAATAGTCTAACGACAAAGGTAACAGTAGTTTTCGATGGTTCTGCGAAAACTACCACTGGAATTTCCCTAAATGATGTTTTAATGGTGGGACCTAAGCTTCAACAAGATTTGTTCGATATAGTGTGTAGGTTCAGATTACATAAGTGTGCTCTCTCAGGAGACGTAACCAAAATGTATAGACAGGTTAGAATAGCTGAAAATTGCATGCCATTTCAACGAATATTATGGCCAGAATCTGATAAATACGGTATCCAAATATTTGAACTGACGACTGTAACTTATGGAACAGCTTCAGCGTCCTACTTTGGCAATTAAAGTTCTACAACAATTAGCGATCGCAAGACAAGACATTCAACCAAGACATTCAACCATTTGGATCTCAAATAATATTAAAGGACTTTTATGTAGACGACCTGCTAACTGGAGCGGATAATGAAGGCGATGTGCGAAAAATTATAGCCGAGGTAACGGATATTTTATCAAGAGGTAAATTTGAACTACGAAAATGGGCATCAAATCGGCTGGAATTACTAAAGCATATACCCAATTCCAGTAGTGATAATACAATACTAGACTTAGATAAAACGGAAGGCGTTAACACACTAGGTCTACAGTGGAATACCATTGCCGATACCTTACAGTATTCAATAACAGAAATACCCAAAACCAAAACCGTTACCAAAAGACAAGTGCTATCTCACATTTCCAGAATATTCGATCCCTTGGGTCTTGTTAGTCCATTCATATTGCGAGCAAAGATGTTAATGCAGGAAATTTGGAAATTAAAGCTGGATTGGGATGAATCGTTACCGCTCAACATACAAGAGACATGGCTATCCTATATACAAGAAATCCGTGAATTAAATAAAGTCAAAATCCCTAGACGTGTAATTTCAATAGACGAACCAAAACACTTTGAGTTACACGGATTTTGTGAAAAGGCATATGGAGCATGTGTCTACATAAGAGCAGTTAGCACATATGATAACAGCTCCTGCAATCTACTTTGTTCAAAATCTCGAATTGCTCCAATTAAAACAATATCTATACCGCGACTAGAATTATGCGGAGCAGTGCTGTTAGTACAGTTAATCTCCAGATTAACGCAAAGCTTGTCGTTCCGACTAGACAAGATATATTGCTGGACAGATTCCTCAATCGTCCTATCATGGCTACAGTCATCAAAGGCTTTTAAAACTTTTGTAGCTAACAGAATAACTCAAATACAAGAGTTAACAGACATTTCCGATTGGTACCATATAAATACGAAAGAAAATCCCGCTGATCTACTATCTCGAGGAACTTCGCCTGCCGCTTTAATCAGCTCCAGTTTATACTGGCATGGCATGGCCCAGAATTTTAAAAATTTGGATTTGACAAATGGCCTATTTTCGAACAAACACAAATAGAAAATCTACCTGAGGTTAAAGTAACCTTAGTAAAGACAAGTGAAGAGAATTCTCACGATATATTTCAAAGACATTCAAATTTAAATCAATTAAAGCGAGTTATTGCTTACTGTCTACGGTTCAAAAATAATGTCAAGAGCCGTATTGACGATATATTTACTAATATTGAGACGGGTTATCTAACATCAACCGAATTATACCAGGCTATGAAAGTCTTGATCATTTTAGCACAAAAGGAATGTTTTAGCAATGAATTCAAACAGCTCCAAAATGCGTCTAACATAGATACCAAAAGCAAATTATTGTGTTTAAATCCTTTCATGGATGAAGAAGGAATCATTAGAGTTGGCGGCCGTTTAAAACATTCCAACATTTCTTATCCACAAAAGCAGCAAGCACTGTTACCAGCAAAGCATCCTTTGACGAAATTAATAATCCTAAATGAACATTTCAAGCAATTACACGCAGGCACTCAGCAAACTATAGCAGCCATACGAACAAAATATTGGCCAGTCTCATTAAGAAATTCTGTGAAGGCAGCAATCAAAACATGCGTGACCTGCTTTAAAGCAAAACCTACCAATACAGAATATATCATGGATAATCTCCCTGAACGCAGAGTAACGCCTGCTAAACCTTTTGAAAATATTGGCGTTGATTATTTTGGCCCTATTTATATTCGTGAGAGTATGAAACGCAAGGCAAATCTCGTCAAGTCATACGGTGCTATTTTTGTATGCTTTGCTACAAAGGCGGTGCACATAGAACTAGTCAGCTGCTTATCGACCCAAGCCTTTCTAGCAGCATTAAGAAGATTGGTATCTAGAAGAGGAAATATTTCCAATATTTATTCCGACAACGGCACCCAGTTTGTTGGAGCAAACGCTGAATTAAAGAAACTACAGCTACAACTTCAAAATCAAATAAAATCTGAAAACGTGAAAGCATATTTAGCGGATAATGATATAAAATGGCATTTTATTCCGTCCAAATCTTCCCATTTTGGCGGACTTTGGGAAGCAGCAGTTAAATCAGTCAGGTCGCATTTAACCAGGATAATAGGAAAAGCTTCGCTAACTTACGAAGAAATGTATACCTTCTTAGTACAAATTGAAGGAATCTTAAATTTCCGACCTCTCACTCCAATCTCTGATGATCCTAATAATGTAACATATCTTACGCCATTCCATTTCCTTACTGGAAAATTACCACGTCCTTCGCAGAACCAAACCTATCCCAGTTAAAAATAAACACGTTATCCCGATGGCAACATATCCAATCCATCCCAGAACACTTTTGGAAAAGATGGAAGAAAGAATATTTAAACCAACTTCAAAGCCGAAATAAGTGGCAACGAAACAGTGATACTAATCTGGTTCCCGGAAGATTAGTAATCATTCGAGAACACAACTGCGCTCCAAGTCATTGGTTATTAGGGCGCATATTGGAAACGTACCCCGGAAAGGATGGTGTTGTACGTACTGCCAGCGTACAAACTGCACGTGGTATAACTTAACGACTTTCCGTAAGGTTGTATCCTCTACCCATCAACGAGGCCTGAAGATATCTACCCAGAGTCGTAGCAACACCAGTAATAGCATCCCTTGGACCATCTGCATCCTGCACAGCGTCATCATCTACCGCGTAGTGTTTTTTCGTCCGCGAATATAGTGTATGGACTGATTAATATAAAAGGACTGATACACAAGTGCGCGAGTGTTCAAGTGTTGAAGCCGGTGCCTTCAAGGGCGGCGGTATGTTACGAACTCTAATTCATCGTAAATGTTTTATTCTTTTTTATATTCATATGTTTACATTTATGTATCTTTTAAATCAATATTTTGTAATGCTTTCTATGTTCTTATATTGTATATATTATTTTATAAATTTACCTCAATCTGTATATGTATATGCTTACCAAAATACCTTAGCGTAAAAGAAATCGCCTCAAATACCTTTATAATATACATTATATTAGCGCGCTGTTGCTGCAGAATTTATCTCTGCGCCTTGTGACAGCACGCCTTGTACGTATACAGTTGCTATAGCAACATTCACATCGCGAGAATCACAACAGTACGACTGCCAATCTGTCGCAGCTCATTCGTCGACCACGTCAGACTCGGCGCATGCTCGGGTTAGCTATCCGTCGCAGGTAGTAGACGGCCCGTATATAATCATCCCTTAGCACGATTGGTGGTTTAAGGTTTTCTCCCTATAATAAGGGGGCTGTGGCAAAGGAGCAAATATCCTACCAAAGCGTAGGTACAGCAATAAACATTATACGCCCATTGCGGCAAACCAAAGTCTTCGGACTCTTACACACATTGTTCGAAGCCTATCCTACCAAAGCGTAGGTATAATAATAAACATTAACGCCCATTGCGGCAAACCAAAGTCGTTGGACTCATATTACATGCACATTGATGCAAAGCTTAATATTTAAGGAAGACCTGGGTAGTCGAGAGTTGAGTCGCATTTACGACAGACGTGGACCGACTATTAATCGCCACAGTCACCCTACTGAGTCTTCCAGCTTCTAGACAAAAGTATTAGTGGGTTCCTAATACAAATAAATATACGTATGCACGCGCATAGCAAACATTTACTGAAACCATAACAAACATATTCAAGCATATACATACACATATACATATAATATTATTGGTGGTTAGAACGAAGTATTACTATTGTATACGCATAGACTTGTACTTCTTATGATTTCGTTAATATATGTATTAAACAGACTCTGAGTTTAATTTACTAAACCTACCCAGCAGTTCACCGGCAATCAGTCCAATAAACCAATTGGACGCTAACAACATCTTTTGGTTGTGTACCAAGCTAGTACCCGAAGTATCCTAGATAATTAAAGACATGTCGAATTGTAAGGGATACTAACAACCAATTATATGATTTTTGTGAGCGAAACAATGTGATTCATCATAATCAATCAGGATTTAGAAAAAGTCATTCATGTGAAACTGTTATTGTGGATATATGTCACAAGTGGTTGCAAGAAATGGATAACGGAAATGTGATAGCTGTGTTTTTGGACTTCCGTAGGGCTTTTGAAACTATTGATAGAAAACTCTTAATAAAGAAATTAGAAATGTATGGTATTTGTGACAAAGTTAAGGACTGGTTTGATTTATATTAAATAATAGAATTCAAAAAGTGAAGTATAATAATAGGATATCTAATACCTTAAATACAAACAATGGTGTTCCACAAGGCACGGTGTTAGGTCCCTTATTGTTTAACATATATGTTAATGATTTATTGTTGTCAATGGAAGGCTGCAATGTATGTATGCTTGCGGATGATACTATGTTATACATAAGTGGTAGTAGTGTGGGCGATATGATGAAGACTATGAATAATCAACTTACGATATTATATCAATGGCTGTGTATAAATAAACTAAGCATTAATCTTATCAAATCAAAATATATGGTTATAGGTAGCATGCATAAGTTGAATAATATAGATATAGCTAGTATTAGAATAAAAATTGAGAACAGTGATCTAGAAAGGGTAGACTACATTAACTACTTGGAAGTTACCATTGATAAACATTTGCTATTCAAAGATCATGCAAAACTTATTATGAATAACATGTCAAAAAAGTAGGGTTTATGAGTAGAACTTGCAAACATTTAACACTGTATATAAAAATGCTTGCTTATAAATCTGTAGTTGCACCACATATAGAACTTTGTGCAACTGTACTTTTTAATTTAAATAAGAACGAAATCCAGCAAATACAAAAAATACAAAATAGAGCCATGAGAATAATTTTAAAATATAACAGATATACCCCAGTTAAAGATATGTTACTCACACTTAATTTAATGAATGTCCGCCAAAGAATTTTATTTAAAAGTGTAGTGTTTATATATAAAATGAAAAATAATTTACTTCCAAATTACCTTGGTGAAAAATTGAAAACCGTCCAAGATACTCATGCTTATAACACTAGGAACTATAACGACTTTTATATTGCTCCCTTTCATAGAACCCAGACTTCTAAAAACATATTTGTAAGTGGTCTTATGTTATATAATGGTTTACCATATGAAATTAACACTAATAATATTAGTACCTTTAAAAAGCATTTGTACATGCATATTAGTGAGTACTGTAAGTGATTGTATATTGAATTTATTTGTTCTGTGTTATTGTATAGCTTGTTAGCTAAATAAACTATCTATCTATCAAGATTACAGATTTTTGGTTCAGCAGTATATGCAAAAACAGACTTGATTCAAGAAGTGAAAAATATGTGTTTGTGAGATATTCACTAAACGGTTATCGTTTATGGGATAAAACATCAAGAAAAATCGTAGTAAGTGGAGATGTGGTGTTTACAGAATCCGAGCAGTCAGTGAGCAACAACAGAATCAAAGTAAAATGAAATGAATATAAAACAGGAGATGAAGAGAAAGACGAGAATCAATATATATCTATAGAAGAAACTGAACAAGATTGGATACCAGCAGAAGAACAAATTCAAGAAGGGCAAGAAGAGGATATACAATTAGGAGAAGGCAGTGACCAAACAATAAGTGGAAGAGACATTCAAATACCAGTAAAACTAAAGCACTATATATTGGATTCAGAAGATGAAATTTCTTTGATTTATCAGGAAGACACCAACGGACCAGAAAAAAATCAGTGGATAGAAGCTATTCGAGAAGAGAAAGAATCATTACTTAACAACCAAACATTGATCCATATTGATAAGAATGAGGTCAGTGACAAAAGATTTTTAACAAGCAAATGGATTTTTAGGTCAAGGAAATTATATACAGGCAATATTGAGACCAGTGACTACGCCTATGTTTTCCAACGACATTGGTGAGATAAGAAAACATCCCAAATATGCTCATATAGAGAAGCAGTTGGTATCTTGCTACACTTAGTGAATAAAACAAGAGCGGACATTTCATATGCAGTAAATTTTTGCAGTCAAAGAATGGAAAATCCAACCGAGCAAGATATAGTGGATGTGAAACGTATGTTTAACTGATCAACAAAAGCTGAAGGAATAGATTATAATGACTCTAACAGTGATAAACTTGTTGCCTTTTGTGATTCAGATTTTGCAGGGTGTTAGGGAATTTTCAAAGTGCCGCCTTTCGGCGACTAGGAAGTTAGCAGGGGAAAAGTAGCACGGATATATATTGTAATGATATGAATTATTGTTCATTATTTACCAATGAATTTTTTCTAAAATTTTACAGATATCTACTTTGGGTTACACAATTTTCTTGGTTAAAAAGACAAAAAAAAACAAAAGTCTCTTCAACAAAACTTGCAGAGGAAACGTAAACTTTACTATCGTTTATCATATATATCGCTTTTCGTAATCATATTTTTTTATATAAATAAATATTTCAAAATTTCATCCTTAAAATACGTTTAATATACTGTACTCACATATTTCAATTACATTGTATAAATATGCATTATTACGAAATTACACTTATAATCTTCAAAATTTCTCGTACGACGGAAGGATGGCACAACTGGCAGCATTTTCCTTTATAATCTCGCACGGATCAAGTACGTGTGTACTGTGTGGCCTACCATATATGCGAACAAATGCGTTGCTATGGATATAAAACAAAACCAACAGATGAAGATCTTGTCAAAAGTCAGACATGTTAGCATCATTTCTCCTGAGGGAGAATAATTAGCTATTTTCTCATATAACTCCGTAATTTTATAAATATCTCCGTTTATATCCATAGAAGTAACACATGGGTTAAAAAGTCCCGGGCCTAACACATAGATGACGCTAGTTTTATTGTAGTCACCTTTCTCTCAGTTAGTACTAACCTTCAAAAGACAGCTGTTAAAATATCATAATATTCTATTCATTAGTTTGTGAGTTATTGTGTTAAGAGTCATGCTACTTTTGTTATTTTCAAACCAATGGATCAAAAACAATTTCGTGTTTTAATTTTACACTGCCTCTTGATGGGAAAAATACCGTTCAAGCGAAGCAATGGCTTGAAAAGTGTTATGGGGACTCCGCTCCATCAGAAACAACAATAAAATGTTGGTTTGCTGACTTCAAACGTGGTCGTAGAGACACCGATGATGCAGAACGCAGTGGACGTCCAAATGAGGCGGTGACACCAGAAAACATCAAAAAAATCCACAAAATTGTTTTGAATGATCGAAAAGTGAAGTTGCGTGAGTTAGCTGACATCGTAAAGATATCAAAAGAACGCATTGGCTTTATATTGCATGAGCATTTGACTATGAGAAAGCTCTGTTCAAAGTGGGTGCCGCGTTTGCTCACTGTTGACCAAAAACAAGAACGTGTTGATGATTCTGAGCAGTGTTTGGCCATGTTTAAACGTAACAAATCGGAATTTTTGCGTCGATATGTGACAATGGATGAAACATGGATCCATCACTTCACTCCGCAATCAAAACGATCGTCATCTGAGTGGACAGCAACTGGTGAACCTCGTCCAAAGCGCCCGAAAGCACAACAATCGGCTGGAAAGGTTATGGTCTCGGTATTTTGGGATGTGCGTGGTGTAATATTCATCGATTATCTTGAGAAAGAAAATACCATCAACAGTGAATATTATATAGCGTTATTGGAGCGTTTGAAGGCCGAAATTGCAAAGAAACGAGCGCATATGGCAAAGAAAAAAATGTTGTTTCATCAAGACAACGCACCGTGTCACAAGTCAATCAAAACAATGGCAAAACTACATGAATTGAACTTCGAATTGCTCCCACATCCACCGTATTCGCCAGATTTGGCTCCCAGCGACTACTGGCTGTTCGCAGACCTGAAAAAAATGCTCGCCGGTAAGAAATTTCGCACGAATGAAGAGGTTATCGCTGAAACTGAGGCCTATTTTGAGGCAAAAGATAAATCGTTCTACAAAGGTGGTATTGAAATGTTAGAGCGGCGCTGGAATGATTTCGTTGCTCTTGATGGAGATTACGTTGATGAATAAAGCTAATTTTGAACCAAAAAAACCGTGTTTTCTTTGTTAGACTCGGGACTTTTCAGCCCATGTGTTAGAAGATTGCATAAAAGCTGAAGATAATGTGGTGGTCGAAAAAGGGCATAAAAATAATTGCTGAAATAATAAAATCGAAACTACTCGACAAGAATGTTAAGACCATTACTAATGCTGACAGTGCATTTTATAGTAAGAATAAAAACTTCAAGCCGAAACAAAACACGAAGCAGGTACATTTTGGAACGTTAGCTGGTACAAGTAAAAATTATAGACAAGGTGTTAAGAATTTTAAGTGTTACACATGCGGAGGCAGAAATTGCAAAGGTAGTGAGCGCAGATTTAACAAAACAGGGCATCAACCACAGAATGAGAGTAAAAAATCGAATGAAACTATAAAGCATGCATTTGTAGCTATTCCAAATCTAATGCTTCATTGATAGCGGTGCATCAAGTCATATGACACCACATGGTAACATTTTGTGCGATAGAAGAAAACATTGAGCAGATGATATTGTAATTGCAGACAATACAAGAATTAAGATTGACAGTGTTGGTAATGCTGTAATAAAAGCTGATAACCAAGAATTAACCATACATGATCTGTTGCATGTGCCAAAACTATCAGCTAATCTACTATCGGTGTCAAAAATGTAATACAGTCATATTCGACAAGCAAGGATGTACAGTGTATAGCAATGATGGTGACGTAATAGCAAATACTAGTGAAACTGATGGTGTTTATAAATTAGACCTAAACACTACAAATTATATGTTGACTACAAAGTGTGACCAGATAAGTGCAACTACATGGCATAGACGATTGGGACATTTAAATTATACAGACATGGTAAAAATGCGAAACGGTTTAGTGAACGGAGTGAAATTTAACGATAAACATCTAAACTTTTGTGAAGTTTGTGCGAAAGCGAAACAGCATCGATTACCGTTTACCAGTAGTAATAGTCGTTCATAAATTGTTCTGGATACGATTCATGCAGATCTTTCTGGCCCAATGGAAAATAGTTCGATTGGAGGATCCAGGTATTTTTTGCTGTTTATCGATGATTATTCGAGGAAAGTATTTATCTATTTCTTGAAGAACAAATCGGAAACCTTGAACATATTCATTGATCTTAAAGTCTTGGTAGAAAACCAAACAGGTCGTAAAATTAAAAACGTTTTGAACTGATAATGGCACAGAATTTTCTTCAAAACCATTCAATGATTTTTGTAGAGCAAATGGCATTGTGCATCAATTTTCAAACGTGTACACGCCACAACAGAATGGCGTTGCTGAGCGTTACAATAGAACAGTCATCGAAAGAGCCAAATATATGTTGCTCGATGCAAATTTGGAAAAGGCGTATTGGGCAGAAGCTGTAAACATGGCGGTCTACATAATAGATCGCTCACCTACCCGATCCTTGAAGAAAAGAACCCCAGAAGAAGCTTGGAGTGGAAAGAAAGCAGATCTAAGTGATTTGAAGATTTTTGGTCCACATCCCAAGGAGAAGCGTGGCAAGTGGGATTCGAAGTCATCGAAGCTCATATTTGTTGGATATGCAGATAACAAAAAGGGTTATAGATGTCTTGATCCAAAGACGAAGAAGATAACCATAAGTCGAGATGTATGTACTCTTTCACGAAGATGAAAAGGAAGAAGACAAGAAGCGTGTACGAGTGGAGAATCTAGATGAACATTCACCTACAGCTCAAGAAAATATAGAAGCATCTGTAACAAATACGCCCGATAATAATCAAACTAATGTAAGTGACTTTGTTTCAGATAATGATGAGCGGGAGTCCGAGTGGGAACACTCAACCTTTGATCCTGAATATATTAGCAACATGTAATCTACCCACTGGTCAAATTCCCTTGCGAAGGTCATCACGTCAAGTGACGACAGTTTGGCTCGACGGTTTGAAGATTTTCTCACTTATTCAGCAGTTGCCAGCCCGGCAAATGCAGATGGGCCTACCACGGTAAATGAAACAATTATGCGGCAAGACGGACACATGCGGAAATCCGCAATATTAAGTGAAATAGAGTCGCTGGACGAAAATAACACGTGGGAGTTAACGGAACTACCTGATGATAGGAAATCTATACAATCTAAATGGATTTTTAAAACAAAGAAGGACGCAGACGGAAAAGTCGTCAAGTATAAAGCTCGACTAGTCGCAAAAGGTTGTTCACAAAGATCCGGAATTGATTATAATGAAACTTACTCGCCTGTAGTGAGATATACACCAATTCGTTATTAAATAGCCTTAGCTGTTAAAAATGGTTTACAAATTCATCAAATGGATGCAGTCACCGCTTTTCTACAAGGTGATCTTGATGAAGATCTGGAGCAACCAGAAAGATTTAATGATGGTACGGATCGCGTTTGCAAATTAAACCGTTCAATTTATGAGTTAAAGCAATCTGGACGAGTATGGTACATCAAACTAGAGAATTTATTAAAATCTATTGGATTGGAGAAATCAAAAAGGGATCCTTGCGTGTATTTTAATGAAGAGAGAAATTTAATACTTTCAATATATGTAGATGACATATTAATATTTTGGAAGGACTTCGCCAAGTTACAACAATTAAAGGAAATGTTAAGTTCGAATTTCAAAATCAACGATATGGGAGAAGCTAAAAATTGCATTGGTATTCGTATTACGCAATTTGAAGATAGCATTGGCCTTGACCGATCCGCACACGTTAGAGAAAAGTTGTATGATAACGCTATTCAAGTAGAGCATTTGCCGACCGATGAAATGATTGCTGACAACCTAGCAAAAGCTGTGGGTAAACACAAACATGACTTTTGTAGTAAATCAATGGGATTGTGTTAAATTTTGAAAATGGTTTTTGAAATTTAACAAGTGAGGGTGTTGAGATATAGTTTTTGTAGGTTGGCAATAATATAGAACTAACACATTTTTCCTGTTTGTAGTGAGCAGTACTAAGTAGTAGTGTGTAGGTTGAACGTTGTTTTTCTATTCTCAAAGTTTTTGTTTAGTTCTTAAGTTATCTTTATAATATATAATATAAGTCGTTTGCCTAGAAGTCTACGTTTTATTTAACCTCAACAGTTTAGCTATAGTTAATTCGTTATAACGTTTTTATGTGCACTTACAGGGCTTAAAGTTTAAAATTCTAACAGACTGCGATAGTTTACGGTTGAGGCTTAGTAAGAAGGACATTGTACCCCGAATTATGAGACGGGTACAAAACTTTAATTATGTAGTAGGGCACCGTCGGGTAACAGAATGGCTCATGTGGATGCCTTAAGTCGTGCTCATGTATTAATATTAAAAGAGAATACATTCCAGCAGATACTTGGTTTGAAACAAACTACCGACCCGAAGATCAAGGAGATAAAAGAATAACTATTGATAAGGGAAATGACGTTTTACGAGTTAAGAAATGGAATGGTATTTCGGAAAGACAAGAGGAAGCTGATGCTCTGTGTACCAGAAGATATAGAGCAAAGTGTTATTCGTACTGCTCATGAAGGTACAGAACATTTGGGCGTAGAAAAGGTAACAGAAAATATATGAGAGAAACTGGTTCCCGAACATGAAAAAGAAGGTTAAGACTTAGATAGATAACTGTTTAAAGTGTATAGTGCATAATCCGAAGTACGGGCCAAGAGAAGGATTGCTACATAATATTGACAAAGGTAATAAACCTTTTACTACACTACATATTGATCATTCAGACCCTTTGGAAAAGTCTAAGCAATATCATAGGCATATCTTAGTAACAATTGACGCTTTTAGTAAATTCATTAAACTCTTTCAATGTAAAGGCACAACTAGTCGCGAAGCCGTTATACACCTGCAAAATTATTTTACTATGTACAGTAGACCTCAACGAATAATATCACATAGAGGTACGTGCTTTACTTCTGCCGAGTTTAAAAGATTTATAGACGGAAAGAACATTAAGCACATTTTGATAGCGACCGGTGTGCCACGAGCAAATAGTCAAGTAGAAGTGATTAATAGGATAATAACGCCTGTTAGCAAAGTTGTGTACAGATACAAAGAATTGGAATAAAATGTTATATGAAGTCGAATTTGCGCTTAGTAATACAGTAAATTCATCGACAAAGGAAACGGCTAGCAAACTTCTGTTTGGTGTGCCGCAGACAGGGCGTGTTAGGGACGAGTTAAGGCAAATATTACTTGATAGCTAAGTGATCATGTAATATTTAGGAATTTTGATAACAGTCCAGGAGTAAATAAGAAACTAATACCAAAATTTAAGGAATCGTATGTTGTGAAGAAGGTCTTGCCTAACAGATACAGTTCGATGGTGTTGTCGACAGCAACAACTTGAAGGCTTGGAGCAAACGCATATAACGCCTGACGTTTACCTTTTCTTACGGTAACACGTCTATTATGAATCCTTTTTGATTTACTCTGTCATTATGCTTACTCACATTTCTTGTAATTAATCATGCACTTATGAGTACTTACCTTGGATTTTATGTCTTATCTTATGTTGTATGTCTTAAGCTTATGTATTGAATATTATGAAATAACTTATGTAGCTGTAATATATTTATGTATTATTATGTACCTTATGTAGTTATATTATGTTTATGTGCCGTTATGTCCCAATGCATTATATATTTATATTATCATTATGGTTGTCGTAGTACACTTATGTAGCGTAAGATAGAGGGCGATCTAATGTCAGGTTGGCCGAGTTGTTAGGGTATATTTTTAAGATTTAAATTTACCGCGTTGTATTACGCCACCTAGTGGTGGCGTAGGGAAGTTAGATGGGGAGAGGTCATGTGGAGGTGAGCGTTAAAACAAAAAACTGAATTACCACAGTACGCTATCTTATTTCGTTACAAATTCATATCAATACTATACGCTATTACATATTTTGTAATGAATGGTATCAACAGCTTGAATAACTTTAGCTTAACTTGTTGTCCGCGGTATTTGTTTTCTTTTAAAGAATTTAGCTTTCCGAGTTGAAACCACGCTGCATGAGTCTGCCGAGGATTCCTTCTTAGTTGCATAGTTTTTTTGTGGCCTGCTAAATGTATCCATACGACATTTAAAAGTTGTATACAATGGTGTAACATTATCCAGTATACGATGTTGTTCCTACATATTCTAGTGTCTTCCAGGATAACAGATGACAGTAGAGGTTAAATTTAAGGAGTTCATTAAAATGGTTTCATCAAAAGCTAAATAGAGTGCGTGTATCGTCAGTGTGAAAATGTGCAAATGTAAAATATAACCGTTTGGTCTTTTATACCTTAGTACCTGAAAAAAACATGGTTATACGTTGTTATAGTTCTCTTAACTGTAGTGAGATGTGTATTGGCTTTGTCGCTATACAGAGGTGTACACAAGTAAGTAAATATTGTACTAAATATACAGTACTTTGTTCACACTCCATTAATGGCGAACTATATGGAAATAGGGATTTTTAACTAATAAAAAGAATGCTGTATACACTTTATTTTTACATACAGATGAAGATGAAGTTAAATTTTATATATAGTTTCTAAGAATATACAAGTCCTTTAAGTTTTTTTTTACAAAAGTTTTAATGAAGAAATATTAATCATTTATTGGTAGGTGTAAGTATGGTAGCAGTCTATTGTGTTATGTTGGGATAGCTTTCCATATCCCACCAAAAATGTAGAATGGACTAAGAAAGGATTATATTACGCATACAATTGTGGAAAGCACTTTGCAGCAGAAGATATTGAAATAAATAATGAATTATTATTCATAGGAAGCAGATGCAGAAAATATCAAGAACCTAGAGAGAAATATATTAACTGAATTAGATGTGTTTGAGTCTAGTACTTCTATTTGTAAGTATTTTACAACTTTGAAGCTGTTGCCTCTTTGCTCTCCTTAAGTAGTTTTTTATTTTTTATCCTTCCAAACATTGTATGTGAATATGTGTTGTAAAACGATTTTGATTGCAAACATACCTGATTTTCTTTTAATACTTACAAAACATAATATATATATTTTTCAAATGCAAACTATACGTAACAAAATTTAATGTAGTATTAACATAAAACTTTGCTGTTACGTATAGTTTACGCTTTAAGCAATATTCAATTTAAATTTAATATACATATGTACTAATGCTATTATTATAGCTTCTTCCAAGCCGCGCAGATGACGCTAAACGTGGAACCGTTGTCCTATTTCATTGTCTCTGGTTATCTATTTTCACAAAAGTAGAAAAAAAATGTTATGAAAATTAGTTTCGTTTTCGATATATAAATGAAGAATAGTCAATTCTGTCTGTAGTTTTTCTATTAAGGCAGTACTCAATACAGCAAAATACAATTTTGTTATGTTACGTATGGTTTGCGTTTGAACAATATAACGAGTCAATTGTTATATTGTTGGTTTAAGCAAGTAGTAAAGCAAAATCGGCTGTTTGTAGACATTTACATAAAATAATTAAGAAGAAGGAAGATATAATAAAGCTACTTAATTAGAGATGCATCTATATTTATAACTTAAAAGATACGTACAAGCAGCCCAGTCAACCATTTTTAAATCTCGCGGACAATTTAACTTGGTATTTCCGGCAATAATATATGGATTTATTTACTGTAATTGTAGGGACTTTCGCAGTATACAAGCTCTATCTACGTTATTTTTTTCTCGCATTCGATCTCGGTTGGAGTACGCCGCGCCGCCTTGGTCTGGTTTCCTATTTATGAAACACACATAAACTATATTGAGACGGTACAGAGAAGGTTTCTGAAATTTCTCTATTATCTGTTGGAGGGGTCTTATCCACCTAGAGGCTTTGAACGTGGTGTATTGCTGCGGAAATTTAATTTTGTATCTCTTTCTACCAGACGAACGATTTCTTTACTAAAATTTTTGTTTTGTTTAGTACATAACAGGATTGATTGTCCCTGGCTCTTGGGTAAGTGTAATTTTCTTGTTCCCAGAGTTGGCTCCAGGTCCTCATTTGCCTTCTATTGTGGTCGCGCTCGAATAAATGTCCTTATAAGGTTCCCAGTACACCTGATGTGTTCTAACTTCAACAGCATCTCTGATCTTTGTGACATCCACGCTGACCCAATTAGATCTATCATTGATGCAGTCTTTCTTCGTCTGATCTCTTCTCCCTAACATTTGCCAACATTTCATCACCAATTTAATTTAATTTAATTTGAGTTAATTTGATTTGATTTAAATTAATTTAATTTTAGTATTAGTCGAATAATCCTCTTTATAT
Organism: Trypoxylus dichotomus; assembly: GCA_023509865.1. Classification (NCBI taxonomy): domain Eukaryota; kingdom Metazoa; phylum Arthropoda; class Insecta; order Coleoptera; family Scarabaeidae; genus Trypoxylus; species Trypoxylus dichotomus. Next base: position 15,413,691 of record CM042082.1, read on the forward strand.
ATACTCTTATACTATAGGGTAATTGTAATATTTACTATTTTATGCTCCCTAACGCGTTGGTATTGTTTAGTTTGGATTAGTATATTTATACATGTCTATGAATTTCTGTTTACTTGCTGTTATGTATTTTAGTAATTTCCTGTAATTGGGTGTTATAACCGGTTGGAAATAAATCACTATTATTATTATAAAGGTCATAATCACAGTTTTTTGTAGCAATACACGCGAGTATGGTCTTTACTGTCGGAACTATCAACCTAAATTATCCGCGAGATTTAAGAATGGTTAACTGGGAAAAGAACTAGGCTCAGACAGGTCTAATTCAGTTATATTTCTCTCGAGGTTATAGATAAAAGTATATAAGTTTAGAATATAACAAAATGTGAGTTTACCAACTATACCAGGTAAGCATGGTCAAAGAAAAAAAAACTAGTGGTAATATTCACAGGTATAGCAGTAAACTCCACTCACACAAATTTATTAATTATGCTGACTGTCGGTACCGACCAGTCGGTAACACGGTTGACAATGAGAGCCCACGTGCTCTCGAAACGCTGCGTTCCGCATAATTAATAAATTTGTGTGAGTGGAGTTTACTGCTATACCTGTGAGTTGTACATCCACACAGTCCTTGCAATCGTCATTAGTGGTAATAATTTAACATTTTTCCAATATTCCCAAAATTCTTATTTTTATATAGTTCGTTGTTATTGCCACTAATGGTGTGAGTCAAGAAAATACGATATATTCGGTACAATAGTTACTTACCTGTAATTTACTCTCTATATCGATAAAGCAAATGACACTTCTCACTACAGTTAAGAGAACAATAACAACGTATAAAATCTTTTTTCATGTAATGAGGTATAAAAGAGCAAACAAGATTTGCATATTTTTGCACTGATTATGCGTGCACTCTGTTTAACTTCTGATGAAACATTGTTAACGAACTCTTTAAATTTATCCTATACTGTCATCTGTTATCCTGAAAGAAACTGAAGGATACAGGAACAGCATCCTATAATTGGAATGTCACCGCCGTGAATATAACCATCGAATGTGCCGTTGATGTTATCGGAATGGATCGCGCAAAAAATCTCTATCGGTACGGTATTTGCTTGATAGTTTATTTCGTTATATGCACATCAATGCGAGTTTTGTAAAACGAGTTCCAGAGCCATCTATTGCACATTATATATGCTTTATAAACGCGAAATTTAATGATTTTATATTTGGTAGTTTACTAGTAATCTGATTTATTTTAATTATAGTTACAAAATGGTTTGACTTTTTAAATTTCATAATAGTATAAGATCCGATTGAAAACGAAGTTAAACGTTTTCACAGAAATTTATTCATAGTTTGTGATAACAATTGAAAGAAATGGTACAGATGAATTAATAGACTATGTATTAATAAAAATTGTATCTATTAAGATAATTAGGAATAAAACAATAAAATAAGAAATATGTGATTTATTTGCAATTAAGCCATACAATAATGTATATACAACAAAATAATCATCTTTATTTTTTTTTCTATATTCCGTAGCTGCTTTTTGCATTTTGTATATGGGAGATCTTACGGTTTCTTTGCTTAATACTAGGGCTGCTATTTATATATTTTTATTTATATATAACGCTGGTTTATCTTCGATAGCTAGCGGAACGACAGCATCCAGAAGATGAATGAGATCGCGTCGAAACGTCCCTGTGGGGATCCAACAATAAGTTAAGGTATGGTTTTCGGAGGAGCCCGGGCTCAGCCTAAGTAGGCAAGTCGTTAGAGGATGTCCAAGGGGGTCGCGATCGGGACCAGAATATTGGAATGTACTGTACGATAACGGACAGTTAAAGTCCATTGCTGAGTGCACCCTAGACTACGCTCCTACCCTTTCATACATCGGGCAGACCCAGACCTTTTCCATGCAGTCCCCACTTCTGGGTTCCCCTCCGCATTATGCGCATACTTCCTTTCCCTTACAGCTCCTACGGGTATGCCCATATCCATAGCAACTAAAAACATGTATCCTATTCTTTATTGCTCCGTTCTGTTCCCAGACCATCTGTTTTTTAACGTATCTGCATTGTGCCCCATAAAATTCGCCCTCTTCACCCTTCTGGTTGGCTCATTTGGGGTGAGGCTGTCCATTGTTCCGATCCTCTGCTCGTTTCTCATACATACCTGAAACTTCCAATTTGCTCTACTGGTAGCCTACGACATCGCAGCCGTCCCTTATTGCTTGCTGGTTCGCCCTGGTGAACGAGAGTTTCCCGTTCACCTCCCTACTGCTGTTGTCCTTGATTCTGCCCAATTCCTGCATCACCAGGTCGATGGGGTCTCCTTCCAACGCGCTGGCCCCGGTCGACTTTCTTTCCATGCTTACTTCCGGTTCTTCCTGCGTCGTCATCGTCCTGGTCTTCTTTACATCCTCTTCCTTCTCTTTTTCCGGTGTCTTCACCGCCCCGCTCAACCGCCTCGTTGGCAGCTTTCCCTCCATCCTATACTGCACCTAATTACTCCTAAAACAACCAAAAAAACGAATTTCCGAGGAAAAACTTTTTGTTTAGCCCTCGTATATTCACGTCGCACACCCCTTTCAGTGTCGACGACTCGTTTTTAGAATTTACCTATAGGAACAAAAAAAAAGAATTTCTGAAAAAACAACTTTTTATTTAGCCCTCGTATATCACGTCGCACACCCCTTTCGATGTCGACGACTCGTTTCTAAAATTTACCTTAGGGATAAAAAAAAAGAATTTCTGAAAAAAACTTTTTAGTTAGCCCTCGTATATCCGATCGTCGCAGACCCACTCAGTGACGTCGGCTCAATTCCAGGAATTTCACCTACGTCAGCGGGCAAGCAAGATGGCCGCCTCACCACGTGCTCTTCCCTAATCTATCTTATATTAACGCAATCCTATATTAAATTTGGTTTTCACCTACCTTATTCGCTTCCTCGTGCCCTAGTCTACTTTTGCCCTGAAATTTTTTTTCCTATCTACTCCTATTACTACACTATGGCTTACCCGCCGATATGGCCGTATCGCCACGTGCTTTTATAATTAATTTACACTATTTTTACGATCTTTACGATTTCTGCGTTGCCGCTGGCCTCGGTCGATCGCCCACACACTCTTTCACACACTAAGCACAATATTTTTTCCAAATATCAATAGATACTGATCAATTTTTGTCAAATGCCAGGAGCACGACCAAAACACGTCCGTACTCAACGAAGTGGGTAGGGACAGTGGGGAAGTGGGTAGGGACAGTGGGGAAGTGGAACCGCTAGAACGGTCAGGGCCACCGTTGGCGTTGTCCTAAAGGCTCTCGTGATGGTGAGGAGGAATGGTCTCTGGGCCGCTGCCAGTTGCCTCCTTACTCTGGTGTCTTGGGCTCTCTTTCCCCAGATTCCCGCACCATACATCGCGATCGGAGCCACTACTCCCTCGTAGATTGCTCTCTTCATGTCTTCTCCGAAACCCCATCTTTTGCCCGCCATCAGCATGGTGTTTTTCACCAGTCCCGTCAGTTTCTTCCTTACTTCCTTTGCGTGCTCTATCCAGTCCAGGTCCACTCGTGGCTCCCTTATGTTCCTTCTCGCCGGTACAAACATGGCTTCCGTCTTGCCTATGTTGTATCTCAGTCCGCAGCTTTCGGCCCATTTCCTGCTGCTCGTCCACACCTTGGTCCACGTCTCCTCGATCTTCTTGACGCTGGCCCCTTTCACGATGACCACCTGGTCGTCCGCGTACGCCTGCGCCCAGACTTCTTCCCCTATTTCCTCCATCGCTGCGAACCACCCTTCCATCGCGGTGATCCACAGTATGGGTCCTAGCGACGATCCCTGTGGACATCCTCTGTCCATCGTCCTCCTTACTCTCCCGGTTGTCATGGTCCTCTCCCGCAGAAAGTCCAGCACTACCTCTCTGAGGTTCCGCGGGCATTTCACCGCTCTCAAGCATCTCTCTATGGTTCCGTGAGTGACGGTGTTAAACGCATTCGTAATATCCAGCGTCACCACGAGCCCATGCCTGCCTTCCTCCTTGATCCTTTCCAGTTCTTCCACGAACCGCTCCGCTGCTTCGGTGGTTCCCATGCTCTTCCTAAATCCCAACTGCCTTTCTGACAGCCAGCGCCCCCTCTCCAGGTGCTGCGAGAGTCTTCTCGCGCAGAGCTTGTCCAGCACCTTTCCCACTACCGGCAATAGGCTTATCGGTCTCAGGCCCCCGCTCGGTTTTGGCAGCCATATCACCTCTGCCCTCTTCCAGACTTCTGGGAATTCGCCTCTCTCCAGGCATCCGTTCAATATTCCCACCCATCTGTCTCCCGCTATCCTGAGCACTCTCCTCAGGGCCCATGTGGGGAAGCCGTCTCCCCCTGGTGCCTTGTCCTGTCCGAACGCCCACTCTCGTTTCCCTAGCGGTGAAGTACGGGTCCTCCGTTCCGTCTTCCGGTACTTCGCCTGCTTCTTCCTCTTCCCTATCGTTTTCGGTCTCGTTCCCCGGGAAGTACTTATCGAACAGCGCTTCGACTGTTTCGTCTACACTCGCCGTCCAGCTTCCGTCGCTCTTACGGATGTTCTCCATCCCGCCTTCTTTCGTTTTCTGCCCCCTCCAAATCCTGTATGCCTTTCCCCAAGGGTCTTGGCTTGAATTTTCCTTGCAGAATTTTCTAAAATATTCCTGCTTCTTTCTAATTATTAGATCCTTGTAGCTCTTTCTTTCGCCTCTGTACTGCGCCATTTTCCTCTCTCTGGCGCCAGCCTCCCTTTCTCCTTGCGCTTCCCTTCTGCTCTTATTGGCTTTTGCTCTAGCCTTCCTTAACTCTTCGTCCCACCACTCCTTATTCTTCCTTTTGGTGCTTTTCCGCCTTATGCTGAATGCGCCTTCTGCGGCCTTGCAGCATACTTCTTGCCACCATTGTCCTTCTGACTCTTCCGTTTGAGGTCCTTCTTCGACGCTCTCGCGTACTGACCTCTCAAACTTCTCCCAGTCCGCTCCCCTCTTACTGTACCTAGTCGCCTCTCTCCTCCTCTCCGCCTCGGTCGTTCCCTAGCCGAACGTGTATTCCGCGGTGGTCGCTCGGCAGATCCTGGCTCAATACTTCCCACTCTATCACTTCGACCCCCATCGTCGTGATGGTCAGGTCGATCCAGCTCTTTCCGTTGACCGTTTCGAATGTTGGGGGGGCCCCTTCCGCGTTGTGGAGCATGAGGTTGTTTCTCCCCAGCCATTCCATTAGCTTCTCCCCTTCCTCGTTGGTGACTTCGTCCCCCCACGCAACGTTTCTGGCGTTGAAGTCTCCCAACAGTACCACTTCCTTCTTACTCCTGATCGCTTCTTCTAGCTTGCTAAGCATCGCTCCTATCTCCCCCGTCGGTTCCAGGTATACATTGCCTATCACTGTCTCTTTGTTGCCGTCTTCGATGCTGACGAACGCCATGTTCCTGGTCGTATATTCCGCCAGCTTCTGCGTCCTAAACCCTTCCTTCACTATTGGTATTACCTTTCCTTGTTCTTCACCTATTTATTGGCCGCACTTCCTCCATGCTGACCAATCCCTATGCGGCTCTTGCATGCAGACTACGTCGTAGCTGTTCTCCACAGCGTACCTACACGCTTCCTCCGTACTGGCTTTGCCCCTTCCGAGGTTCGCCTGCAATATCCTCATTCTTCCTATATTCTTTCTTTACTTTCTTTCTTTTCTTTCTTTCTCTTCTTTCCTCTTCTCTTCTCCCTTCCCTCTTCCTCTTCTTCTCTTTCTTCTCCTTTACTGTCCCCTTTGCTTTTCGATTTCCAGCCTCCTCTGGTATTGGGGACAGTTAAAGTCCATTGCCGAATGCGCCCTGGGTGTAGCTCCTACCCTCTTGCACATTGGGCAATCCCGTTTCTTTTCCTTACACTCTCCGCTTCTATGCTCCCCTCCGCATTGGGCGCATACCTCCTTCCCTCTGCAGGTCCTGCTGGTATGGCCGTAGCCGCAGCACTTAAAACATCTGACCACGTACACCCAGTCCTCCACGTAAACCGATATTAGGTCTAGGACGACCTGGCCTCCGCAGTCGTTCTTAAGCGCCGCGTAGACCTCCCCGCCTACTTCGACGGTCCAGTTTTCCTTCCTCTCATTCCTACACTTCCTTACCTCTACCGGCCTCATCCCTTCTTTAAACCTTTCCTCCGTTAGCGCCTTCCGTATCGCTCCGTTCTGCTCCCATATCGCCTGCTTGAGGGTTTCCGCCTTGTGTCCCTTGTCGACACCGGTGAAGTTCACCCTCTTGCCCCTTCTGGTAGGCTCGTCTGCCGTGAGACTGTCCATACTTCCTATCCTCTTCCTTAGCTTCTCCTTCTGTTCCGCGTTCCTACTTTCCATCAGTAGGTCGCCTTTCCCCGTTTCCCTCACGTATTTGAAGCTTCCTCCACCACTGGAAGCCTCTGCGCCAGCTTCTTTCTAATCTCCGCGGCGTCTTCTTCCTTCTTACCTTTTACTGCCACGACGTGCTGCTTCTCGGCGCTAATCCCCGTCATTTCGGCGTACGTCTTCCTTCCTCTCTCCTTTCCCGTATTGCTTCTCTCCGTCTTCCCATTCCTTTTGCTTCCTCCAACTTCCTCCCTCTCCCTCTTCGGCTGCTCTTTTTCCCTGCCCTTTCCTTGTTCCCTCTTTGTACCTTCTCTCCTTGCGCTCCTCTTACCTTTCTTCCCTCCTTCTTTCGCCATCCTTGCCATTTCCACCTTCAGTTCCGCCAGCTCTTCCACCAGGCGGCACTTCTCCGACATCAATGTCCTTTCTATCGTCCTGTTTCCTTCATGACCCGACCATTTGCTCGGCTACGGCGTCGCAGCTGTCCCTTATTGCTTGCTGTCTGCCCTGGTGAACGAGAGTTTCCCGTTCACCTCCTGCTACCGTTGTCTTTAATCCTCGCCAATTCCTGCATCACCAGGTCGATGGGGTCCCCTTCCAACGCGCTGGCCCCGGTCGACTTCCTTTCGATGCTTACTTCCGGTTCTTCCTGCGTCGTCATCTTCCTGGTCTTCTTTACATCCTCTTCCTTTTCTTTCTCCGGTATCTTCACCGCCCTGCTCAACCGTCTCGTTGGCAGCTTTCCCTCCATACTGCTGTACCTAATTACGCCTCGTATATTCTCACGTCGCACACCCCTCTCAGTGACGACGGCTCGATTCCAAAAATTACCCGCCGAAATGGCCGTATCGCCACGTGCTTTTATATTTAATTTACTCTATTTCTACGATCTTTGCGATTTCTGCGTTGCCGCTGGCCTTGGTCGATCGCCCACACACTCCTTCACACAAAACACGTCCGTACTCAACGAAGTGGCGCGTAACGTGATAGTGACGCGAGCGTAGGTGCGAGTGACGTCAGCGGTATCGATCGGGTACGGTTGGCGCGCTCAGGTAGAGGGAGAGGGTCGATTTTACATCGAGCGCCGTGGCGGCGTCGGGACGCGTCGATTTGACGGCGGAATCGGATTAAGCGGGAAAAGTTCATAGAGGGTTAACAGAAACGAGGGCGCAATATTAAACGCGTAGGAGCAATATTAACGGAGATATTGGCGAATTATTAAAATTCCCATAGAACCGGGCGCATTTAAGATTTTTCTTCTTCGAATACGGGGGAATCGAACGGTAACGCGATGGCATCCGATAGGAACCTCGCAAGAGAAAGGAGCGGCAGCGTCGATAGCTTTATCGATACACCGGAAGAGGAGTGCCTAAAGCGGGTACGTGTGTTGACGAAAGCGATACTGGATCTCGTTCCAGTAAAGTCCGAGTCCCTTAAGGTCGAGGACAGGAAGAAACTTCGTGACATGGTTTGCGAAATTAACCAGTTGTTTAGGGAGCAGAACGGCATTCTTAGGGAGGTCCGCTCGGCTGCGGAGAAAAGGGCAACCGCCGAGCCCACGCCAGCACCGGCCAACCCCCGGCAAACATACGCGGACAGGCGGAAGCGCAGCAGCGTTACGGTCGCGGTGCAGCCTAGTGAGAAGCAAACCAGCGAGGACACCAAGAGGCAGCTGGCGGAAAAAGTGGATGTGGTCGCCAATAAAATCGGGGTACGGGGTGTCAAAAAGAGGAGATATGGTGCTGTATTCGTGGAATGCAGCTCAAAGAAGGACGCTGAAAAACTGCGCATCTCGGTCGCCGAGAAGATGCAGGACGCGAAGGTAAGGGAGGTTAAGAAAAATAATCCGGTGGTATGCGTCTATGGTTTGGATGAGGGGCTAACAGCGGAGAAGGTAGCGGAATGCATCCGGCAACAAAACGAAATCATAGAGAGCGTGTATGAAACCGGCGAGAAGCTGAAAGAGGACTTCAGGGTCTTCAGATTTTACGCCACGCCCCAAGACGGTAAACGTACCGTCAAGAACGCGGTGTGCTCCGTCAGCCCTAGGCTCGAATTATTAATGGACAGTCATCCCAGGAACGGTCCTCGGGATGGCGCGGCGTAAAAATGTGAGCAAATTAACCTCGGTCGCGGTAGACGGGCAACGGAATGCCTCGTCGAACGGGTACTGCGCGAGAAGATTAGTGTCGTAATCGTTCAAGAGCCGTACGTAATAAACAATGGCATATGCGTGCAGGTAAGAAAAACCAACATGCAGACTCCCTAAGCAGGATTCAACTCGAATCACAAGTTACGCAAATCAACCAAACGAGCGAAGAAGATACTTATGAAGATTTTATCCACAGTTTATCACACCAAATTATAACTTTCAACAAAATAGAGGAATTAAACACAAACTTTGTAAATCAGTCAAATAATCTAGTAATCACTGTATCCGATGATTTCGAATATACAGGTAACCATTACCTGATTTAATTGCTAAATTCCCGAATTTCAATAATTTAAAGCAAGATCAATTAAAAACATGCGATATCAAAGAATTTTCAGCAAATAACACTACTATTTTCGTTTTAGTTCACAAAAGACATTATTGGGAAAAAATTAGAACTGAAAGACTTGTTTAACTGTTTTGTAAATTTAAGAAACCTTCTATTAAAAAGGAACATTTGCGAAATTAATGCACCCAGGTTAGGAATACATTATGACAATATTAGTTGGAATAAAATCAGATCAATGTTACGTTATATTATTCGGAAAACAGACATACGTATTAAGGTTTATCATGATGTATTGATTACACCTCCACATGAAGAAATCCACAATATTATTTCAGAAAATCATTCAAATCTTACGTCAGGTCACTCTGGATTTCATCGAACATATAATCGTATAAAGCAAAATTATAAATGGGTAAATATGAAAACTGATATAAAAAATTTTGTAAAAGCATGCGACACTTGCCAGCGCAATAAAACAAACCGAAGGAAAACAAAAAAACCTATGGTAATTACAACAACATCTTCTAAACCATTCGAGAAGATAGCGTTAGATATAGTAGGTCCCTTACCACTTACCGAATCAGGAAATAAGTACATGTTAACGCTTCAAGATGACCTCACAAAATTTCTACAGGCTTACCCAATTTCTAATCATGAATCCTTAACCGTTGCTAAACAATTAGTACACAAATTTATTTGCAATTACGGAATTCCTGGAACAATTCTGACAGATCAAGGGAAAGATTTCATGTCCAAATTATTTCAAAATGTTTCAAAGTTATTTAAAATCAAACGCGTCAATTGTTCAGCATATCACCCGCAATCAAATGGATCGCTAGAACGAACTCATTCTACCTTATCAGACTACTTGAAGAATTTCGTTAACAAAGACCAAACCGATTGGGACATTTGGTTAGACTTTGCAACCTTTTCGTACAACACAACCGTTCACACATCAACAAAATTACGAAAATTTACTAAACCCGATTCCAACAGTCGCATAATTAACTGTATTACCTTCAATATGTGCAAGGAAAGGAAGCCAGAATCTGTAAATAACACAATTGCAATTAATTGTGAAGAACCCAAAAGTGACGTACAGATTGAAGAAACTCAACCTTTACGTAGGAGTGAAAGAATAGCTAAATTAAAAGAAAAATAAATTTTTCTTTTCCTTAGGGGAAAGGTGTAATGTCCCTAAACTATTTCTTATTACTGTTATTTTTATTAATGAATTTATGTGTTCATTATGCATTTTATTGTATTTTATTATTATATACCATTATTTATCACTGTTTATTATTTATATACTTTGTTTCAAACGTACTAATAACCGTTACTCATAATGTGAATGTATACCATTATTTATCACTGTTTACTATTTACTTTGTTTCTATCCCTAATCCTTATTGTATATGCAATAAGTTATCAATGTTAAATACACTTCTTCTGTTTGTTTTTCTAAATAGTAGTTATTCATCGCATCGAATAGGTACTAAGAAAATTCTTATTGTTTTCTATTTACGAATTCAAAGTTTAACATGGATAATACAAATCGATTTATATATAAACCTACACATTTCAGATGAAGAGTCAGTCTCTATACAGAGTTGTTAGACTTAAGACACTTTTGCTACAACTTGTTAAAAGTATTTTATATTAAACAATAGTTAGTAGAAGAAGTTGTTTTATTTCAACGGCGAGAACACTACAATAGTTAGTAGAAGAAGTTGTTTTATTTCAACGGCGAGAACACTACAATGGCACGAAAGACATCCTAACTTATTAACAGAGATAGATTCCAGAGTGACTTCAATTGTAGCCAACTTTATGAAATGTCAGCTAAGAAATATTAATGATGACTTTATTAAAGAGTGTTGTATTAAAACCAGGTACCATTAGCGTTTTATTTAAGCATCCGGAAAAAGTCGCAACAACATTGAGTAGTAAAGAGAAATATTGTATACTGTTGCTTGATGAGATAGCACTTAGTCCTAACTTCGACTGAAATGTTTCCTCCGATATTATTGAAGATATGAGCGTACGCTAAAGGTAGGACTACGCACAAGTTTTTATGTTGCGTGAAGTTTTTAAAAAAATGTTAGCAGTCTATTTTTTTATTCGTTCATTGAGGACACTACGAAATCTGCTTCATTAGTCAGAAGTATTAAAGATATTATTAATTACGTGGATCAATGACAAGTGACAGATTCCGCTATCCATACAGCATATTGTCATTTTTCGATGATTTATTCGATAGCGTTAATTATACAGCGAAAAGGCATCTGGGTGAATTCTCCACCATTACTTAAGAATTGGATATTGACATTGCAATCATCTAAATTGCTACATACGAAAATAAGAAATTTGGGATATTCTAATTTTTCTCCTAGAATGTTTAACCAAGATCCCTTGGAAACTTATTTTGGTCAGATAAGGATGTATTGTGACAAAAATATTAGTCCTAGTCTCGCAGCTTTTGGTCATATTTTCAAGAGACTATTAGTGAAAAATTTATTTCACCACATTCTCTTGGCTTTAATTATGAAGCTAATGATTCGGGAGATATTCTATTCAATTTGAGAATGCCGTCAGTACACAATGTAAGTGAGTGCAAGTTGTAAATCATTTGAATACAGTTCAACAGAACTTAAGTCAAGACAATCTGTAGCTCAGTAGAAAATATTCAATATACTTATTATATTATGTGCAGTGTTTTATTCATCGAATGAATAATCAAAAAAGATGAAAAACTCCAGCCACAAATTCGTACAAATATATATATACCTATTTCTGCATATATGTTGTATTGTGTAAGAGCAAAGGGAGGATAAAAACATTTCTTTATGTATTTGCTGTCATAGCTTATACAAAGATAGCAGTCAAGGAGAAGGATGGATAAAGGGTCAGAGTTGTCAGCAATGGGCGCACAATGAACGTGCTGGTGTAGAGGATGACGACTAAATATACGATATGGACTATGCTCATAATTTTCATTTAACGTAGATGGACCTCTTTCCCCCATATGCGGCGCAGGAGTTGACATATTATATATACATATACAGTCAAACTTGAGTAAGTGAGAACTGGGTAAGCGAGAGAACTCTATTAATGAGAGTATTTATCAGGTCCCGTCATTTTGCCCTCCTAAAACCTCCATAAGTGAGAAACATAAAACCTGTATAAGTGACAGTCATTTTTCACGCCTGAACCTCTTCAAGTGAGATTGATACCTGCCTATACCTCTATAAGCGACAGTTAAACACGTTTATGACTACTATGCTATTTATGACTCATTCTTAAATTTCCAGGGACTTTTATTTAATTCAAACCAAATGTGCGTCTGTTTATTGTTTTGTTATCATAGTTCGAGGAACTCATTCTATACAAAAAGGCAAATGCGCTTGTTATAGTCAGTTCATAAACAGCAGCTGCGAAGAAAGTTACCGTACTTACTCATAATGTCTAAACGAAAACTCAATGTGTTGTCTACGTGATAAACTAAAAATTGTGAATGCTTTTGAATCTGGGAAATTACGAAAACAAATACAGAGTGACTTTGGCTTAGCAGAATCCACCTATTATAAAATTATAAAATCACAAGAATTAATTAAGTCTCAGTGCTCTGAGGGACACGGAAATATCAAGAGAAGCCGGCTTTCTGAATTTCCCGACGTTGAAAAGTGCCTGTTACAATGGATTAAACATACTCTCGATAAGAACATTCCCATAGATGGACCACTGCTGAAACAAAAATCTAAAGACTTCGCCACAAAATTAGGAATCCAGAACTTTTCAGGTAGTAACGGCTGGTTAGAGGGTTTCAAAAAACGCCATGATATAACTTTCAAAAAAGCAGCCGGAGAAAGTTAATCTGTGGATCAGGGAGTATGTGACCAATGGACTGAAGATTTGCCGAATCTTTTAAGAAGATATGATCCAAACAATATTTATAACGCCGATGAAACTGCTTTGTTCTTTAAATGTCTGCCAGACAAAACATTCATTTTCAAGGGCGAAAAATGCCACGGAGGTAAACAAAGCAAGGAACGCCTTACTATTCATCAATGTATTAACATGATCGGTACAGACAAACTTCCTCTTCTAATCATTGGGAAATCTAAGCGACCTAGATGCTTTAAAGGTGTCAAGACTCTACCCGTTGATTATGCGAGTAATACAAAAGCTTGGATGACTAAGAAATTGTTCAAAGATTGGTTAAAAAAAGTTGACAAGCAAATGAAAAACAAGCAAAAAAATATTTTGCTTTTTATTGACAACTGCACTGCTCATACGGACTTACCAACACTTGCAAATGCCAGTTATATTTTTCCCTGCCAATACCACCAGTAAACTTCAACCTTTAGATCAAGGTATCATTCATACATTCAAACGGGTTTATCGCAGAGAAGTTATGAAGCATACGCTTACCTGCTTGGAAGGGAACATTAGCCCTCAGATAAATATACTCCTGGCTATGAAATTTGCAAGAAGAGCATGGTATGCAGTGAGTGACGTAACTATCAAAAACTGTTTCAAGAAAGCTGGGTTCAGTATCTGTCCAGCTAACCAAGACTTTCTGATCGAGCAAAATGAGGTTGAACTTGACAATGAGCTTGAAGTTGCACCTAGCAGTGAAGAATGGGCCAAGCTCGTGTTCCACTATACCACTGGTAATGTGTCGACGCCAACCTTTGAAGAGTTCGTACAGATTGACGACGACGTGGCTACCGCCGGAGAATACACCGAAGACGATATCGTTCAAAACTGTGTGAGCTCGTGTAAATTACAACAAAACGAGAAGCTTTAAAGGCATTGGAGACGCTTAATAAATTTTATGAATATGCGGCGGTTGATCAAACCATATTTGATGAAATTTGTGAACTTGAAAGACATACACAAAATCTAAAAACAGAATCGCAAAAGAAATTAATAGATTTTTTCAAGTAAATGTTGTTATAATATTATTTGGATTAAACATTTATGTTCAGCTATTATATCAATAAATATGTAATACCCATACATACACGTATTTTGTTTCTAATTACGTCATATTTGGATTATTTTTATGGACCTCTATAAGTGAGACAGACCCATTCTGTAACTCTGTAAGCTAGAAACTCGGGTTAGTGAGAAACCTCTATAAGAGAAAAAGAGATCGCGGTCCCTTGAGCTCTCAGTTATCCAGGTTTGACTGTATATATATATATATGTATATATATTGTTTTTTAAGAATATTATTTTTCTTTTGTTGTATATCATAATTAAATTTTTAGATGTAAGGTTTCGCAATTTCTTTTTAATAAATTACGAACGTAACCATTGGGAATGTAGTTGGCGATTTTAGATTTTCGACTTTGACCGAATTGTTACAAACGTTTGGTTCATCCTCGATAGCAATTGCAGTGCGTAAGCACTTATACCACTCATGCCATATGCACGTGATTAGACGGAATTTGGTTTGGGGATATTTAGACTTTCTCTACCCAAAACCACCGAGCACCAACAATTACTGTAATAAGTAAATTCTTACTACGAATGGCAAACCGCCGAAACTGGTCTTAGAACATATTTAAACTTTAAAAGGAATTGTGAGAAAATAAACAATATTTTAAAGTACTAAAATTTGTAGAATACTACGATGTTACATATCATACGTTCCCACTTCGAACAGTCCACACAAAAATGTTACCTGTTTCATTCCCGTTTAATACCCTCTCTTGTCGAACACAACTTTTATTCCTACGTCGTACTGCAGCTATGTGAGATTATTATTTTAAATTTTTCTTATCTCTTGGTGGAACACACTTTTTCAAACTAATGACTTGTATGAGAAACGCTGCATGCTCACGTTCGGGAAATATGGAGTTTTTCGTGAACAATACTTTCTATGTACATAAATACAGTGGCGGTCAGCTTGATAAAATTTGATAAATCGTGTATACTTGAAAGCGGTGTGTTAGAAATTCATTAAATATATGGCAGTTCATATTGTGTAGAAGTGCTTTCCCCATTTATGTGCGACTACAATCAGGTGACCTCATAAGTAACTCACTATACAATAGTACGGTATCAGTTGGAGATGTACTGTTAACATCACCTAATTAAGGACACTTGCGCATTCGTACATGTAACTGGATTAATATGTAAAAATTTTAAGGTAGACGTTATGTTAGTTGTAGTTGTGTATTGTCAAAGCGTAATATTGACACTAATAACTACTCTAATCATGCGAAAACCACAGCGTTGCAGGACCAATGAAAGGTAATAACTACTCTCCGGGAACAAAAGTGATCGTATCGAAAAATTTCGACGTATCTAAAATGTCCAAAAACAACGGTTGAACGCGCTGTATTTTGAAAAATATCAGAGAACAGATACTGTACCACGAAGAGTACGACCGAAGAAAACATTTTGTAGTGGGCAGGAGAATAGTGAGACTAATGGCTATCTAAAGAATATCCATTCCAAACTGCTGTACGTATTCAAAGTCAAATTAATGCAAAACTGGGTATACCATTATCTGTGAGCACCTTCTAATGTCTTATACAGGGTGGCGCAGGGAACGAGACATTTTGAACGTTACAGTTGTCAGCACTGTAGAGCCGGCAGTTGCTCCTAACGTCGCACATTTGTTCTGAACGCATTGCCATTTAGTAATCATGAATCGCTGGACTGGTGCGGAACGTGCAGTAGCTGTGAGAGCGTTTTATAAAAATGGTGATAGTGCGACTGCCGCGCAGAGAATATCTCGACAGCATTACCAGCTTGGACGTCATAGACGTGTTCCATCTGCGCATGCGATTACAACGTGGGTGCGTAATTTTGAAGAAACAGGATCTGTCTTGAAAAAGAAAGCTCCAGGTGGCATTCGAACGGTACGTAACCCAGAGTACATTGAGGCTGTTAGAGCTGCAATCGAGAGAAGTATGCAAATGTTCGGCATACTATTCGACAATGAAGCAGAACGCTATTTCAAACATTATTTAAAGGAAATATAATAACAAGTTACAATCTTTGCTCCATAACCAGCTACCCTTCAAGATCCAAAAGCGGAATAGACAAGTTTTTTTATTGCGTTTTCGTTCGATGACCATGGAATTCTGCCCACATGTTTATTAGATCAGGAAAAAATTCCAGAAGTCACTTTTGGTATTTTTGTAGTAATAGTCCAATTAAATAGAACTTTCCTTCCCAACCTTGTTACCGATGAAGTGAAACTTCGAAGGTAAACGTAAAAGCATTTTTAGTAAAACCAACTTTTAGTTATTCTCTAACAGTACAAGTTTTCTTCGATAACTTTTATTTGTTTCTAAACTAACTTAATACTTGACAAATCTCCGATTTGCCACAAAATGTAGGTTAGATACATATACAGGGTGGCGCAGGGGAACGGGAAATTTTGAACGTTACAGTTGTCAGCACTGTAGAGCCGACATTGCCATTTAGTAATCATGGATCGTTGGACTGGTGCGGAACTTGCAGTAGCTGTGAGAGCGTTTTATAAAAATGGTGATAGTGCGACTGCCGCGCAGAGAATGTTTCGACAGCATTACCAGCTTGGGCGTCATGGACTGTCCCATCTGCGCATGCGATTACAACGTGGGTGCGTAATTTTGAAGAAACAGGATCTGTCTTAAAAAAGAAAGCTCCAGGTGGCATTCGAACGGTACGTAACCCAGAGAACATTGAGGCTGTTAAAGCTGCAATCGAGAGAAGTCATCGCCGCTCCGTTCGACAGCATGCATCTACGCTAGGGATTAAGCGACGAAGCTTACGAAGAATACTGCACGAATTACATTTCCATTCCTATAAGTTGCAGATTGTGCAACAATTACATGAACGAGACCCAGCGTCACGTATGGAGTTTAGTAAGCAGATATTGGTTAAAACTAACGAGGACGCGAATTTCGTTGGTAACATATGGATATTAGACGAACCCCATTTCCACCTGAACGGTTTCGTAAGAATTTTTGTTATTGGGCCCAGGACAATCCTTGTGAATTACACCAGCGACCACTACATAGCGGCATTCCCGTTCCCCTGCGCCACCCGGTATTTTCCGATAATCCTAAACTTCTTCAACATCTTTTGATAATTAAAGACATTTGGAATTGTATGGGGTACCACACTGTTCGCCGAACATTAAGAATAGAAACAATTTTACAAAAAATTAACCTAAACATAGCTAATAATTTTTTTCTTCCGCCGCTGTTGGTAGTGATACGAGAGAAATATGCAAATGTTCCACATATTATTCCGAAGAATCCACAGCAGACAAATTTGTTCACTGCGTTTTCGTTCGATAACCAAGGAACTATGCCCATATGCTCACTACGAGGACAGGCCGCTTTTATAAGATTACGAGAAACTTTCAGCATTAATTTTTTGTACTTTTGTAATAAAAGTCCAATTAGGAATTGCATACCTTACCCTTCACGCGAATCTCTGTTATCGATAAAGGGAAGGTTATAAAGTTTTCTGACAATCCTAAGCTCCCTCAACATTTTTTATTTGTAAACCAACGTAATACCCGAGGTATCCCCTACATAAAGCAGACAATTTGAATTGTATAGGATACTACACTGTTCGCTGAATAAAAAAAATAGCAAAGGTAAATGTAAAGTTGAACAATAATTTTTTCTTTCAGCCTTTTTCGCCATGATAAAGTGATAAAAAATATGCAAATGTTCGGTATATTATTCGACAGTTAAACAAATTGTGAATAGTAATAAATTTATAGCCTTGGCTTCATAACCAACCTCCCTTCAAGGTATCGAAACGTGGTACAAAAGCGGTTATATAGAATCTAGACCAGACACATTTGTTCGCTGTATATTCGTTTGATGACTAAGGAACTCTGCCCATATGCTGACTTCGTAGACACGTCGCTTTTATAAGATTACTAAAAAAATTCAGAATTCAGTTTTGGTATTTTGTAGCAAAAGTCCGATTAGGAAGGAAACCTTACAATTCACATAAAAATTTGTTGAAATAGTTATACTATTATGGAACCAACCTAATGCCCGAGCCATCTCGCCTCCTAGATAATTAGACATTTGGAATTGTATGGGATATTACACTGTTCCCTGAACATAAATTTTAAATAATTTTAGAAAAAATAAATATAAACTTAGCTATTAATTTTCTGCATCCGTCTTTATCGCAGTGATAAGATGATAAAAATACTATTCCAGTGTATAGAAAGCTAGTACAAAAGCGGTCATATAAAATCTAAATCAGACAAACTTGTTCACTGCGTTTTCGTTCGATGACTAAGGAACATGCTCACTACGTGGACAGTCCGCTTTTCTAAAATCACGAAAACATTGCGGAATCCAATGTTATTATTTCGCAGTAAAATTACAATTGGAACCCTACCCTTCACACAAAACACTGTTAGAAGTGAAGGTTATAAGAGTTATTTCCTGATAATTCTAAACATCAACATTTTTTATTTACTAGATCCACCTAATACCCGAGGCATCTCCACTCACCTTACCCTTCACACAAAACTCAACATTTTTCTTCGTTGAAACTAACGCTGTAACACTGGAGTCCGATGGAGCTGACACAAGCACTTGTAATATGTCAAATAAGTCAAAGCCAGATGAAGCCATGGTTTGGGAATCCTTTCGTGTAGCTGCTACAAGTGTGGCTACATCTAGAGATTGCTGTAAAACTCGAGTACGAGGTAAACGTAAAGCAAATGGGAAACCTTCACTTGGACAAAAATAGCAATGTGACTATCAAAACTTAAAATAAAATTGTTGCGTTGCTAATACAGCAATAATGTCCTTCGCGTATGTTTGCAGAACTTCGGGATCACCAGTACTGCAGAAGTATAACAGGAAGCAGTGCTGCAGGATTACACTCTGATGGAATACGCAGAAGTTCTGTCAATCTGCCCAAAAAAGCAAAAACACGCGAACGCACGTAAATTGAATGAACCTCTTTTCGATACATTACAGAAAAGTGTAGAGCGATTGGACCGAAAACACCGTAACCGTTTGATGAGATGAGTCTAGAACACAACATACATATAAATACGTATACAAGGGAATTTGAACGTTTTGTCGATAGCTTTGGAGAAAAAGTTGTAACATAGCAGACCATGTCTTAGTATTTCTACTGAAAGGACATACCAAAAACTGGAAACAAGCTTCAGCAGAAGTAGTACCAGCAGCCAGCAGTTGCAGGTAGCAATTAAGAAAATCATACGAAAATGTGCAGAAATTGGCCTGCAAGTAATAGCGACTCTCTGTGTCCAAGGAGCATCCAGTGTGGCGGCTATTAATGTGTTGATTGGCAGCAGTGACGATCAAAATCGCAAATTTTTTACTGTAGATGGGAAGGAATCCACATTTACGATCCTCCTCACCTGCTGAAAGGTATAAGAAACAACTTATTAAGAAAGTATTTAATTTGGAGGAAAAATGGGGAGAAATTAACAGCAAAGTGGAAACATATTAGTACAGCATATGAAATAGACAACCCGTCCACCGAATTCAGGGCAATGCCAAAGTTGACAGAAGGCCATGTTAACCCCCTAAAAATATGTAAAATGAAAGTATCCTGTACAACACAAGTATTTAGTTATACTGTGTTCAGTATAGTATGGTCAGTTATGGAGTTAATGACACGGATAGGTAAAGAGTACTTTACTTCATTTCAGCAACACATACTCATATCCCTTTTTATCTTCTTAGAGGCAAGAGCAGTGGATGCACTCTGGAAAAATCTGCTTTGGATACTGCGCATAGCTTCTTCAACAATCTATTCGATTGTGTTAACGGAACCACTAGCAAAACTCAAAAAAAGTTCGACTTTTGGCAAACATCAAAAGTTCATCTAAGAAACATGTACTTTAAGAAAGAGGGTCACGAAGAAAGAATCTGTTTACCATCTCCGAAAAACTGGTCGATTACCATAAACGGAATAGAAGCGGCGTATAATAAGCTGGCAGCAAAAGGTAATACTTTCATCAGACCCACGTGATGTTAATCAAGATCCGCCATGTTCAACCATCATTTCCAGACATTCTTAATAAACAATCTTACAACCAGACTTTCGACATGGGCAAACTGTGAAGACAATGGTTCATACAATATTGTATCATCCCTGAGAGACTTTGTCAAACAGTTCCTAAGGATGCAGCTGTTGAAGATGCACACCACATACTCGTACCTAATGCAACCGAAGCGATTGCTAGAGCCACTTCATATCTCGAAAAAATGTGTATTGGCCATATAACTGGCTTTGTGGCGAAAAATGTGAAGAGGTTGGATCACTAGGCATATTGCAAAGACAAGTTCATTTGCAAAGATAAGGTGACGCAATGGTAAGATCTTATTGCACAAAAGGAAATTGCAAATGATGTTCCCATGATAATGAAATATTGTACTCGTGCATTTATGATGTACATGTGTACAGTTTACAATTTGGTCCAGACAGTATTACATTTTCTTGGTAAAAAGCGAGGTTTTGATTTGCTGCTTTGCTTTATAAGAAAGAATGTGCGATTCCAATTTAACAATAAATGTGGACATGGAGAGGAAGTGAAATTATTTACTTTGCAATATTATGTAAGGATGATATGCAACAATTGATGTGGTGGTATCAATGAAATTCTCAGGGGAGAAGATGAACGAATGCGACGGGGTGATGCTATTTACAATCAAGCAAGATCATACTACATGAAAAGGAGAAGAATGTGTAACTAATACTTGCATTGTGATTGACTGCATCGACTTTCCGGCGGACTTTGCTTTACCATTTCTTCAAGAAGACGTAACATAAGGATATTTTAATTTGATAATAAATATCTGGAACATTGTAGAAAATTCAATATTTTCTAAGAAAAAAGTCACCTGTTTTGTAACAATTAGACGTCATCAAAGGATCTATTAAATTGAAATTTATCCAACTAATAAAACAAATGGCCAACTCGAGCATTTAATCAAGACCCATCTGAACGCTTTTTTTGTGTCATAAGGCAACAACGAATAGCAACATCAATGCATCATGCTCGCTATTCATTTATCAGTGCAAAATGTTGTTGCACAACAACCTTCTATCATACTACAATTGTTTAGTGGACAACGGCCTCCTTATGAAACAACAAATAGTAAATGACAGAAGAGAAGACTGTTGAATGCTATCTTACGAAGCTGACCTGGAATATCCAGAAACCAATAACTTTGACACATACTGGTGATTGATGAGAATAAATGCGAAAACATCATCTTCTTCGTAAAATTACGTAATATCAATAACCACATTTCAGGAATGTGTAATATGTGTATCATAAATACATATTGGGATATTTACCAAGGACATAAGGGCAAATGAAGAGGCATCAGACATTTGAAGCCGGAATCCATAAGCTCAATATCGTCTAACTCGATACTGTTGGGATTCTGTAAGAACCATTCGATACATAGCTATTGCCAAACTCGAAACGTTTTTACTCTATAGATCGCTCGCTCTCAGTGAATGGCTTTATCCCTCTTCTCTAAGCGGAATTTGTGTTCTATCATTCATTAGCATTTACGTTGGAAAACATAATTATTATTTATGTTTTGGGTCATTTCTTAATAATAAATTTTACAACGTAATTCAAAACACATGTTGCTTTTGGCACTAGCGAACACATTGTGTTATTTCTACTCAACTGATAGCTTTGAAACAACGCTAGTAATTTACTTATGGAAAAATAATTTTTTACCTGAATGAATTTTATTTAAATTAATATCTTTTTAATGTAAGTATGCATATATCTACATCTTTAAATGTTGTAACAGAACAATTGGCGGATAGAGGACGACGGGCGTCAAGAGGGGTTGCAACGGACAGTTGAGTCGAGAGAGGGTCAGTTACGACAATGCTTTCCGAGAAAGTGTATGCGGCGTATAAATTGGCGTGAAAATTAATAAGGCGTAGATACTTAATAAAGGTGTTTACTAGTGGAAAGCGTGTTTTATTGAATTCTAAATTCTTCTAACATATTTGCATTTAAAAGGTAATGTATGAGTTGCAGATAGCATTCAAAGTGAGGAAAATTTATTGGAAAATAATGTTAAATTATATGGAAGAACGGAAAGTACTCGCTACCGGCAGGTTTGCGACAGTGAATCGAAGGGCGAATGATGCAGCAATTTAGCTGACGAACTAGATGCGACTGGTTATTAAAGTCTATTGAAAAGTGGCAAAAGGTAAGTAGAAGTTAACATTTGTAAATATGCATCAGTATTTCATAATAAACACATTTTAGCGTTAATCCTTTCCCTGTTACTTATACGTACCCACTTATTTTTTTGGCATGATATTCTATTTAATAGGTGTTCTACAAACCGTATGGTGCGCCGAAGATTTGGTCAACCCTATTGATATTAATATCAACCGATTAAACGATAATTATGATCATGTTGCAGAGAACTGCTGCCTAATACATCTTTAAAAGAATATAACTTTCATTTTAAGCAAGGTCCATGGTGGGAAGCCTAAGAATTGGCAGTCAGCTAGAAATCGGAGAAACCAAGAATTGAGAAACCATGTGAAAATGACTGCAACATTAGCCAATGTCGTAAAAGAAGGATAACTGTATTATGGAAGGGGGTTCAACCACAGTTGGAGCATGAATGTACTTACAGCGATTATTTGCTAAATTACTTGATGGAAAATGACTTAATTGGAGATACGTGGAATTGCTATGAAGAATGGCGTCACACCATAAATAATCGTGACACAATTGACTTAACAGAAATATAGGAAAAACGCTACCAAACATCATGAAGCCACCAAAACATTTAGATTTTGCTCATTACATGCTCCATGTTAAGACAGAGAGAGATAAATGTCTCGCTAAAAAAGAGCAACGAAATATGTGCAAGTAAAACAGATGAATAAAACGAACAACTGAAAAATTAGAAAACTCTGGTGACGTTTGCGATGCTTTAAAAAATGTCGTATTTGATGGATTTGTAATTGCAAGTTAGTACAATATATTTAATGCTAATTAGCTATTTACATAGTAATACCAGATGTAACCAAACTTTCATTTGGTGGGATCATTGGACATATTCTACAAAGTAACCACCCAAGAAATAATTCATTTGAACATTACATTTTTGTTTTGTTCGCAGGTCCATCTAAAGAAGAGCCTAAAACGCCAGTGTCTAATGACCAACTACTAACAGTAAGTATACCTGAACAATTCCCAATGTTTTCAACAGAATCCAGTACGATACCAACAAGTTACGTTTCCAAATCACCAACGCAAGCACCTCATTTTTTCTCAAGCCAATGTTTAAGTTTTTTAATAATCACTGATTTAAACGTTTGAAATTATTTAAGTAGCGAAATTAAAAGGAAGCTTTTATAATGGCTTATTTCCATATTCAACAAATACTGGAAGGGACGTTTTGTACGGTGCAAGAGTATTGCATAAACAAGATTCCCAGTTGTGACGAATAGTTTAGAAAACAGTTTGGACTGTCAAAGGAATAGATAAGGAACTTAATACACATTGCAGAGCAATACACTGCACGTCCATTCCATATATATACCCTGGAAAGTGGTCGTACAGTTGTCGTTTGCCCCATACTACTGCGATTTAAATCCTATTGAACTTGTATGGGCACAAGTAAAGCACCACGTCGCTGCCAATCATAAAACTCTTAAAGTATTAGAGGTGAAATCATTATTACTGGAAGGGTTAGATGTTGTAACACCTGAACCTTGGGCAAACTCTGTTAAACACGCTATTGAAAAACAGAACAAAATGTATCAACTTGATAACATAGTTGAAAATATGGTTGTAGAATTTATTATAACGCCAAATGCAAATTCATCGACAGATACACCAGATTCTGATTTTGCCTAATAAATTAATAAAATATGTATAACACTTAGAATACTCTGATTGCTCATTTATATCTTCATGCATTCAATACATTTAGTAAACGTATTTTATACAATGTAGTAATTTTAAACGAACATGAATACAAATTAATTGTATTACCGAAGAAGAAAATAAGATGTGTTAACTGAACAATATCATTGAGAATACAGATTCTATACAAGATTTTAGGATCTTCTTGTGTGTTGGTATGAACTCTAAAGCCATTCAATGTACTTGGATATAGCCCCTTTGAGCTCATTATTTGTTCATAATCAGCAACATTCTTCCTTGTTTGTCATTGTCTTGTATATATTGCCATTGAAACTCTCTCTTTCAAAATTGATGGATTTACTACATGACAAATGACTTGGTATAACACTATGTACACTACCGCTCAAAAGTGTTTAGGCACCCCTGTTTTCATGGATTATTCATATAGTATTATGTTTACCAAAAAAACATTATAATAAAATGAAATACGTATTTAAAATGTAGTTCAGTAAGATAAGCACCCATTATATCGCATAAGGTTTACTATCATTTACCTGCACTTGGTCGGATTACCATAAACTGTTTATTGCGGCGCAATTACAATAACAATCCCTCTGAATTTACTGGGTAAATTTAGTCATCTGCTAGATTGTAGGTAATAATGTTTAAATTACCTTCCTAGAAGATTATAGTGAAATCTATAACCTATGGTCAGCTGCAGTGTGGTATTTACTCTATTCACGTCGTGAGCGAAATATCGTCTGACAATTGTTTTAAAATGCCTCCGCGAAAAGAAATTAGTACAGAAACACGTGCGGTTATAATAGCTTACCGTAAAAGTGGCATAAGTAATCGACAAATTGCCAAAAAAATGAAAATACACCACGCTACGGTTGACTATAACGTAAAAAAATATCGGGAAATTGGCAGTGGAGTGGAAGGCCAAAAGCGACAACATCTGCAGATGATCGCAGAATAGTGGTTACCAGCAAGTTAAATAGACGCAAAACAGCCCCATAAATCACCGCAGAATTAAATATTGGTCGCCAAAAACTAGTCAGTATTTCTACAGTCAAACGTCGCCTACAGAAAGTCGGGCTCCATGGACGTATTGCGATGAAAAAGCCATTACTACGCAAACAAAACAAGCAAAAGCGACTTAAATGGGCTCGTGAACACCAACACTGGACCATAGAAGAGTGGAACAACGTCCTATGGACGGATGAGTCCAAATTTGAGCTGTTCGGAACACGAAAAC
The DNA here is from genome assembly GCA_023509865.1 of Trypoxylus dichotomus. Classification (NCBI taxonomy): domain Eukaryota; kingdom Metazoa; phylum Arthropoda; class Insecta; order Coleoptera; family Scarabaeidae; genus Trypoxylus; species Trypoxylus dichotomus. Next base: position 15,438,706 of record CM042082.1, read on the forward strand.
GCATATTCGTAAGAAGATCTGTGGGTGAACGTGCCAGAGAAGAGTGTATTGCTGCTACCGTAAAGCATGGTGGAGGTTCTATCATCATTTGGGGCTGTTTTACTGGCACTAGTGTAGGGGACATTGTGAAAATTGACGGTATATTAAAAAAAGAAGGCTACCGCGAAATTTTGGAGAACCACGCAATATCTTCCGGAATTCGACTTTTGGGTCAAAATTTTATCTTCCAGCAAGATAATGACCCAAAACATTCCTCTAAATTATGTAAAGACTATTTACGCCATTTAGAAGAGGAAGGAACTCAAAAAATTATGGAATGGCCTCCCCAGAGCCCCGACTTGAATCCAATCGAGTTACTATGGGAAGAACTAGATCGGGAAGTACGGAAATCGGCCCCGACATCAGCTACTGACGTGTGGAACAAATTGCAATCGAGTTGGACCTCAATAACACAAGAAACTCTGGTAAAACTTATTGCGAGAATGCCTCGATTGTGTACTGCAATTATTAAATCGAGAGGAGGTCACATAGATGATAGCAAAATTTAAATTAAACGTTTTAATTTTCACATTTATTTAATATATTTTTAATTATGTACGTGTATCTCTACATAAAAAATAAATATTATTAACATTTTTGCTGAGTTTTTATACATTTTTGCTGTCAGTGAGAGTCCCTAAACACTTTTGAGCGGTAGTGTATATAACCACTCATGTCGAAGTTATACTTTAACATTTTCGATTCAAATTTATTCATGGCAATATTATTAATTTAAAGCTTGTCATATGGTATTTATGTTCTCTTTGATTAACCCCAAATGCAATCTCATTTACTTTCCAACATAATTAAATAAGCTCCAACTATTTCGGCAAATGAAAAAACCGAAGGATACATTTATATTGCAATTGATGTCACTATTACTTTATTATTGCGGTATTATTTTATCAGGTCAAATAACCATAATGTGTTGTAATGTGAATGAAGTATAGATGGCTATCAATACAATGTAAACATGGCTTTAAGTAAGTCGATGCATCAACGAAGTTGTGGTAGTTCTAAATAGGCAAGATGTGTACAACGGGATAAAGTTTCCACGACCTTTAGCATAGATACAGGATCCATGAGGCAAGCAGGTTAAAAATATATTTTGAGCACTGATTAAAAGTTATTCTTTAAATTTCATAGAAATTATAGATTCTCTGGGCTTATTAGTTGGGTCGATTGCACTCAAGTTGCAATTGTTCTTCCAAAAAGGGTTGACTCTTTAAGACTACCATCCAATTAATGTTCAGTTGGTAAGTAATAAATAAAACTGCTTGATATAGCATGCTTAGTACCTACATACATTTAGATATGTTATTCCAAATTGAGAATACTGAACGGTAATTTAAGATATCCTGAAAGCACACATGATAACTTCATTAGGAACAATTGCAATGTGTTATCGATACTGAGGAGATTTAATGAAAGGCCAAATGGATATTATCTTTTAGATAAGTAAAACAAGTAAGTCATAAAACTATAAACATAATGGACTAATTCATTTCGTAAAGCTTTAAATGACAGAGCGTATTTTATAGAATTTATTAAACAAATCTACCCTTTGCAACCATATTTTCGTTGTACCTTAAGATTTACCTTCCAGGTGACTCGGGATATGGACCACGGTTGCTCATCCTTGCATTAAATGCAGAAGCTGACTCGCCAAAATATAGGTACAATGCATGTCACAAAAGGACCAGGGCAACTATTGAACGCTGTAATGGTATGCTCAAGATAAAGTTTCGGTGCCTATTGAAGCACAGTTTTATAGTATAGTCCTGATACAGCAGCAAAGATTATAAAAGTATGTGTTGTTTTGCATAACATTGAACATAATATACTTCTTGATGAAAATTTAAATGATTTGGAAATTGGTAAATTGATGGCGACTGCAACAAATGGTAGCACGGAGACATTTTCATTTGTATAAAACAATGTAGAGGATTTCGACGATGTGTGTGTATGCATTTGTGGCTGCATTTTTTTGGCTTTAGGATATTATTATGTCGAGACTTTAACATAGATTTTCTAAGTGATTCCAATGATAGAACACTTGTGTGCCAGAGTAAAATAGACACCGTGAGAAAATAAGAAAATAAGCGATAGCCGAAATTTTCAGAACGACGGACAATTACCTGCGTATAGATATTTAATTGTATGCATTTCGGCAACGGAGTGGAAAATCAGAGCTGGTTATGTACGATGGAAATATTAATACAGAAAAATACGTGAATATTCTCACAGAGGGACTCTTACCGGTTTTTGGGCAATAACATTGTTTCTAAAGGAAATTCAATACTCATGGAGATAGAGGATGAAGCTCCGTGTCATAAGACCCGCAGAACAAGCGCGTGGAAAGATGCACAAGGCTTTGCCGTGGCCAAGTCACTCGCCTGTAATGATATTCATAAAAAATACGTGGCATATCATTCAGCAGAAGATGACAAAAAGACCACGGAAACCGGGCAATAAAACCGAGTTTATGGTAGCAGGCAAAGATGAATGGGCGAATATATTGACAATTAGACGAGTTAATAGAAAAAATGTCTCGGTGAACCCAAGATTTATACAACAACAAAGGTTGAGAAATGCGCTTCTTTTAGAATACAAGCAGTCTTTGGCAACCCATCAGGAATGATGATAACCATAAGCACTTGTATCGACAACATTTTGATGAGCACTGTCTTTCATATCAAGAGTGATTAACAGTCCATATTTTTCTAACATATATCGTTACTTATCAAGGTTCCTGCAAGCAATATAGAAAGAAACTTTGAAGTGATAAAAATAGAACCAATATGAAATTTTACTTTTCCGTGAAAGTTAGAGATACTGCTTGAATTATTGGATTCTTGTGTTTTTAGCGCAGGAAATGTATGGGATATTCCAAAGAATCTTCATGTCGGCATTCAATGAGGAGGTTCCTGAAAAAGAAAAAATAAATATTACTACATAATACCTTACAGCAGATAATCGATAAACTACTGGGGTGCGTTCGAAATATTGGTGTGTCGATGCAAAACTGCGTTCTTAGCGTTCGAAAAATCTAGTTGTCACACGAAGAGTTGCGCACCACTGCGTTCGATAACCGAAGATATTTTTGCAGGGCATGCGCATCTGCATATTTCATTCATTTTTGTTTACTGTGTATATTTTAATATCGCCTAAAATTCTTCATATGAAAATAACTTGAATAGCATAAATATGTTTTCGTACTAGTTAGTGCAATCAAAAGATATAATGTCGATGAAAGCAATACAATTTATTCGCTAGACAATAAATACTAGTATCGCATCGCAAAGGTAATCCGTAAAAAATCAATTTGTTAGAATAACTTCCGTTGGTTTTTCAGTGATAATTCAACATCCTTGTTATCACCAACGTTGAATTTAATTGGATTAGATCTTTGTGAAATTTTTAATGAATAAAAAATTCACAGCTCCCGGTAGGATTTGAACCTGCAGCTCCAATTCGCTAGACCGGTGTGTTTCCATTTACACAACGGAGACCGTCTGAACAAATTCTTTAAATCACCATATAAGTTATTAAATTTCAATTGGCAAATTTTTATACCTAGATGCCATAGTTAAAAACTTCAGAAAAATTAATCCAATTAAATTAAATGTTGGTATAGTCAAGGCACTCTAAGTTCACATGCACGTCATTAACGCGGCGTCATACATATAATCAAACGACGTCATAAATATGCAATGCGACCACACAGATAAATTAAAATGATGTATCTTATATTAGCACATAATTATAACATAATAATTAATAATTAAAGTAAATTTCAATGGATAACGCAACACATTGTTTTTTTTAATGCAAACGCTCGGTCTGTTAAAGTTAAAAATATAAAAGAAATAGTTATTTACTTAATTATATTTTCCATATTGCAGTACTTTTACGTTGCTGTTATTGGCTATATTTGATGAAATACAACGTTGTTGGTTGTCTTTGGTGAACATCAAACGCTTTCCTTGTTTCTTCGTTTACATTAGTTTGTTTAGTTTTCGTCGAATTATTTAATTGCTTTGCATATCCAAAAATTCTTTTTAGAACTAGTCGACGTATATTTACGAAAATGCCACGTGCATTGTGTTAACAGGCGAAAGAAATAATCAGTTCGCTGATTATATATTTCGAGCAAGAACGCAACAACAACGGTCCCTTGTTACCGTTGACTGCTGTCAGAGAAGTAGATTATATTCTATTTCTGCATATACGATAATAACGGCATAAAATTGTTGCATTTTAGCGCGTCGCTGCTGCTGCAATTGTGAGTATTTGGGCTGTGAGCAAGATATCAAGCTTTGCAAAATCGCTGCAAACATTACCTTCCTGCAGCAAGAGCAGAAACAAATTAGAACAAATTGCGGATATTGATGAAGCAAGCGAAGCTGCTATCCGTAATGTAAATTTACCAAATGTACCATAATCGTACGTTAAAATGCATTCTACGTAATCTGAAGTGCTAATGCCGATTTATTTATTTTATGTAAATTGAAAGAAAGAGATTCGTTTAGCGAAGGCGTTTCTTCATTAGGAAAACTTTTAAAAAACGTTGGGTTTACGTGGAAAAAAGATGATCCTCGACGAGAACTAATGGAACATCATATTGCATTACATCGTGTTGAGTTTTTACAATGATATGTAAAGAACATGGGAAGCAATAGCCCACAGGATCCTGTTTACTTTGATAAAAAATGGATATTTGAAAAAGGCAGCAATAATTATTTTTGGCAGGACAGTAATCGGCAAAGTGTGAAAAAGTTAAAGACTGAAGGCAAGAGGTTTGTTTTATTACAAATATAATTTCTGTTTCTCACCAATCTTGTTTATTTTACATGTAGGCAATAGTGATGGTTTTATACCAGGTGCTTCACTTATATTTTGTTCAAAAACAAGAGGGCATGATTACCACGGAGAAATGAACAAAGAAAATTTTAGAAAATGGTTTACGATGCAGTTGTTACCAAATATAAAACCTAATTCTATGATCATTATGGATAACGCTAATTAACATTCTAAATTAAAAAACAAGGCACTAGATGCTAGAGAAAACGCAATATTCAAGAATGGCTGGTAAATAACATTACATATGATCTTAGCATGTTAAAATATCAGTTATTACGTCTAGTTGCATTGTGAGTATTTGTTAAAATAAGTTGAGTAAGTAATAGTGTGTATGTTTTAGACATAAACCACCGAAGGAACATGTGATAGACAAACTAGCACGTACACATGGCCACACAGTGCTAACCCCATACCACTATATATTCAACCCCTTTGAAAACATATGGGGAATTGCAAAAACATATTACAATCGTCACATAGGAAGAGATGGCTATGGTATTAACAATTGCATGAAGATATGGGACAAAGCATTAGCAACAATTACGCAAGTAACAGAAATCATACGATAGTGGGAAAGAAAAGTTGGATTAGATCATCTCCAATTATTAATTTAAATCATGATAATTCAAGCTCAGGGAGCGATATTGAAGACAAATAGCTGATTAATTTGTAAATAAATAATACATTAATCTTATTTTAAGGTGTTTATTTTCCTATTTTATTTAATTTTTTACAGTTCCGAAGCAAATATTTTAATAAAGTAATTGTGTGTGTAATTGTTTTTGCACCATATACATAAATTTAACATATTTATTTACCAGATTTTAGTTCTATAGTATATTGTAATGTATCAATTGTTTACGATTTCTTGTTTCTTTATTGGAATTTATGACAATCTCAACTGCGAGCTGTAAACGTGACGACAAATAAATAAATAGGATTTAATCAGTTTTTAACATAAATGGAAGATCTTATAAATTTAGAACCAACAATTACAATTTCCTTTCATTCAACAGGTAAATATTTAAAATACTACTAAGCATATGTTCGTATCGTCTGTGTAGCGTTAAACGCATGCAATAAAAGACACGTGCCAGCATTTCACTGAAATAGTATTTATTACTGTACTTTTTCATTTATATTCTCACGTCACATTATTTTAGTTACGAACACACTGAAATGTTAATGTTATATTTTGTACATTCAGATATCTACTGCAGTGTACCGCTCTATAGATATAGAAATGCGTAGAAAGTACAAAGTGAAGCAATAACATTTCATCGTAATCTTAATATTCATTTTAAATTTTCTACCGTGGTACCGAATTTATAGAGTTCTTTTTTTACCCACATTGTCAAATAGTTTATGATTAGACGGTTAGATGGCTGAACGAAACAACTTTCTAAAATTTTTTGTGGCTAGGATCTGTATGTAGTCATGTAAGAGATTAGGTTGATATGATAAACGTTTTTATTCATTTTAAAATGATTACACTATTATTTCTGGTTTTGATATATGATATTGATGATATACAGATTGTGTATATGTTACATGTTATTTAGGCGATAATCTTTTTTTTGCGTATGTGAATTTTTTTTTCTATAACAAATACCGATGTTAAAGGCATATACAGAATTGATTTCGTGTTTTCTTCTTTTATCAACATGCAGACGTGGAAGTATATCAAATTTGCAAATGAATTTCAAGCTGTTAGTTATCTACAATTTATAAATCTTGCTCAAATTATTCAACGCTTCAAACTTGAGATACAGAATGGCACACATTAGAACCTTTTTTTTTTTAAGAAAGAATCTAATTTTATTTGTGAAAGCTATGGAAAAGAGATGGTATTGAAATTTTTCCAGAAATTTCACGTTTAGTATCTCTTATCTCAATATTATTGCATAGCAGTGTAGCAACTAAAAGAGTTCAATGCAATTAGTATAAACTAAAATAAATTTCCCAACTGTTTATCAACAGATACACTTTCTTCTATTCTTCATCGCAAGAACGCAATTAATATACAAAATAAATGTTCTTTTAGTTTTAGTAGAAGTCCAAAAATTCTTAATCATAGTGATACTACAAAACTTGAACTATTCAGCTGTAACAAATAACCAAAGGAAATGATATAAATATTGCATTAAATATTATGTTGAGGTTTTTTAACAAATATTTTTTTCCTGCAATTACACATATATTGTTTGTGTTTTATATGTGCTTATATGTTTGTATATGAATAAGTACTTGTAACGGAAAAGTAACGAAAATGTATCGATAGATTGGCAACACCTTGAGACTATAATTAGGGAAAGTGACTTTTAAAACTTGAGCAGTATTGCCTATGGACTGTGTAAGTAATGACATCGGTAAGTATTGTGGCTACACTGAAAAGTTTCCAAACAAAACAAAGACACGTGATAAAACTAACCTATTCCTGTCAATTCCTCATGTTGACGTTGTTTACTGTGCTGTTTTCGACCGTAAGCAGCATTATGGTGTTCGTTAGGTAAACTTATGAAATTCATTACAATTATTATTAGAATCTTTACTCATTTGCTTAACTTTAAAACATTATCTAGGATGGATTGCAACAAATATACCTAAAGAAGATCAACTGTTAATTACACTAATGAAATGAAGCTTCCATAGAACTTGCATCGTGGAGATCTGGCTCAACATGAGATTTTGTGTTATCAGTTGATGAAATACATACCAATCTCTAGGAAGAATATAACTTATACCTTTCGTACATTCACAAGTTGTCATATTATACTAGACTATATCAAAATGAAATCTGAAAAACCTGCTTTACTTGATTGGCAAAAATTAACATACATTTCGTATAAATATATGAATACTGCCCAAAGGCTTGTTGGTATAACTCGAAATAGTGTAGTAGCATATATTAACCACTGGTGCTCTACTTTAACATCAAATAAAGAAAGTGTTGAAGATTGTGGTGAATTAGAAAATATGGTGCTTGATTTACTGTTACTTGTTAAAGGATTTTTAATTAGAAACTTATTTTTATACACATGTGAGATTTGTTTGTGTCCTGTTTATTGCAGTTGTTTTATTTTTGTCAACTGCTTAACTTCCTTCTCTAAATCTCAGTAGTAATTATCCACATTTGTACGCTCGTTTGACAGCTAACATAGAACTTTGCATCTTGTATATGAAAACATACTCATTTTTGGTAATATCAAAACTACAAATTTATTTAACGTGAGTACATGTAAATTATTTTTTGTAAACGTAACTGTACTTAATTATAGCTCCATGACATGTTTTGAATAATAAAAAAACTGTTTAAAAGAAGATTTCTATTTATATTTATAAAAATATTTTAAAGTGAAAACCTCCGAAATTAAAGGAAATTACATATATAGATTGGTGCTCCTCAAATTTGAAATATTATTATGCCATAGCTGTGTAGTGATGTATCTAAAAAAGGTATATTTACTGTGACCCATCCTAGATATGTTTTAAAGTTAAGCAAATGAGTAAAGATTCTAATAATAATTGTAATGAATTTCATAATTTTACTTAACGAACAAAATAATGCTGCCTACGGTCGTAAAATAGCACAGTAAACAACGTAAACATGAGGAATTGACAGGAATAGGTTAGTTTTATCACATGTCTTTGTTTTGTTTGGAAATTTTTCAGTGTAACCACAATACTTACTGACGTCACACTTACACGGTCCATTGGACGTCAAAAAATCTATAAAAGAAGTCGACGATCATTGAATGAATTTTAATCTTACTTCAGAAATAAGGTAAGAGTTCCGTATAAGGGGCATCAAGTTAAGGATTTTAATAGATTCTGACGGAAAGCTGACGCTTTGCTATGTTTAAAATGGCCCGTCTTTCTTTTTTAGGAGTTTAGTGTAAGGTACCTGAAAATCCATTTAAAAAGGGCTATTTCCAGGTTATGTTTAGTGGTATATGAGTGATAGTTTACAAAATTTAAGTTGGTACTTATTGTGTTTGGCCTAAAAGTTACCAAATCGGATAGTAAACACTGATGAGCGGTAAAATTTCATTTGAATATTGGGGAATAATCTGTTGCATAAATATTTCCTATTCCATATTCTTATTTTTTTGTATACAATATAGGTAAATAGACTAGTACTATTTTGAAACTGTATTACATGATTGTGAAGATCTCATAGTCTTTTTTTCTATGGTTCTGATTATAGAAAACAATTAACACGAAAAAAAAGGACAAAAATTATAATAAGTAATAATTTTCTAGCGAATATTATTTATTATAACAATAAATAAATTAATTAGTTTGGTTTTGAATGCTAGTAACTAATGATTACTTCGAAGATTGCAGAAAAACTGTACCGAACTGGTAGTAAATTATAAAATGCATTCTAATATTAACGTGAATTTGTTACATGCATCAAGTAAGCCCGTCTGTCAGTACGAAACATATAAAAGTAATATGGTATAGTCTACACTGTTTGTAACGTCAAGGCACTAATTTGTGTGTAGGTCATGCAAAGCAACAAATAAAAATAGTTCTAAAGTAATAAATGATTTATAAATTAGAAACAATCACGCAAATTGCAACAATAACATATTTCTAAAATTAGATATGATAAATAAATTAACAAATAATCCTGGGAATAAAATAATATACAAAATATTTTTCAAATACTAGATTGGAAAATAATTCTGAAAAATAAACAATGTGCCAGCAAAAAAGAAAGGTAATTCTGAAACATAGCCTAAATTCCCCGAGGAAAGCATCTAGGACTTGTCAATTAAAGATGTGCAACACGTTTAAATTATAAAAGTTTACTGCATACTAATGTATGATTTTAGAGAAAAAAATATCCTCTATTGAAAAATCCAACACACTGTCTTAATACGAAATAATAAGAAAAAAGGAGACCTGAAATTTACACTGAGTACACCACTTTTACGTATGTACATCCCTACACCATAGTCGTTCCACAACAAACAAACAAAAAAAGAAGGGCCATTTCAAACACAGCAAAACGTGAGCTTTCCATTAGAATCCATTAAAATTGCTAACTCAATGCCCTTTATATGAAACTATAGCCTAAAATTCTTTTAAGATGTTACTTTGATAAGTTTTGTTTTGTTTGAATATAAAAAATATAACTTACTTATTGTATTAAGCCCCATGAAATGCAATTTCCATAATAATTATATCCATTTAGAGCAACTTTAGTATGCATTGTTTGTGTGCGTACTTAATGGGCAGCAGTTTTATCTGAAATAGAAAATATGTAAATATGTATGTGTTTAAATTCTTTACTTAACAAAACTGTTGAACTTACCATTGATTGAAATTTTATATTCCATGCTTACATCTATTTCTTATGGCAGGCCATTAGTAGTAGCCAATCTATATCCATCCCAATTGTTTACACCTATGATAAGAATACAACAAATTAATTACCAGATTAAGAACTTACTAAGTTGTAAGTCCCATATTTGTTTGACGACTAACTATTTATAATTAATAGAGAGGTGATGATATAATGCAACAAATAAACTGATTATATGGTGCCAAGTACACAAGATATAGTGCCTTTATATATATATCATGTTAAGCTGTAATCTTATTTTTACCAAATAAAAGTAATAAATATTACAAATTCACATGTTGTTTTTGTCAGAAATACATATTTAGCCTATATTAGGTTCTTTGGATTATGAAAGTAATGTCTCCAAGATACAATACTCACAACGTCATAGATACTTGCATAATCTGCTTTACAAATATTAGCTACTAATGTACTACTGCTTGTATGGAAAACTAAACTCAAGCTACCGTGGAAGATAATAATAAATAATAGATTTAAAAATCAGAATTATTGAATTACCTGTTTTGGATAATTTATACTAATACTAGAGAATTTACCAAAAAAATACAACAAAACTCTTTTACCTACAGTAAACACTATTAAAAATATAACGTAAAATATTTAATAGCTAAGCACTCACCTCCAGGATAAATTCTGGTCACGAATAAATTAGTTTTTTATTAAACTTTTATGTGGTAATGATAATGCTATATTCTGACAGCTATGCCATGTGCCTATTTTTTGTGTCGAGCATTCGTGTTCAACAACAGACATGTTGGAGGAAATGGAAGAAGCATGGCAAATCAATACTATAATTCATTTATTTTAAGAATGATGTAGGTAGCGCTGCTATCGACGTCCGGTTAAGGTAGCGCAACTGGTACCCAGTTGAATAGAATACTGGAGGCATGCACGCAGTAGAATCGACCGAACACGAGCGTGACCGAAGACGCGCCTAATTGCTTATTATAGGCGCTGACAAAAATTTGAAGGAGAACGAAAAATAATAACAGAGAAATATCATTATTTAACGCTCAAACATTGATCGACACTCTTAAAGGTACGTGAAAAAGCTAATTGCGGACAATTAATTTAATAAAGTTTGTCTTTCGAAGAGAAATATGTGTCAAACAATTTATACATTGTTATCTCTTGTACAATACCTATTGTTACAATATATCATAGTATTCCCGAAACTAGAAAAGGTAGAACAACGTTTAAAGGAAAAAATTGTAGTAAATTGACCCAAGAACATGAGTGTAAAATGTCGGACTTCAATCTACACCCTTAAGCGAACCACCCCGCAACACCTAAGTGCAAAATCGAGCCTACGATATCGAAAAGTATAAGTATTAGAAAAAAAGTTGTAGGAAGAAGTAATTGGAAATCGCACATATAAATTTTCAGAATTTATTTCGCACCCCTAACCGAGGTAACCCTCAATACCTAAAGGTAGAACCTATCCATCCTTCAATCGCGGAAACTACAAGAGATACGAGAAAATGTTAAAGGAGAAAATTGTAGCAAAGCGCTCCAATAGCACACGTATAAAATCTCAGATTTTTATCTGCACCCCTAAGCGAACCACGCTCACAATCCCTAAGGGCAGAATCCAGCCACCGATCTCGAAAGTTATAAGTGATAGAAAAAAAATTATAGGAAGAAGTAATTGGAAATCGTACCGACAGCGCACATGATTTATTCACAATCTCAATTACTCTCTCACATATCTTCAATTTTTTGCCTGAAAGAGGTATGTACATATTAGGATGTGTTCATAAAGCATAAAGTACTTCATTTACAAAATGAAAAATTAAACAATATATTGAAAAACAAGGAAATTATTTTCGGAATGATAGGCTGTAAGTAGTAACCACATCGACTTAGGGCTATAGCAATTTTTAAAGATGATTCCATGTTCACATTCGTTAGTTTACTTAAAATGAATATAACAATTATGTCATGACGTTCACCTAAGAAGTCATGATTTCTTGACGAAAATGTTTGCCAGGGGCTATAATAATCACGCGAATGTGGAAGTCAAAAATGATATTGCTATTTTCACGAAATAATTATATAAACAATCCTTTGACGGTAACACGGTTGACAATGGGAGCCCACGTGCTCCCGAAACGCTGCGTTCCGCATAATTAATTAATTTGTGTGAGTGGAGTTTACTGCTATACCTGTGAAACAATCCTTTTAATATAAAAGGAAGGAAGAGATGTAGCGACGGCTACTCAAAAAGTAATAAAATAATTGCTACAACTATAACTCTGTAATAAGAACAAATATCCAAATAATAAACTAAGTCGAACCTAATATAAGAAGTATAGGTAAATTCTGACAAGGTCCACTCAACTCATAATATTGATATTGCTTATCCTTCAACATCTTTTTGTATCTCCTCTTCTTCCCGAGATCGTAAGGTAGATTGTACTTTTAGGTACTGGGGACTAGCTCGCTTAGGGGTGCAGTTAAAATTCGGAAAATTTATACGCGCGCTGCTGGGACGGTTTCCAGTTACCTCTTCCTATAACTTCTTCTATCATTTATAATTTTCGAAATCGGTAGGTGGATTCTGCCCTTAGGGATTGTGAGAGTGGTTCCCTTAGGGGTGCAGATAGAAGTCTGAGATTTTATACGTGTGCTTTTGGGGCAATTTGCTACAACTTCCTCCTTTAACATTTTTTCCCATTTCTTCTACTTTCCGAAATCGGATAGTAGATTCTACCTTTAGGTATATGGGGTTAGCTTGGTTAGGAGTGTGAAAGAAATTCTGAAAATTTATATTTTATATAATTTTTTTCCTTACCAAAAGACCATCACCTCATTCTTGAACAATTACCACAGATAAAAATCTGCACTGTTTACATAATATTAACACTGATTTCTTTCCCTAGTGCTTTACCAAAAATCTATCCTTTGACAAAAACAGTATTAACGTTAATACTTAATAAATAGTCCAGACAACCTATCCGTTCTGAAAACTCAAATTAGAAAAGACGTTTTTGGTTTCAAAAGGTAGTCGTAACATGATAATTGTTATGAACTAATGCTAAGCAAGTGCCACTTAATTCCTGAATGGATCCATTATTTTCTAGCAGAGAAACTTACTTTATATTCAGATCCTGTGTTATTCACATGGAGCTGAATGTTATTTATAAAAAGTCGAAATTCCTACAATCCTTCGGGAATTTAGTATCACTGTCGATAACTAACTTAATGTTACTTGTTACATTAAACAAATGATTTCACAAAGTAGGCCTTTAAGCCATTGCACTGAACCACAATAAAACTATTACTTACATATCCTTTTCATGTAGTATACTCTTGCCTCATTGTAATCTCTTTGGTATCTACCCTGAATCTTCTACCAGGTGGCGGTTACATTTAGCATTACTTGGTTTCGTAGAAATTTGCAAACCATGGGGTCCAAGTTAGCTCTGGGTGTTGGCTGTCTCTCTCTCTTGCCGCGTTAACCTCTATCAGTACTGGATCTGAAAGTTCGGGAAACGATGGCGGGATGAACGTTTGTTACCGCATCCATAAACGGCACATTTTGCGAACATCATGACGATCTAAAGCACAGAAAACTTGCAACACACTTAAAAACTACGACGTATTATATTAGTGCGAACAATTAATGCACCGCTACAGTCTTGAAAAAGGCCGAATTCTAAATGTGAGAGTGCATGAATGTTCGAAAAGTGTTTTAAGAAAATAAGCGACCACCACCAATCAAGCAGTAAAAACGCACCGACAAGTGACAGACGACAGGTGAAATGCAGAGATAATATATATAGGAATTGAAAATAGGGTGCAACACAAACATCTCTTCTTAATCTCTAATATATATGCTGAGTACTTTTCATTGCTATCAATGTTATTAATTTGGTGACCTAAAACAGGTCAACATCACCACAACTAAATAACTATATCATAGTTAGGGACATTACTTTATGTAAGATTAGAGGTAGAGACACGCCGTGGTATGATAGTATAAGCTTAAACACGGTATCACCTGGTCCCGTTTAAGATACCGAACCGAGGACCTGGTTTCATGGTCGAAAAAGCTGACGAACATAACGTGTAAATAGCATCGATTTTTAGGTAATTAAAAAGAATAAGGACTATAATAATCAAAACTCAGTGCAACATGAGTTTCCCGCTAATGTCTATTTCAATCGTTAGTTTGTTGCCTGTTTTCGGAGCAATAGAATATTCTTTGTGCTATTATATTGGTTATGTTAGCACGCCATTTTTGTAGGCATATTCAACTAAGGGCGTGAAGATGGCTTGCTTCTTATCCCTTGTATCATCAAGGTAATGAACTATACTTGATATGTATTAAATTATATAAAGTATAAGAATCGTAAAAGTATAATTGCTAGTGTGTGTGTGTGCATATCTGTTAATAATACAAAAATTTTTGTTTAACTTTAGATATAGTTTTGTGATAGTTTAAAATGCTAATTATCATAAATGTATTATGTTTTAGATATGTACATTATTAACTAACGTTGATGAAAGCACCCTTGGACACATCCTGCGAATAATGGTTTAAAACGGTGAAATAGCTTTGTCGTGCTGATATTTACGGATGAACTCTCTTTTTAGATATTGGAGGTTAGTTAAACTTAGAGAATATCTTTAGATAGCAAAACTTACGGATAAAGCTTATATAGTTAAACTTAGAGACTATGTTTACCTTTTTGTTTGCTTTTCCAAGACTACTTTTGGTAATTTTTGAACATATTTTGATTTCTATTACTATGCTCCCTTTCTCTAGTTTTATGGTCACTATAATAAAGTGCTAAGATTATCTTATATTTCTAAACTTGCATTGTTATAAGTAACCATTCTTAATCTTGAGATTTAATTTACGAAAGGGTTGTAGTTCTAAATAAGGGTCAGTGATTTAGCGATTTTGATGGATTCTAACGGAAAGCTCACGTTTTGCTGTGTTCATAATCACTATTCTTTTTTTCAGGAGTTTAGTTGAACGTGTCTAAAAATCAATTTATATATTATTATTATATATATATTGGCTATTTCATCAGTTATGTTTAGAGGTACATGTCATATTGAAGGAAATTTACATTGGTACTTATTGTATTTGGACTAAAAGTTACTAAAACAGAAAATACTGACGAGAGCAATGAACAGTAAATTTCAATTTGAATATTTGGAAATAATCTGTTGTATTTACTATCCTATATCTTTTGTTTTTGTATAAATTATAAGTATGTTTACCTAGCATGCTTTGAAATTGTGTTACATTATTGTGAAGTTCTCAATCTTTTTTTGTATGGTTCTCATTATAGAAAACAATTTACAAAGAAAAGGACAGAAACAATAAAGATAATAATTTTGTAATGAATATTATTATTTATTATAGCATGCGAAATACATGAAAGCTACAATAAACAAATGAATTAGTTTGGTTTTGACTGCAATTAACTAATTATTACTCCAAAAATTATACAAAAAGTATATCAAACCGATAGTAAATAATAAAATACACTTTAATGTTAACGTGATCTTGTGAGATGCATTAAAGTAAGCCCACCGGGAAAACGAAACATAAAATTAACATAAATAAAAATAGTTCTAAGGTAATAAATTAAAAATAATCATGCAAATAAATCAACAAAAAAATAGTTGAACTAATATTAATATTAAACCACCATTGGCATTAGTAATGATAAAACTACAATTTCCTTGTAATCAACCAACGTAATTAAGTTCCTGATAAAATATTAGTTTCTATAGGATTTCAATCCACAACCTCTGGGTTATCGGCATATTGTGCTACCATTACGCCACGAGGGTGACATTCTCATTATACAGTGATTTTCCTATATCTTTTAGTTTCTTCCAGGATAATAGATGATAGTATAGGTTAAATTTAAGGAGTTCACTTAGAATGTTTGATCAGAAGCTAACCAGAGTGCGCCCCTCGTCAGTGCATAAATGCGAAAATGTAAAATATAGCTGTTTTGTTTTGGTCGTTTATAGCTCATTACCTGAAAAAAACATTTTATATGTTGTTATAGTTCTCTTGACTGTAGTGAGAAGTGTATTTGCTATTATCCTTCCTAAATGTTTTGTGTAAATGGCTTCTCAAATGATTTTGATTGCAAACATAGCTAATTTTCTTTGAATACTTATAAGATAATAATTCAATTATTGTATTTTTCAAACGCAAACTGTACGTAACATAGTAAAATTGTTTCCTTAAAAGTGCCATCTAGAGAAATTTGACTGAAATATCATGGAAAAGGCGGGCTGCTTGAATTTAATTGATGGCAATATTGTTAGGCCAAGAAAGCTATTATAGCTTGTAATTTCTACATTGACGTGGTTGTAGAACGATTCTACATATAATACTAACGTCAATGCAGAAAAATAAGCAAAATAACTTTGTTAATTTATAAGATTGAATAATAAATTAAAAGAAATGTTATCAACTTTTATCACTTTCTAAACAAAACACATGGTACCCTGCAAATTGTATAATGAGTGATTACACAAAAAAAATATATAACCTTCCAAACAATTGATTGGTTAGAATACAAATATAAATTAATTTCTCACAGAGAGGTTGATTTGAGAAAGTGGTCTAAAATAAAGATATTAAAATGTGTTAGCTCTTTTCCTTTCAAGTGATCTATTGTTTGAGAGTAGATCATGTATCTTCTTGGAACATGCTCGGTTCGCTCTTCTATTTCAGTCAATAATTCGGAACTTTTTAAAATGTTTCCCCTATGGCCATGTAGAATGTGATATGTACAACTCTAGGAATGTAAGGAATTGAAAGTAAACAATTATTATTATTAAATGAAATACTGTAAAAAATAAAATATTAATACGAAAAATTCAAAATACTGCACCAAATTAAATCATATTTTAGAATGTAAGTAAATCATCTTTCACAGGTATCGCAGTAAACTGTACCCAAGACAAATTATTAATTTATTTGAAATGCATAAATTAATCATTTCTGTGGGGTGGAGTTTACTGCGATACCTGTGAATTATACAACCACACAGTCCTTGCAATCGTTGAAATTTTCCTTTGGTAATTTGCATTTTCATATACAGTTAAAGTATTGCCTTTAAATTATGTACTTCTTTTATAATGTCAAATGTGTAAAATGAAACATTACCTGAATCAGTATGGCCCAGAAGATATAGACTTGGTACCGCATCTTCCTTTAAGTACATATCTGAAACTTTAGTTTCAGCACTAAAATGAATGACACCTTCCAAAGCCTATACACTTTTGTTGCTTCTTTGTCCTTTGTGGGATTTAGGAAACTGTGTTTGGTGACGTCTTTATTTCTACATCCATTTACACTAAAATGATAATTGCATTTAATGCAACAGTTTACAACTGTATGCTACTTATTTTTAAGACCTAGTACATGAATATACTTCTAATCTTAATTTCTAGGTAAATCTCACTTATAGAGAAATAAAGCTTCTTCTAAATACAGTAATCTAGCACTCTAAATTACTATATTTAGTAAAAAAATTAATACTGAAGTCTACAATAGGTATTGAACCATAGGATATAGCAAAAACGAATACACTTTCAAATTTAACTTATTCATAAAGTAATCAACAGACTAGTTCACAACAAAGATGTCGGACAAATGATTAATAGTGGAATAATATTAATAGGTAGAAAAAGCGGTGACGCAGTGGATAATATCGTCCTACCAACATAACAATTTGTTTATTTGTGCTATCTCTTGAGGTTTTACGCTACTATTTCTAATAGAATCAGTTACTTGTATTAAGAAAACAGGCTCTGGTTCAAATTGCTTTTAATACCTAGATGTCACAATCTCTGTAGATATATCCAGAGACGCAACTTAGATTAACAATAACGTTAGAACATACAAATATATATTAAATTTAAATTAAATAATATTTAAAGAGCAAATTATATGTAACATAGCAAAATTTTATGTTAATTTTACCTAAAATGTTGCTGTTTAATTTAATTAACTTGGTCAATTACAAAGAAATTGTAATTTTATCAAAAAACAAAAAATAATACTGAAAATAAAATACATTCCAAAATATCTTTCAAATAGTATATTGAGAAAATAATCCTATAGAGAAACCCATACACTAGCCAAAAAAGGGTAAGTCTGGTACATGGGCTAAGTGCTCCGAGGAAAACATCTACGATTTTTCATTAAAAGATATACAAAACATAGATATTCAAATTACACAAATTTAATGCATATTAATGTATGATTTTGGAAAAGCAGTATTCCCAATTGAAACAACCAATGCACTGCCCTAATACGAAATAATAACGAAAAAAAATTCTGAAATTAACACTGTATACTGCTGTCTAACAGCAGCTAGCAGTTCTTCAAAGAGATCAACACCTCTTTTACGTATGTACAGGTAAATCGCTGTAGGATGGCAAGAGCCGGCGCATTCCGATTGTTTTCGGGCGAGATTGGTGAATGATAAAGCGCTAGTTACATATGCTGTGATCATAGGCGTACCACAAGATTTGCGATATGCAAGCAATCGACAATTCGTTAATAATTACAAAATAAACTAGTTTTCTTATACGCAATTACTACACTAAATATTCACTCAATTAGTAAAAGACAGTCTAAGTCTTTCTAGAATTTATTTCTGAACACTTCTGAACATTTACTTATAAATTTGTGGAATGACAATGCGCGCCACTGCCACTGTTTGAATTTGACGCCACTTTTGAACCATTGTGGATTCCCTGCTCTCGCCACGTTAGGGCGATCAACCTGTATATTCGTACGTATTTTACGTACATTCCTACACCATAACCAATTTACGAGATGTCTGCGACAGTCTGCTAACTTTAATATATTTCACACGTAATAACATTCACTAGAAAAATATTGCCTTTATGTTTTTGTCCTTTTTTCCATAATTGTTCTTTATAATGTAATAAAATATCAAAGCAATACTAATTTATTTATCTGTTTTATACAAAAATAAAACAATATGGCATAGTAAATATATAAAACAGTTTATTCCCTAATATTCAAATACAAAATACAATAAGTATCAACATAAATTTTCTTAGATATGACTCATATACCTCTAAACATAATCTAGGAATAGCCCTTTTTGAATTGGTTTTTAGATATCTTCAACTAAACTCCTGAAAAAAAGAAGGGCCGTTTTGAACACAGCAAAACGTGAGCTTTCCGTAAGAATCCATTAAAATCGCTAAGTCGATGCACCTCATCCGGAACTGCTACTTATAAAAGTCACAGTTATTTTCAAAACAGACAAACGTTTATTGTAGAAAGTTCAGGATTGCGCACTGTCAATGCAGTAAAAAAATTATAGAGGATGTGTCAAATGCATAGTAACGTTGCCAGTGCTATCAATATAAAAGTACCTTAGCAAGATAAAAATAGTGCAGAAAATCCGTAAATTGTACTAATTCACCTTCTGCTTTCACATTCCAATTATATCGTGTATTTACCTATTTTTTACGACTTTATTACGCTAAATTAATTATTACATTTAATTTATATCTTTCTCTATCACGTTTTTTTTTATTTCCTCTTCAAAGCGATATTGAAATTTCTACTTTCAGTACATGAAAGCATATTAAGGTAATTGCATTTGAACTTAGATTGTTACTTAAATTACATTACACTTTAAGCCTTCTTACTCTTCCTATTCTAGTTTCTAGCCGAAAACGAATAGAAATAAAAGTAAAACATATTGATAGGTCAAATCGCAAAGTTTAACAGTTAACGCCATCTTTGAAGGTTGTTGTTGGCTGACATTTGAGCCAGAGACAGTACTACTAACTAAAAATAAGGAGATACCAATAACTGAAAGAAATTCCCGTGCTAATGGATTGATCTATATAGTTCTGTTCAATATCTTTGCACCCGATTGTTTTAGTTGGACGATCGAAAGTTGCTTTTAAATAAAATTCTAAGCTTCTCAAGAAGTCTTTTAAGTTGCTATCACTGGGCTTGCCGAAAATGAGTCTTTTGGCCGTTTAAATGTTCCCTCCATTTTACACTTGTCGGACGCCATACTTCTTATTTTTCTTCTATTATTATCATCTATTCGGCAAACATTGGTTCTTCACAACCTCACAGCATGTTATAACCTCGGGTAATTGTTATTGAGTGAGACGCAAACGAATGATCTTTTAATATTTTATTGAAACTACAAAGATCTTACGGTTAATACTAACAATTATCTAATGGTTGACTGGTGCACTAACTAGACCATGTGCATATTGCGCATGCTCTATTTCTAACTAAGTGGTGTCTAGCACCACAGCTGTACAAGTGTCTAGAGCCACATGTAACACTAATAATATTTGTAATAAATTTCATAATTTTACTATTTAAAACGAAACAACATAATGCTCTTGATGGTCGTAAAACACCAGAGTAAATAGGAGGAATTGATAGCAGTAGGCTAGTTTTAGAAACTTTTGAATGTCGCCATAATACTGACGTTTCACTTTTCTTGTCCATAACGCTCTAGCACTATTCTTGGCAACGCCGCTATAAAGTCCGTTTACGTTAAAAATGCCATAGATTGCGCTACTATCGGTGCCCATATTACAACGGAAATATTTACGACAGTAGCGGCGAATTGAAATTGTAAATTGACAGCGACGTGGAGCGAGTCGCTCCAGAAAAAGATGAAAGAGAAACGGATGTTTTTGCGGTTGCCATACGTGAACTAATATTCCCGGATTTGTGACCGCGTATGTCGTTCGTCCCGAAAGGTAGGTCGACTTTGTCGAGACGGCCCCTTTCGGGACAAACAACATACGCGGTCAAAAGTTCGGAAATATTATTTCGTACATGTATATGCAAACTTGTAACGTCAATTACTCGGAACACTGAACAATTATTCCTTACAAATTGCAATTATTTGCCGTGTCGACTATTTAACGTTACAATCATTTGATAGATGTGGAACTAATAAAATATTTGTTATATCAAAATAAGCTAGGAAGGATAACAGTATGTTAAAGAATGACTAAATGTAAAGTATAAAGAGATTTCATGAAAGCATAGTCGACAACAATAGAAGTACATTTGATATGTATGTGATAGTAGTAGGCAGTAGATTGGGAACACCAGCGTTGATTTATTTTTTCAACCTTGATTTTAAAAACTTTTTGCAGTACTTGCATTAAAGAAAAGATTTAATATTGTCTCATAAAGATTTTTATTCTTTCAGATCATGCTAGAGAGAGGAAGGAGAGAGAGAGAAGAGCGCAAGTGAGGAGATGCGAGAGGAGAGGAGATGGGGTGAGGGAGAGCCCCCCGTACCTCTAATTCAACGGTAGTTTGCTCTGCGCTGAACGTATTCCACGTTCTTTGCAGTGTATTCCTCAGTTCTAAGAAGAACTCGCAGTGGCTTGATTATTCTTAAAAGAACGAGAAGCGTCAAATCGATGAGTACGGTTTAAATGCTCGGAACAAAAGAGATGAGGAAGAGGACGAGCAGGGAAGAAACAGAGGAGGAATTGTTAACGATCGCAGAAAGGGACACGATAAGGAAGTCAACGGGGGCCAGCGCGCTAGAAGAGGGTTCCATTGATTTGGTCATGAGAGAATTGGTTAAAATAAAGGAGAATATAAATAGGGAGGTGAACGGGAAGCTTTCGTTCACAAAAAGCAATCAACAAACGATTAGGGATTGTTGCGACATGGTTGCAGCGCAATTAGTACAAGTACTTAAGGAAAGCAGGAAAATCGAAAGGGAGAAGGCTGGCAGGACTAAAGATAGAAATGGTCAAATTCGGGAAAGAGCGAAGGAAAAAGAAAGGAACGAGGGCACAAGGAGAACTAACAAAGAGGGAACAAGGAAACGGGCAGGGAAAAAGAGGAGCCGAAGAGGGGGAGAGGGAGGAAGCAAAAAGAATAGGAAGATTGAAAGGAGCGACACAGAAAAAGAAGGGAAATGGCGAGGATTAGCGCCGATGCCATATCACCATCGTGAAAAGTAAGATCAAGCAAGACGACGCGAAGGAGATAAGGAAGAAACAAAATAGGCGGTGCGGGGGTTCGGACAGGACAAGGCACCAGGGGGGACGGCTTCCCTATATGGACCCTGAGGAAAGTGCTCAGGCTAGCGGGAGACAGATGGGTGGAAATGCTAAATGGATGCCTGGAAAGAGGCGAATTTCCAGAAGTATGGAAGAGGACAGAGGTAATATGGCTGATAAAACCGGGAGGAGGTCTAAGGCCGATAAGTCTACTACCGGTATTGGGGAAGGTGCTGGATAAGCTCTGCGCGAGGAGACTTTCGCAGCATTTGAAAAGGGGGCGCTGGCTGTCAGATAGGCACAAGAAGAACTAACTTGGCAGTAACATTGCTTACTCTGCGCTGAACATATTAAACGCTTGTAAATTCTAAAAAGAACTTAAACTGGCTGGATTGTTCTGAAAAGAACGAATGGAGCTGTCTGAGGTGTCATTCAAATCGATATACACGGTTTGAATGGTCGGAGCGGGCTAAAAAAAAAGCAAACATATTTTCGTCGTGTCCTCTATATCCCTCCACAGCGCCCGTGCGCAGGCTCCGCCCTCTCTCCCGCTCGCAGCCGGCGCTAGAGGAGGTACCTGCAGCAAAACAGTAACTTTCTTGTATTTCCAACGGTTGCTAGTGCTAGTGATAGTGCAACGATTTAGCTATAATTTAAAAATCTTTTATGAATCTGCGAAATTAATTGCAAGGCCCTCTTACTTTATTTTATCTTCAGTATTGACTGGGTTCGAATTAATCCGCTTCTTCATGATCTCATAGTCTAGATATTTCACATTGCAAGAAGAGTAGATGTATCTAGATTCATTTCAATCAGATTGTGTACTAGAATTGCGAACAATTTTTTAAAATCTGCACGCCATTCAAATGAATGAAGTATTTTCTGTCTTCTATTAATATGAATGAAGAGGAATGAATCATGTGAAGATTAATAGACGCTATTGCCAAAGGGGAGTTTGAGATACTTGAACTGACATTGTGGTGTTACGACTGATGTAAATTAGGTTGAATCCTCATCAAGAGGATATAATATTACTCTTATATTATGAAACGCGTCTTTTAAATCTACTATACTGTCGCTTGCCGTGCATGCTTTCATCGTCATTTATGGAGCGAATAGTAAAACAGTCTTCAGCAGTTATTTTATTTAAATTTCTGAAGTCTGCACACAAACGCCTCATCCACTCTTTTTGTTTAATAACGCAATCGGGGACAAATATTAGCAACATTTTCTTTGTTGCAACAAGAAAGTCTACGAGGGTGGTAGAAAAAGTTGCCATCATCAGGGTCTACTGGTTCAATATTAAGACTATTTTAGGAAAAATTAACGCTAATTAAAGGATTGGATTTAAGCTCAAAAACATCATTAGTGGCGAAATCATCTACCACACAAAAAGTTGACGTTGTTAACGACTAAAAAATAAGCCTCATATGTTTAATATAGAGTTAGTAATACTTATGACAGCGGAATGAATACAAGGCTTTTCACAAAGTGCTGGTACAAACTTCTCTTTAATTAGCGAATTTTACTTCCTAAGTCAAGTATGGCTTGCAGGTATAGCTTTTTATTAACAGGCTAATTCTCAGACGATAGGCAGGAGGAATATGTAGATCGTGTTCCACCAATAGTCTGCTTGTGGTGTTCAAATTGGGGACATTTGTTTTCCGTTGATCTTGACCCTTATATAAGAAACACAATGGTGTTCTTCTAGCAATCCTCTCACACTTATAATACTTCTTATGGCTGTCCGAAGATTTTTCTTTTCTAGTTCAGACTGCAGAAAAAAAGTAGTAAATGGTGCATGTTTTCCATAAGGTTGTTTCGTGGTTAATTTTTCATCTTCTCAAACATCGTCTACCTCTCCCTTACTTACCACAGGATTGCTGCCTCTCCAAGTTATGGTTCATCAAACCATTACGGATTTCATCGCCGATTATTATATTCATTATTCCCCTGACTCTTATTAAATTCATCCATATTGTTACCAGTTCTCAATGCCGCTTCTGATTGATGTAATCTCACGAGTCTGGTAGACTTCTAATACAAAAAATTAAAAACACATTAGCAATTACAATGTTTACTCCTTCATGTTGCTTATATGTACGTCACAATACACTGTTATCATTAACTTAGGCTAACGCGCCTTTTTTATCTCGTGAGCCTAGCCACTGTAAGATACAAAGTTATCAACATAAAAATAACTAGGTAGAGTAATATAGGGATACCAACCAAAATTCCTTCTGGATACTAATAATGATCTTACACGATTTATTTACCAATTAAACTAATTCAATAATAATAAACAATGAGCTATAAATAAAAACACTAAACCTACATAAATATTTATCTCCACCGAATATTTATTTCACTCATGGCTGCCAGTGTATTGAACGATCCACTCGTTGGGAGGGGCCGATACTTGGATTTTTGTTATTTACGTCAACAGCATCTGCTACAATAGGCGCTGAATATGACAAAAAAAAATCGGGAATAGCGTTTCCGGCATTTCGGTGTAAGATTTCTAAGTTATAGGATTGTAGGCGCAAGGACCGGCGCGCTAAATTCCCATGTGGATTCTTAAGTTCGTGTAGTCATAATAGTGATTACCTTCGAGGTAGGGTCTCAAGCTTTCGATAGCCCAGATTACGCCTAAACATTCTTGTTCAGTAACACTGTATTTTCGTTCATTTGCTCAGTCAACACGGCACCTAAGCCATAAGCGGATGCATTGGTCTGAAGATAAAATGTGTGTTTGAAATCGGGACATACTCAAACTGGAACTAAGACCAAATTCTCTTTTAATTGTTGGAAAATACGATCGCAATCAGGCGTCCAGTTGCATATAACCTTCTACGTGTGAGATTTGTTAATGGAGTTATAACTGGAAAATTGTGGTATAAAATTTCGGTGACAGAAAGCTGTACCTACGTATTGCGCGAACGTTTCTAGGTGGTGGTATATTTAAAATGGCCTGGGGGGTCAGGTCTTAACCCTAATTCATCATCAATATAACCTAAATATTTCAATTGAGGTCTACAGAACTGAAAAAATTCACCGCTAAGTCAGCATGTCTAAATTGTTGAAATCCTTCTCTTAGACTATCAAGATGACATTCAAAGTCATTTGAAACAACGACTATGTCATCTAAATAAACTAAAATGGAAAGCTGTAAATCTGGGCCTAAAATGGGATCAATCAGTCGTTGCCAGGTTGCGGGTGCATTCGTCAACCCAAAGGGCATTATGTTAAATCTATACAGTCCGTTAAATACACAAAACCCAATTTGTTGGTTAATAAGTAAAGTGCAACAATCCCCGAAAATATATTCACCGAATTTGAATGTTGATTAATGCACATTATTAACACATGGGCTGAAAAGTCCCGGGCCTAACAAAGAAAACAAAATTAGCTTTATTCATCAAGAGCAACGCAATCATTCCAGCGCCGCTCTAACATTTCAATACCACTTTTGTAGAACGATTTATCTTTTGCCTCAAAATAGGCCTCAGTTTCAGCGATAACCTCCTCATTCGTGCGAAATTTCTTCTTCTGCGAACAGCTAGTAGTCGCTGGGAGCCAAATCTGGCGAATACGGCGGGTGTGGGAGCAATTCGAAGTTCAATTCATGTAGTTTTGCCATTGTTTTGATTGACTTGTGAAACAAAATTTTTTTCTTTGCCATATGCGGTCGTTTCTTTGCAATTGCGGCCTTCGAACGCTCCAATAACGCTATATAATATTCACTGTTGATGGTATTTCCTTTCTCAAGATAGTCGATGAATATTACACCACGCACATCCCAAAATACCGAGGCCATAACCTTTCCAGCCGATTGTTGTGCTTTCGGGCGCTTTGGACGAGGTTCACCAGTTGCCGTCCACTCAGATGACGATCGTTTTGATTCCGGAGTGAAGTGATGGATCCATGTTTCATCCATTGTCACATATCGACGCAAAAATTCCGGTTTGTTACGTTTAAACATGGCCAAACACTGCTCAGAATCATCAGCACGTTCTTGTTTTTTGGTCAACAGTGAGCAAACGCTGCACCCACTTTGAACACAGCTTTCTCATAATCAAATGCTCATGCAATATAAAGCCAATACGTTCTTTTGATATCTTTACGATGTCAGCTAACTCACGCAACTTCACTTTTCGATCATTCAAAACGATTTTGTGGATTTTTTTGATGTTTTCTGGTGTTACCGCCTCATTTGGGCGTCCACTGCGTTCTGCATCATCGGTGTCTCTACGACCACGTTTGAAGTCAGCAAACCAACGTTTTATTGTTGTTTCTGATGGAGCGGAGTTCCCATAACACTTTTCAAGCCATTGCTTCGCTTGAATGGTATTTTTCCCACCAAGAAGCAGTGCAAAATTAAAACACGAAATTGTTTTTGATCCATTGTTTTGAAAATAACAAAAGTAGCGTGACTCTTAGCACAATAACTCACAAACTAATGAATAGCATATCATGAAATTTTAACAGCTGTCTTTTGAAGGTTAGTACTAACTGAGAGAAAGGTGACTGCAATAAAACTAGCGTCATCTGTGTGTTAGGCCCGGAACTTTTCAGCCCATGTGTTACAAATACAGTGGAACTCCCCTAACTCGAACCACCTAAATCCCCAAATAAAATTCGAGTTAGAGAAAATTTGAGTTACAGAAAATTCACAATTTACTTTTCATTATATGTATATATTTATAAAGCATAATATGTAATAACAATATTATATAAATAAATAAAAAAATGATTTAAAAACAAACTGAAAATACAAACTACATGCATTAGGATATATATATGTACTATATGTATGAAATTAAACAAAAATTGTCCTATATATTAGTATTAAATGTATTAAATGTGTACTTGTACATGGGAACATAAAACAATTGCATAATTAAATTGTTTTTTAAAAGAAATCCGTTATCAACTGTTGCCGAACATTGGCCGCTCGGATGTGTTCATACGATTTTTGAATTTTATTAATGAACATATATGTCTTATCGGATGTTTGTTCATGAGACATAAAATAATTCTTTAGTGTCTCGAATGCTTGTAAAACTTGTTTGTGTGATGGTTGCTCCACAATTTCTTCATCGCATTCTTCGGAGGTTTCTTCATCTGTAATGCTTGATACACTCCTTAGAATGTCTTCGTCTGTCGGATAGTCAGTAGTTAAGAAGTTACTATCAATTTCAAGATAAGTGTCAAGAGATACATTCCCGATATTTAGCAACTCAACATAGTTTTCAAAATCTTTCCTTACTTCAACAGGAAATTCTTTATCTTCTGAATTTTGCAGTCGTTCTTTTAGTTGAGCAAGGGGAATTTCGTCTTTGTTCTCGTCTTCGTTACCAAAACCAGCCTTTTTAAAACAATTTTGAATGGTTTTTTGTGTAACATCCACATGCCATGTCACGGCAACCTCTCTCACACAGTTGAGAAGTGATATGCTACGAGAACCGTTATTCTCTAATGCATATAAAGTTTTTTTAAGGATTCTTCCTTTGTAATGATCTTTGAAACTTTTAATGATGCCTTGAGGGGTTGCAGTTTGGAAGTTCCGTTTGGTGGCAAATATTGCAATTTGATGGCCTTCAGTTTCTGTTGTATTACAGGATGAGCAGGGCAGTTGTCTATAAACATTATTATTTTTCGATTCTCGTGTGAAAATTGCTTCTCCAATTTAACCAACCAATTTTCAAAAATGTCAGAGGTCATCCATGCCTTTACGTTGTTCTCGTAATCTACAGGAAGCCATTTTACCCCTTTAAAACGTCGTGGCTTTGCACTTCTGCCAATTATGAGAGGTTTTAGTTTTTCAGTGCCACTCATATTCGTTGCTAGAAGGCATGTGACCCGATTTTTACTAAGTTTTCCACCATAGCATTTGTCGTCTCTAATGGCTAAAATTTTCTTAGGTAGACATTTGAAAAATAACCTTGCCTCGTCAGCATTGAAAGTATCATCTTCGCTATACCGCCCCAAAATCCCCGGCAATACATTTCGAATCCAATCACTAACCTGACGATCATCCATTGTGGCACTTTCACCACAGATATTCTTATGCGATATGTCATGTCTAAATTTAAAAAATAAAATATAAATTTCATATGTGTATGTCTGATACAATAACGTAAATTTTACCTTTTTTAAAAATTTATAAAGCCAGCCGGTGCTGGCCTTAATATTTGTTGTTCCTAAATGTTGACTGTATTCCAGTGCTTTCTCCTGTAGAAGTGGCCCCGACACCGGAATGTTTTTTTTCTAGTAGACACAAACCACTTAAACACCGCACTGTTTACGTTTTGTTTGAAACTCGGTTTCGCTTGAAATTGGCAGGTTTTGTAAGTTTACTCGCGAAACCTCGAATATGTTCCTTGTTTTTAATTATAGTTGACAATGTACCTGCTGGTATGTCATATTCCGCAGCTATTACCTTCTTTTTTATTCCATTGTCCACTTTTTTAAATATTTCTAATTTCTGTTGCACTGTTAAACTTTTAAGTTTTCGTTGCTGGGGCATGTTGATGACAAACACTAACGAATACGTCTGAATATATAGCGCAACACGCAGATGAATAAGAATGATAATACCCGTTGTCATTGGTACTTCCCCGAATTCCTTCGATAGATATTACGTTATATCCCCTAACAGATGGCGTATCACGTACCTTTAGTGAAAATTTCGAGTTACAGAGATTCTACGTCTTAAATTTGGTTAAATTTTTTTCGAGTTGCATATAAATTTAATAGATAACGCACTGGATAAAAAAATATTCGAGTTAGAGAAATTTTCGAGTTGGGGGAGTTCCACTGTATAATAGCAGTTATGACATCCATTTTAACGTGTACTTGAACGAAAAGATGTTTTGTAACTAACATGCTTAAAACTACTAAGTTTTGTACTTATATTTCCTCCCCTCCAATTTTTTTAATAAACATCCGGAAATGGTTTTGTAGTACTTGCTAAGTCGATTCAAATCGAGTTCGTTGCACCCAGCCCAAGAATTGGCTGGGTTGCTTACCTAATTGCGCGCATTGTATTGCTTAATTCGTTCTATATGTACGATGTTTGTTGACTACTCGTTTAATTTCTATTTCGTAATTAAGATTGCTGACTTTCCGGACTACTTTATAGGGTCTTAACCATTTCGATAACAATTTTTTCGACTTACCTGTTTTTCGGTCAGGTGTATATACCAATACTTGGCTCCCTATTTCGTTATTTGAGCTCCTGCGATCCCTATCGTATTTCACCATTTGTTTTTCTTGCTCTAGTTCATTATTTTTCAACGCTCTTTCCCTTCTCTAAATATTCGATAGTTGTTTCAGAGGTTGCGTTAATTATTTGAAGCGCCGTAAACTAACATAAATGATGATAAATTAACACCGCTACGTCCAGTACATCCATTGTACCAGTGGGAGTATGAATGTGGGTCGGTTCATCAGGTCCAAGAACAAGGAACCCACCGTCTTGAGCCAGTTGTTGTAGTGCAAGTCCCTTACTGTTGGTCACTTTGACATTCCAGCTTGGGTGCTTTGCATTTAGGTCTCCCATGAGTACAGTGCTGTTGTTTGTGCCGAATATCTGGTCGAAATCTTCCTCGGTTATATCCTTGCTAGGTGGAAGGTACGCTGAACAGATGTCCAGCGGTCCATGACTGGTACTGACGCGTGTCCGGGTAACCCCTAGGTTCCTGAGCCTGGCGTTCGGTAGCGGAACGTGATTAATGTGATTTTTATTAAAATTGCAGTTCCGCCTCCTTGGTTATCCGGTCTGTCGGTGTGATAGATCGAGTAGCCGAGCATAGAGAACTTGTCCCGCGGTTTAAGGAAGGTTTCGCCTAATAGCATAATTTCGCAACCGCTAGATCTGAGAAATGCGGTTAGTTCGAGGATCTTGGATTTAGAGCCGCGCGCGTTCCAGTAGGTGATGCTAAGAGATTTACGGTGTAGAGCCATTTATTTTTGGTTATAAATTTTTGTAAGTTGCTTGGTGTGCTCGAGGAATTCGAGTTTCTGCTGTTTGGTGGCGTTGGTGTTGTTTATAACGAGCAGCATTCTTCCTAGCACAAGAGCTAGCTCGTCTTGGTCGTTTGTTGGAGTTACCTTTTTAGCGTGGGCGGTTTTCTTCGGTTCAGGTTTGGGAGTTTCCGGTGTCGGTTTGCTATCAACGTCTATATTCTTGTTCCACGGATTGATCTTAGGAAGTGGAGCAGGCACTAGTTTTTGCGGAAGATTTGGGTTGTTGGGATTTTTGGGGCACTTAATAAAGGTAGACAAGTGTTCGCCACCGCAGTTAGCACACTTGGGTGGGGTTGTCGCAGGTTTGGCACATAGGTGGGTGGAGTGGTTTTCACCGCACTTCATGCACTTATAGTCAATGTGACACGTTTTTTTGTGTGCCCAAAGAGTTGGCACTTGTGACACTGAATAGTTGTCGTTTTGGTTTTGAGTGGCTCAACGGTAATGGCCAACCCGCACAATGTTTTTAAATTGTATATTGATTTATAATCACGTTTCACTTCTACTAGTACCATCGGTACTGGTTTTCTGTTTTTACCGTTCATCCTTACAATTTTCTCGGACGGATAGCCCAGTGCTGAAATGTCTTCTTTAATATCCTCTATCGCGATTTCCTGAGTAATTCCACGG
Organism: Trypoxylus dichotomus; assembly: GCA_023509865.1. Lineage (NCBI taxonomy): Eukaryota > Metazoa > Arthropoda > Insecta > Coleoptera > Scarabaeidae > Trypoxylus > Trypoxylus dichotomus. The sequence goes on from CM042082.1 coordinate 15,469,682, forward strand.
AGAACCACTTTTAGCTTTCGCTCACTTTTAAGTTCATAAGTAAAAAACTGATACCTTTCTTTTTCCAGCAGTTTCTTGAGTTTGCGGTAATCATCCTCTGTTGCCGGGTCAATTTGAATTCCGTTACTCACTAACTTACATTTGGCGGTATTTATTTTTGCGGAAGTAATCAAACAGTTTGCGGTTGTCCATTTGTCCTTGTCCTTGAGAAAGATCGGGGCAACTTTGCCACTTTTCGGTTTCTCGGAGTGTTTTCGCGTGGGTGGCGGGCGAGATGGGCCAGCGACTGCCTCGACATTGTGTTCGGGTGCCTCTTTGGTTTCTTGGGCGTCCATTTCAACGTCTAGTGACGCATATAGGTTCTGGGTTAGTGGTATATTCTGGGTTTCATTGACATCCAGTTTTTCTTGAGACTTACGCGATGTCTTCCTCGGTGGTTCGAAGTCATCAGCGATGTTATCCACTACATTCGATTTAAACTTGCTTTTGAGCAGGTCCATAGCTCCCTTGACGACTGTTATCAGTTCCTCTTCAGATAAATCATCGATGGTTCTTGATGCCATGATTAGTCGGTGATTATTTCTTGCCTAGCAGCGTAACCGCAAGCGGTACGTGCGGCGTAATAAGAAATATGGTAGCTCCATTACTTCCCGGCTTATCGAAACTTCCCCCAAGACTTTTTTGTCCGTGATCGTCTTGCAACATCGCTCGATCAGTAAACCAATTACCAGTACTATTAAGCCTACCAGTAGTATACCACATTTCCATTAAATTAATTCGAATACCATTGGACATTGTAGCTGCGATTCCTCCATTTCCAGCTTCGGAAATAAACACTTCTTCTATCGATCGACTTATTTTATAATTTACCCTTTTTTGTATATGTATGTACATATTTTTTATTCTATTTTTGACATAGATAACCAAATCGATTGTTAGTTCGATGACAGGATCGCAGGGTAGTAAAACTCGGTTTTATTCGTAGCTAAAAATAACGACAGAGAAATATTAAAACTATTTCTATTTCAAGAAGAGTGAACTACATACTTGCAAATCTACACGTATTCGAATAATGCAAGTTCTAAATTTTCTATCATTACCTTCTTATTTATGTTGCCAAATCGACATTAGCAGACATTGCTCCTCTATACGTTAGCAACTGAAAGCAACGACAGCGTCTGTCTTCTGGTGTCAATATACTGCAGGTGTTCCCTAATATGCACATTTATAGGTATGTGGGTTGGAATAGCCACTACTGTTAAAGATATTAAATATTTAGAAAGCAAGAAAATTAAAAATATAGAAAGATTAAAATTGAAGTACCCAGAATGCAACTAGCTTCGTTAAGAAGGGCTTCTATTCCTTTAACATATTACCGCTAATTATATATACATTTTTTTCAATTTTGTCTATATTGCTCAATCGACATTAGCGGATATTACTTCTGTGTATGCTAGCAACAGAAAGCAACGACAGTGTCTGTCTTCTGGTGTTAATATACTGTGGGTGTTCCCAAAAATGCATATTTATAGGTATATGGGTTGGAACCAGCCACTACTGATAAAGACATTAAATATTTAAAGAGCAAGAAAATTAAGGTCGGGGTACCCAGAATACTTGTAGTGGTAGTTGGTGTCGATATACTCAAATGAGTGTTCCATATAGGCGTTCCCAAATATGAACATTTATTTGTATGTGCCTTAGAACTAACCACTACTGATAAAGATATTAAATATTTAGAGCGCAAGAGAATTAAAGGTTTAGAAAGATTAAAATTGAAGTATCCAGAATGCAAGTAGGTTCGTTAAGAAGGGTTTCTATTCCTTTATTATATTACTGCTAATTATATATACATTTTTTTCAATTTTGTCTATATTGCTCAATCGACATTAGCGGATATTGCTTCTGTATATGCTGGCAACAGAAAGCAACGACAGTGTCTGTCTTCTGGTGTCAACATACTGTGGGTGTTCCCAAAAATGCATATTTATAGGTATATGGGTTAGAACCAGCCACTAATGATAACGTTATTAAACATTTAAAAGGAAAGAAAATTAAGGTCGGAGTACCCAGAATACTTGCAGTGGTAGTTGGTGTCTATATACTCAAATGGGTGTTCCATATAGGCGTTCCCAAACATGAACATTTATTTGTATGTGCCTTAGAACTAACCACTACTGATAAAGATATTAAATATTTAGAGCGCAATAGAATTAAAGGTTTAGAAAGATTAAAATTGAAGTATCCAGAATGCAAGTAGCTTCGTTAAGAAGGGTTTCTATTCCTTTATTATATTACTGCTAATTATATATACATTTTTTTCAATTTTGTCTATATTGCTCAATCGACATTAGCGGATATTGCTTCTGTATATGCTGGCAACAGAAAGCAACGACAGTGTCTGTCTTCTGGTGTCAATATACTGTGGGTGTTCCCAAAAATGCATATATAGAGGTATATGGGTTGGAACCAGTCACCATTGATAATGACATTAAATATTTAAAGAGCAAGAAAATTAAGGTCGGAGTACCCAGAATACTGCTAGTGGTAGTTGGTGTCTATATACTCAAATGGGTGTTCCATATAGGCGTTCCCAAATATGAACATTTATTTGTATGTGCCTTTGAACTAACCACTACTGATAAAGATATTAAATATTTAGAAAGCAAGAAAATTAAAAATATAGAAAGATTAAAATTGAAGTGTCCAGAATGCAACTAGTTTTGTTAAGAAGGGCTTCTATTCCTTTAACATATTACCGCTAATTATAGATACATTTTTTTTCAATTTTGTCTATATTGCCCAATCGACATTAGCGGATATTACATCTGTATATGGTAGCAACAGAAAGCAACGACAGTGTCTGTCTTCTGGTGTCAATATACTGTGGGTGTTCCCAAAAATGCATATTTATAGGTATATGGATTCGAACCAGTCACTATTGATAAAGACATTAAATATTTAAAGAACAAGAAAATTAAGGTCGGAGTACCCAGAATACTACTAGTGGTAGTTGGTGTCTATATACTCAATTGGGTGTTCCATATAGGCGTTCCCAAATATGAACATTTATTTGTATGTGCCTTAGAACTAACCACTACTGATAAAGATATTAAATATTTAGAGCGCAAGAGAATTAAAGGTTTAGAAAGATTAAAATTGAAGTATCCAGAATGCAAGTAGCTTCGTTAAGAAGGGTTTCTATTCCTTTATTATATTACTGCTAATTATATATACATTTTTTTCAATTTTGTCTATATTGCTCAATCGACATTAGCGGATATTGCTTCTGTATATGCTGGCAACAGAAAGCAACGACAGTGTCTGTCTTCTGGTGTCAATATACTGTGGGTGTTCCCAAAAATGCATATTTATAGGTATATGGGTTGGAACCAGCCACTACTGATAAAGTTATTAAACATTTAAAATGCAAGAAAATTAAGGTCCTAGTTTCGATAGGAAGGGCTTCTATTCGTTTAACGTATATCTTAATATCACTAATTATATATACACATATTTTCATCTTTGCTATAGCTTAGTGTTAATATCTTAAGCTTATTTAAAAATGTTTCAAACTCTAACTCTTTTCTGTATCAACTCGAAATGTTTTTGTCTCTCTTGATCGTCTTTATCAATATTAGATTTAAATAGCTTAAGTTCCTTGTATAATACCTCAAGGACCTCTAGCAAAATTGCCATCAATGGGGACTTTTGGATGCGTTTATACTGTTATTTCTGCCGTATGTAAGTGGCTTATCGAAACTTCCCCCAAGACTTTTTTGTCCGTGATCCTCTTGCGACATCGCTCGATCAGTAAACCAATTACCAGTACTATTAAGCCTACCACATTTCCATTAAATTAATTCGAATACCATAGGACATTGTAGCTGTGATTCCTCCATTTCCAGCTTCGGAAATAAACACTTCTTCTTTCGATCGACTGGCACTTATTTTATAATTTACCCTTTTTTGTATATGCATGTATATATTTTTTATTCTATTTTTGACATAGTTAATAAAACTCGTTGGGTTTTATGCGTAGTTAAAAATAACGACAAAGAAATATGACAACTATTTCTATTTACGGCTCTACCTTGTACAGTTTTTCTCCTATTTTATCCGCGTCCTTTACAGCTACCTCCACACCCAGCTGGGTTTCTAGTTATGGGGGTATAATATATTTCAAATGCATAATATATATCCTATATATATATATATATATATATATATATATATATATATATATATATCCTATTCCAAGAACAAAACAAGTTTAGGTAGCCGGTTCATATTTACATAATCTATAAGTCATACAACCTTAATTATACCAGAAACATAAATAAATATACTTAATTTTCATATTTTATTGCATACCTATGTTTGTAGTTTCCAGTAGATCATGTTCCATGATAATACTTGCATTCGGCGTAAATGAGGATCCTGTGAGTAAATAAAGAGTACAATTATGTGTGTTCTATAGAGTAAATATAATTAGAGTTATTACCTGGCTGACATAATTCTACAAGGGACTACGGATTTAGAATTCCTGAAGTACCTGGCGTGGTTTGTTCTGTTATTAATAACAAGAATTACTTTCCTTAAAATATGTTGATTAAATTTATATTCATACCTGAGGAAAAAGGACCGTCGTGCTGCTTCACTTCACCTGAAATGATTGCAGATTAATATACAATGGATCTCTTTTCAATTAAGTAAAGTATTTTGTTTCATTTCTTCAATTGCACGAATGAATGTTTGTTTGGTCATAACATATTCTGTATTAGAGTAAATTTTGGCCTGAATTAAGAAATAACTAAAGATATAATGGTATTATCCTTTTAAGTAACACAGTTCCTTTGCTCCAAGAAGTACGACAATCTACTTCGTAAATATATTCTTTATAATAAGTCCGTTTTTTAACAAATGTTTATGTTACAATATTGTGGAAAAACTTACCTTGATTAGGGGTTTCAGACGCGCTTTGTTGTTTCCAGCTCAGAAATTAATTTTTCAAAGTTGGATTTTGATTAAAACCTGCAAACAGTACAATTTGTTCTTAAAACTTGCAGATAGCATTTACTTCTATTTTTTTTATCGAACTAATCTTACCGCGTAAACCGATGGTGGGAATACTTCGTGCGACAAGAGTTCTTTGGCACACATACTCTAGAGGTAACCTTGAGTAATGGCTGAAATGATTGTGAAACAGGCGGTACTTCTTGTAAACCTCTCCTGGATCCATCCCATGTAATTCGGTTTTCCCAATTCGGGTTAGCCATGTTGTACACCTACAATATATTATATTTTGTGTAATACCAATGCCTTTTCATTGGTTTCAATGGTTATAGCTGCAGCTGGATATGTTTTAGTGTAATTCAAGGGTCTTATAATTCTACTTGGAACGAATAACAGTTATGATATTGAACTACCGAATTCCAGTGTAAACTAATGTGTACTTCGTCGTAATTATGTGATACGTCCTTTTTCTATAATATCGATAATGTAAAAATAATATATTATTTACCTCTTTGTCCTTGTAAGGGAATCTATGAAGCATCGCTTCTTTTGAAATATTCTTCCAAACACAACACACGCGCACCATACTTATAGGAATCAATATTATATATACTTCACTGTTCAAAAGCACGTGCGAACAATATACTCAAGCTGGAATCTATAGCCTTTTATATCATTTTCACATCACAATTACAAAAATGGCAACGGAAAAGAGAGGTAAGAGGAGACGTAAATATACTGAAGTTTGCTACGATACTGCTGCTCCTAGGGAGTGGCGCTCGTACTAGAACAAGGTTTGACCTTGCCCTATTTAGAGGATCCCGCATGCCACACACTCTCACCCACCACACTACCTGGGTATCCCACTTCTGAACTGTTAGAAGATAATAAAACGCCTGAGAAATATTCGAAATACACGTTCTTTATTTATACGCCGTATATCAATTTACACTAGTAAAACGACCGTTCCACTCGCCCGCCAGCTAGTAAGTATCCTCCTCATAGTTAATCAACTTTAACGGTACGCAACTCTGCCTATGTCAACTTTATAAGTTAGTTAAGACAAAGATCACCGAGCGCTACATGAGCACTGTGGCGCTACATTCAAATTTAAATTTTGAAATTAAATGGTTTCTTAAGTTTTATTGCAGAAATTAGTTATTTATACAAAAATCATCAATAGTAAAAAGTATTGATGATTTCATACATACAACTAATTTCCACAAATAATAAACATATAAAGATTAAGAGTACTGATGATGAGGTAGATATATTTTTAATAACTAGTTTGCCTACGAATTGATGTATTGTTTACTTCTGTGTGACATATAGAGAGTAAAAATGAATAAAAGGCAATATTGAAAATAGTATTATATTAAAAAAAAACAATACATGCTTGAAATAAATATACAAAAGTAATTGTAGATATTGCATTGAAATATATTGTACACCTAAACAAATGTAAGGAAGTGAATGTTATATAAAGAAGTTTTTAAAACTATTGAATTATACAGCTGTGGCCATATGTATTCGCCACCCTTTTTTGTTTTTTATTCCGACGAATATATAAGAAATAAAAGAAAATTGATCGATGAAAATGTTTCATTGTGAGTGTATACAGATATTGCTTAATATTTGGTAGCTCCTCCCTGGGCTTTTATCACCGCACGAATTCGTCGGGGCATACTGCTCACTAAGTTGTAGCACTGTTCGGGGGTGATTTTATTCCACTCTTCGAATGTTTTTGTTTTCAAGCATTGCTTTGTGGTACATGAGTATTTAGCTACATTTCGCTTTAAAATGTACCATAAATGCTCAATTGGCGCTAAGTCCGATTCCGGCCATTCCAGAACCCGCACGTTATTTTCCTCGAACCGGCGCATTACTTCGCGAGATTTATGGCACGGTGCATTATCTTGTTGGAAATAATACTCTGGCTCATCATTATCGAATAATTTTAATGCACACGGTTCCAGAACTTCTTCCAACATGTCGATGTACGTCCGACTATTCATTCGGCCCTCGCAGACGAACAGTTCTCTGACGCCTGTTGCACTCATGGAACCCCAAACCATTATGCTACCATCCCCAAACTTGACAGTCGGGATGATACAGTCTGGATGGAAGGCCTCTCCTCGCCTGCGTCGCACGTATTGAGGCCCAGATTTACCACAAAGCTACCAACAAAAACATGAATACTGTTACATTTTGCAACCCATTAAAAAGAATAAAAACACTGTAGATACCAGGAATTGAATACAGAATACCGCCAATACAATAATTATGTATTACTTACCTCAATATTTGACTCATCCGTCCACATAACATTGGCCCAATTGTCAATGGTCCAGTCGCGGTAACTTTTAGCCCACAGCAGTCTCTTTTTCTTTTGTTGCGGAGACAACCGTGGTTTATGTCGAGCTTTGTATCCACCTAAATTTAATTCACAAAGGCGTCTTCTAACCGTGCAAGGGGAAATAGCAACAATATATAGCCGGAAAAGCTCACTGGAAAGCTATTTAGACCTTTTTTTTCCGGTCTCGCAAAGACATCCGCTCTAAGACTCGCTCATCTCTGCTAGTTGTCCTCCTTTTTCGACCAGTTTTCGGATTGTTTGTAAAAAATCCACTCTCTTTGTATCGTTTTATCGTCATTCTAACTGTCGATCGCGCACATTTCACTTGTCGGGCAATAGCAGACACCGACAACCCTTGCTTTTCTAACACCACAATTTGTCCTCGCTCTACCTCCGTCATTTCGCGTGTTTTCGGCATTACTTTTTACTGTATACTATCATATTACACAGACACAATATCTTCACTCTAACTAGCTCAACCTTACTCTTACAACTTTTAAGAAAGACTGAAGAAATATTCAGAAATTACAATTTTACGTCTATTTTCTAATTTACTCAGAATGGCCTACAATATACCATTAAACCCTCATTACCGGGTACCTAGTTAAGTCCGTCATCGACCCTGCTTCTTAGAAATACAATAATATTCGTGTAACACGTTCAAAACGAGAGTGGCGAATACATATGGCCACAGCTGTATGTGAATTTACCTCTATTTACATGTAAGTATTAGTTGGAGTAGTAAGCATCTTTCCGACAAAACTTTCTAAGTTGGTTGCGCAATTGCTACATTTTATATTTCTACCACTTGCTTTTATTGTATTTTTCAAAGGCTATCTTTTTTATGTCATCGTCAATATTCCTACTGTCTACTCCCTTTATAATCAAACTGATGAGATATGAAGTTACTTAACTTCTGCACCAATATCTGAAAAATGTTAGATTTAGTGCAGTACTCGGGCACATAATATTTTAAAACTTGGATACATGATTGAACAATTTCAGATATCGGGTATTGGGACTTAATAATTTATTTGGCCCATACTACTTCTCTTTAATTAAAAAGACATGTTGTTTCTCTCCGCCGGATATTAAATTTGCCCTGCAATCCGACGGCTTTTAATATTTTTTTGGCCACATAGCCCGCGACATACGCATGGATTTGAAGCACCCCGATTGATGGTTCCATCGTCACAGAAAATACATCTGTATCCGCAACATTGGGCAGAGACCGTATTCCTTCTTTTGCAACATCTGGAGTGTTTATATAATGTTGCAGTGAAGTCAAAGCACCATCATTCTCATCTTCCTCACAGTCACTACCAGGAGAGTGGCTAGACATAAAATTGGTAATGATGAGGCTTTTGAAAGAATGTACGAAGGCAGTGCAGGTCATATTAATATTTCTGACTCCATGGCTTCTTATAGTCCCGAAAAAAATCTCCAGGGGATCTTGGTTGAAATTTCGGACGCAAACATATTCAAAGCCTAAATTCCGCAGTCTCGTATACAAATATTTAAAATTATGAATGGTTTGCGTCCAATTTCGTATTTTCGAGATTGATCCGTTTGCTTGTTTTTCCTCCAAGTGAAGATTACTTGGGAATCGATGAAGTTGTTTCGCACTCCCTTTAACAAATGAGGCGGATCGTAAAGCGGAACCACTTCCATGTCATTTACCTCGAACCCACACAACCTGTATCATTAAAATGGACATTATTTTTTTTTACTTTAAACTACATCAATTTTCATACCTGCACTCTTTGTTTATGCGAAGGTATTTAGCCCTGGTCTCTTCGATCAAAACTTTGATTGCAGCACTGTTTGTGGCAGCTTGATCACAAACCGTGCACCCAATGTTCAGTCCGATACTTTGTAATTCACTTATAACAACTTATGTTCCTGACAATATCAGTCGTGGACATACCATGTTCCCAAAAATAATAGACTATGGGCTGCTTCCACTTCCTTTGTATGCCCCTAGCCATAAAAACAAATTCATAAGTTGTCGTTTTTTCATTTCCTCTCCACAATCCTCGAAACCATCGATGTAATCGTCTTTTGGTATAAAAGATGGCTAAATTGCCATCTCGTCCAATATCAGCGCACAGCATTTATCAAGCCGCTTCATCTTTTTGACTGCTTCCCTTAGGCTTTCGAGTATATTATTATTTACACTGGGTTTGTATCTTACCAGCTTTACCACTAATGTTCACCTGGAAGGCAAGGCGAATATCTGTCTTAATAAACGATACGCCTTTGCGCTATGTTTATGTAGTGACCATGCAAATATTTTCTCTTCCATTGAGTAGTACGTCCTCTCTTTCTTGGATTGTAATTTTACTTGTGACAAGATAAAATTTAATGAGTGCTTATTGAGCTTTGTCGCCGAAAACTGTTTTGACATTGAATGTTCATATGCTTTCTTAATTCTTGCTCTACTGTCGTAATTTTCTTTATACAGCCTCATTGCGCTTTTTGTCAGGCTTCTTGTAATACAAGCCTTTTTTTTCTAGGAGTCATGTTATGCATTGACACATTCATAATTTTGTGAATATTTAGTCTTCTTTTCAAAGCTACTGAAATATTTTCAATTAATACAAACGCCGAGAACTATATACATACTACATATAACCTTCTTATAACAAACTGTAACAGTTCAATATTTGTTTGCGCAATTCACTTTACCTGGACGTCTAATCACTACACTTGGGGGGTTAAAGTTCTTGGCATTTTTGCCTGTGTTTCCTTGTCAGTTAACAATGGGGAATGACCTACAGACATGTAGTGCTTTTATTTTATATTGTTTCCTACTATATATTTGGTTAATTTAATTTCAAAAAAAAAAACATAGTAACAACATAACCTAGAAACTACAAGGCATAATTCAATTTGCTCTACAAGACAATATCACAACAGTTTTGATTTGTCTAATATAATAATAATAACAAATATATCTCATTTTAACTGTAGACCACTTGACTATGGTTACCCACTGCTACCAGATACACTATTACCTAAACAAATTTAAATATTAGACCCTGAAATCTGTGGTAGATGTATCTGTAACAACTTATAATAAAAAAAAAAAATACCTGCAGGTAGTATCATATTAGGTATAGTGTCTTCTACGAGATTTGTCCGGTTTCGATTTGAAATGAATTTTATTTCATTGCTGTAGTGAGCATCACATACTCAATAGCTCGATCTTTTCTCGTATTTTATATCTGGCCTGTGAATCAACCTGGTCCAACTTCAAATCTCTATAAACAGAATAAATATGTTATTGCCATTAATGATCGGTTTTAATGTTTCTTTAGCTTAAAACGTATTTCTAGAAAACATGAAATAATCTACAAAATATATAAGAAAAATAATTTCATTCCAATATATTATACTTACATGTGGTTCCAAGGGAAGAATATGCATCATGGTTTCCCTATTGCAACACGGTACACAGCAATAAAATACCATGATTTCAATAATATTAACACACTACTTATAAAGATAACAATCCAACACGAAAGAGATTTTTCTGATTGGTCAACGTAGCGTGACGTCATGCGACGTACAGCGCTCGTTGGACTTTATCTTAACTAAGAAAATTAACCGCCAACAATGAATTAAGATAACACCCTGGGCTCCTCCTCGCCTAACCGCCTGTTGAATACCCGCCGATCGCCCGTCGCCATCTAACGCCCGATGTCCCCGTTACATTATATTGCCAAATCGACATTAGCGGACATTATTCCTCTATACGTTAGCAACGACAGCGTCTCTCTTCTGGTGTCAATATACTGCAGGTATTTCCAAATATGCATATTTATAGGTATGCGGGTTGGAACCAGTCGCTACTGATAAAGCCATTAAATATTTAGAAAGCAAGAAAATTAAAAAGATAGAAAGATTAAAGTCGAAGTGTCCAGAATATTCCTGGATTCGTTAAGAAGGGCTTCTATTCCTTTATCGTATATCTTAATACCGGTAATTGTCTATATACTCAAATGAGTGTTCCATATAGGCGTTCCCAAATATGAACATTTATTTGTATGTGCCTTAGAACTAACCACTACTGATAGGTTTAGAAAGATTAAAATTGAAGTGTCCAGCATGCAACTAGTTTCGTTAAGAAGGGCTTCCATTCCTTTAACGATGAACGATGAACGCATGACTTTTATGAAGTACCAGGATTAACCTTTACCTTCTTTATCGGAATGTAGCGCTCGAGCTTCCAGCTACTCGATCCACCTTCGGCCCGAGCGACTTCTTTTCGACGGAATTGGTTGTCGAAGAAACCTCGCCTAGACCGTACCCTTCCGTGCTTCCGGCTACTCAATCCACCTTCCGCACGCAAGAGTCGTATCCAGACGACGGTATGATGGTGGCGTCCGAGCTTCCAGCTACTCAATCCACCTTCCGCTCGGACGCATTTTCCCCCTCGACGCGGGTGCAATGTCGGGGTAGAAAAATATTCTCCGCCTAGACCGTGCCCGAACGAACTTCCGGCTACTCAATCCACCTTCCGTTCGAACGAGTCGTATCTCGACGAAGGATGAAGTGATTCGCCCTAGGTCGTTAGCAGGGACCTAGGACGGGGGTATTTCCAGGGGAGTCTGGAGTCGTAATCCTGGGAATTCGACACGAGTGGGTTGTGGTGTTCCCTTGCTGCGTCGAATGTTTTGGTTGCGGTCTTCCGGATGTAGTCTAATATCGGTTCTACTCCGGCGTCTTCGTGAATGGTCGTATTTCTTACGAACCAGGGTGCGTCGAGGGCCCATCGAAGCATCCGGTTCTGGAAGTTTTGCAATTTGATTCGGTGACATTGCGCCGCGGTCGCCCATACGGCCGATGCGTAGGTCACCGTGGGACGTAGGACGGTCTTGTAGAGCTGGATTTTTCGAGCAAGATCCAGCTTGCTACGGCCGTTCAGTAACGGAGCTAGTGTACCGGCCATCTGCTTTCCACGGTCGATAGTTTTGTGAATGTGTGCTCCCCAGTTTAGACGGGAGTCCAGCGTGATTCCCAGATATTTCGCTTGGGAATGCCAGGGAACTATGCCTCCTTGGATGGTTAGTTCGGTCGGGTTGCCATGTTTCTTGAGTCGGCATCCGCTTCCCGAGAAAAGTATCGCGGTACTTTTCCCTGGATGGATTGCTATTCTCCACCTTGCGTACCAGGTCTGCAAGGCGTCGAGGGCTTCTTGGAGGCGCCGGTCGACGACTCTGGCGTCTAGGGACCTCGTGTAAATGCATACGTCGTCCGCGTACATCGCCATGTTGACGTGCGCGGTTGTCGGAATGTCGCTTGTGTAGATGTTGAAAAGCAGGGGCGAGAGTGCGGAACCCTGGGGCACTCCCGATGTAGCGGTCCTGGCGGCGGATCGCTGTCCCTCTAGCTTGATTCGGAACGATCTTCTGCGTAGATAGGATCGGATTAGTCTGAGCATCGCTTTCGAGATGCCGGCCCTATGCATCTTCCAAAGCAGTCCTTGATGCCAGACTTTGTCGAAGGCTTTGGCAACGTCGAGGAATACGGCGCCCGTATATTCCTTCAGGTTGAAGCCTTGCTTGATGTGTTCGACGACGCGGAGCACTTGGAGCGTGGTGTTGTGCTCGCTGCGGAATCCGAACTGGGAATCGGGGATGATTTCGAGGTCTTCTACTTCATCCTTCAATCGGCGGAGTATTATTCTTTCGGCGATTTTGCCCATGACGGGTAGTAAGCTGATCGGTCTGTAGTTTTGCGGCCAGTTGGCGGCTTGCCCTGGCTTCGGAATCATCGCTACGTCTGCTAATTTCCAATTGGTCGGGAAATGTCGCAGGCGGAGCATAGCGTTGCATATGTTCGTCATATGCATGACGAACTTTTTGGGGGCGTGTTTGAGGGCGGTGTTAGTGATGCCCTCGGATCCGGGTGCCTTGTTCGTGCGAAAGGCACTGATGATGGCTCGTATCTCTTCGGGGAAAGCTGGCGGTAACGGTTCTTCCTCGTCTTCTTCGGCAAGGATTCGTCGGACCCTACGATGAACGCGTCCGATGTGATCGACGTCTGCGTCTTCGTAGTTGGGGCTGCAATGCCTTTCGAGGGCTTCGGCGAAGGCTTCCGCCTTGTCCTCGCGATGCCTCTCTCGCCATGGATCGGCGGCATCGGTGTTCTGCGACATTTCATGATTTTCGCGGCTCTCCAGAATGCCGACCTGGATTCTGAGGCCTGGTTCATGAAGTCGTCCCAGCGTTTATTGCGGAACTGGTCGAGGGCAGCCTTGGTTCGCCACGCCAGATCGTTGTATTCCGCCTTGTACGCGGGATCCAGCGTTCGCTGCCATCGTCTTCGAAGTCGGTTCTTCTGTCGGATTAAGTCTCTGATTTCCCGGGGGATGAATGCCCTGTTGTCGTGGATGGGGACGATGTTCGTCGCGTATTGTACGCTCTCCAATACGCGATCCGTAACTGTCTGCACTGCCGCTTCCAGTTGGGTAACATCTTCTATCCGCTCGATAGGCCCCATATTGTTTGACAGATGGTCCGTGAAGGCTGGCCACGAAACCGAGTGTCGCGTCGGGGTGTCCTCTTCTTCCGGTGTCGGTTGACCGAGTTGTAGCAGCACCGGGTTATGGTCCGATGATAGCTCGTTGAGGACGGTGATTTGATGAAAGTGGTTAACGTTTTTCATCACGACGATATCTAGGACGTCTGGCTGTCCGTTGTGGGGATATATCGTGGGTTCGGTAGAGGCGTCGACGACGAGGTTGAAGTCATCCGCGAAACGGCGTAGGCATTTGCCGCTCGCGTTCGTCACCCTCGAGTTCCAGGTCGGATGTTTGGCGTTTAGATCACCAGCGAGAATTGTTGCTCTCCGGGTGCTGAAGATCTCCGACAGGTCGCTCTCAAGCATCAGCTTATTGGGCGCTTTGTAAGCGGCTACGAGCTGGATCGGACCGGTCGCCAGGTTGACCGTGATGTTGGTGGCCTCGATGTTGTGTAAATCCAACTCGCGGCCCGCGTAATGATCGATGGAGGACTTGATCATGATAGCCGTGCCTCCTCCTCTTGCGCCTTCTCTGTCGGTCCGATACACCCGGAAGTTACGGAGAGAGAGCCGGTCGCTGGCTCGGAGGTGTGTTTCGCCGATGAGGAGCACATCCATTTGGTGTCTTTGGATGAACTCTAGCTCGGTTTTCTTGTTGGAAAGACCGTTTGCATTCCAAAACGCGGCGGTTAATGACTGCGGTATCGTCTGGTGTCTATTCATTGCTGAATATTGCGAGGATATCTTGTAGATGGCTGGCTAGCACCACTCCAGCCTGTGCCCCGGAGCTGCATTCCAGCAGCTGTGGCAGTATGACGGATGCCACGTTAAGCAATTTCGCCCAGTTGATCTTCCGGAGGAGCGAGATCAGTGTGGCGAAAGTGTTCGTCGTGTCGGAATTTGTTGCGGGCCGTGGGACGCTTTTAACGGCAGTCTTCTTGCCTGTTGTCTGCTTCGGGGTGGCGGACGTCTTGGGAACCACCGGTTTGGCTGGCGCTGGTTTACGTTCAGCGACTTGGGGTTTATTTTTCTTGGGCGCTGCCTTTCTTTGGGTCTTGGCGGTCTTGGGGGACTTTTCGGCGGTCCTCTTCGCGACGACGGTCCTCCTGACCGGGGTAGCGGCCGCGTTCTTGACGGCGGCGGCGTACGATGGCTTGGCGTTGCTGGTGGAAGGTTGAGGGATGTCCACTTCCATCGTCATGCCCTGGGTCGGTTTGGGCGGGGCCTCTGCGGTTACCGGCCGTCGTTCAGCTTGACGGCTTCTCGTCGCGTTTCTGGCCGGTGGATTTGGCCGTGCCGGGACCTGGTTCGGACGCGGCGCTTTCGGGCATCCACCATAGTTGGCGGTGTGAGGCCCTTTGCATAGGGCGCACTTCGCCGGGGCTTCACGGGGCTTGCTGCACTCCACTGTCTGGTGTGGGCCTGCACACTTCACGCAAACTGCCGCCGCATGACAGTTTCGCTGGCCGTGCCCATAGAGCTGGCAACGGTGGCATTGAGTCACCGTGTCTTTCTTAATCTGTTTGGACTCTACCCTAACGTAGAGTCCGCAGACTTGTCGGATGTCGAATATCTTTTTAGATTGTTCGTTTTTTGTCAGCTGGACGAATACCAGCGGGATTGGACGCTTGTTCGGTCCTACGGTCATCCGTTTGACGGTGGCCGTGGCGAAGCCTTGCTGGGCCAGATCTTCCTGGATTTCCTCGTCGGAGATTTCCTCGGGCAACCCACGAAGGACTATCTTCAGCGGCTTCTCCTCCGTGAGTTGGTAGGAGTGGAACGGAACTTTCAAGTTGGTGACGATTTCCACCAAACGTCTGCAGTCGGAGGCGGTGGCAGGCTGAATGCGAATGCCCACCTGGGCATTGACCACCTTGACGATATTCACTCCAAGTTGCTGGATCTCAGCATTCACACGCATCCAGCGTGCTTTGTCCCGGAGGACGACGGGCGGAATGCGGCCTTCCTTCTTGGGGACGGCGGATGTTCCCTCGGGATTGGTGTTGGCAACCGGACGCTTCTTAGACTCCCCATCGGAGCCGGAGTTGCAGGAGCCTTTGCGCTTCCGCTGCTGCCTCCTGGATGGCGGGCGGAAAACGTCGGCGGTGGACTCGTCGGCGGACGTGTTCGTCACCGTCGTGTCCGTCTCGATGTCGTCGTCGAACTCCATGTCGGAGGAGTCCTCGCTGGCGTTGGCGACGGCTTCCTTCAGCCGTGCGAGCACGTCGTCGTTGAATGGGGTGGTGGTGGTGTTTGCTGCATTCTTCGGGACGGTCCTTTTCTTCGTCGATGGTCCAGCTCGTGCTGCCATGGCCGTTGCCGTGGCTGGCGCCTCCTGTAACAGAAAGCAAAATCTCCTTCCCACAGAAAAAAAAAAAAAAAAAAAAAAAGGGTTGAAGGGGGGTGGGGGAAGGTGGCCGGTGATAGGGATGAGTGGTAAATGGAAAAGAGCGGGAGAAAGTGACGGTTAGGAAAAACGGTCGTTAAACAGCAAAGTAATTAAAATTACTTGCTGCTAACACGATGCACTATCAAAACGTAAAATGATAGTGTAGTCGCTATCCCTGGATCGCTGTGTTGAGTAATGCTGATGTTCTTAAAAAAGAACGTGAGAGAAAATTTGCTAATTGCAAGTCGCAAAGTCGCAAAAGAAAGCAGTAAGTTCTGGCACGTCTGTCGCAAGCAACGTTCGGACCAGGACGGTGATGATCGATGATTCCTTTAACATATTGCCTCCAATTATATATACTTTTTTTTTCGATTTTGTCTATATTGACCAATCAACATTAGCGGATATTACTTCTGTATATGCTAGCATCAGAAAGCAACGACAGTGTCTGTCTTCTGGTGTCAATATACTGCAGGTGTTTGCAAATATGCATACTTATAGGTATATGGGTTGGAACCAGCCACTACTGATGCACATCAAATATTTAAAAAGCAAGAAAATTAAGGTCGGGGCACCCAGAATACTACTAGTTTTGTTAAGAAAGGCTTCTATTCGTTTAACATATATACAGTCAAACCTGGATAACTGAGAGCTCAAGGGACCGCGATCTTATGCCAAGGAGCTCTTCCGTGTTCGTTTCTGGCGGTTCTAGTTCGTCGTCGTACTCTATACGGGCTAGTCCGTGGATAGCTTCCGCGAACTTTTCGAGGTCGTTACTTGCGGGTTTGTTCGGCAAGAACGTACTCTCGAAATAGTTCGCGAATTCTTGGCTGTTTTTGGTTTCAGCGCCACACAGAGCGGATTGGTCCTGGTCGATTTGTTCGATTTTCTTTTCCCATTGGTCGTTGTAAAGTTCGGTGATGTCCTCCTTTATTTCATTGGTTATTCGGTTTAATAGGGTCTTCGTATGTGGGTGCAGAGTTCGCTTGTATTCTTTATAAATTTTCTTTTTCTTGTCGTGATATGTTCCTGGCTTTCGTAGCCGCGTCCATCGCCTTTTTGACGTCCTCCTCGAACTGTCGGACCATGACGTCTTATGTCGCTTGCATCGTCTATGCGTATAGGCCTGAGCTTGAGTTGGTTTTCAAACTCTTGCCAATTCGTTTTATAGGATATTGCCTCGTTCACCCTTTTTTCTGCGACAGGGTCATGATGACCGGAAGGTGATCAGACGTCAGGTCGTTGCGTGTTCCAGAACATGATTTTTATTTCTTTATTGTTTTGTTTATTCGTTAATTGTTTTTACTTGTTTTTTTGCGGTTGTTTCGCTTGTTTCTTTTTTTTGCATGGATATATATATAATATATTTCCCTTTTTTTTAAATTTATTTTTGTATATATATATATACTATCTATATATACTCTTCGGCCTCTTCTTCGTTGTCCGATGGCAGCTCGAACCGATTCTGCGGGTTCGCTGCGGACGAAGTAGTACGCCTTTTCTTTGCCGTTTTAACGGGCTCACTGAAGTCACTTTTCACTACACTCGAAGAGTCGCCAAACTTGGTTTGATACAGTTCCATGACAGTATGAATAAGCTAGCGTAATGCTTGCTCGTCAAAACTATCAAAGCACATTTTCGATGCCATTGTAATGTTGGTTTGCTCTATATACTACTATATAGCACTTCTGGTACTTTGCAATGATGCTCTCGCGTCAGATGCACAGTCAGAACTGAAACGCTATATCGTGGATCGAATGAGGGGTACGAAGTACCGGGAATCTTTTTCCTCAACTTCTCCATCTGAATGGAATTCGCTCGGACGTCCAGCTACTCAATTCACCTTTCGCCCGAGCGAATTTTCCTCGAGGCATTTGGCGGACGTCGTTTCCCCGTCTCACTCGAGCTTCCGGCTACTCAATTCACCTTCGGCACCGGGAAACCGCACCTGCGACAAAATACGACGGTCCCATCTCCTTCTTCGGCGACTTCCTATCGCGAAAAGCACGGCCGTGCTTTTCTGGGGGATGGACGGCGATTCTTCACTTTGCGTACCAATCCCGCAAAGTGTCGACTGCTGCCTGGAGACGTCGGTTGATCACTCTGGCGTTGAGAGACCTGGAGTAGATGCAGACATCGTCCGTGTACATCGTCAGGTTGACGTGCGCGGTTGTCGGGATGTCGCTGGTGTAGATGTTGAACAGCAGGCGTGAGATCGCTGACCCTTGCGGGGCTTTGGCGACGTCGAGGAATACCGCCCCTGTGCATTCCCGTCGGTTGAAGCCCTCTTTTATATGTTTGACGAGGCGCAGCACTTGGTGAGTGGTGTTGTGCTCTCTGCGGAACCCGAATTGGCAGCCGGGGATAACGTCGAGGTCGTCCGTTTCCTCCCGTAGTCTGGCGAGTATTACCCGGTCGGCGATCTTGCTCATGACCAGAAGAAGACTGATGGGCCGGCAGTTCTGCGGCCAGTTGTGGGACTGTCCGGGCTTCGGTATCATCGTTACGTCCGCTAGCTTCCATTGGGACGGGAAGTGGCGCAGGCGTAGCATGGTCGCGGTTGTCGTCTCCTTCTCGGCTTCCATCTGAAACAAAGCCAAACAGGAAGGGACAAGATGGGAAAGCAAAAAAGGAAGAAAAAGTGTTATTAATTTGCTCTGGAAAGGACACGAAAACTGTTTCCTCGTTTCTTTTCTTTGATTCTTCCGAGGTCGGAGTTGGCTCCTTTGCCTCTTCGTCGTGTGTGTCCTGGGTGTTCTTGGTTGTGTTTTGTCATCGGTGATGGTCTCCTGGGCTCAGGTCCATTTCTTTTTCTTCCTTAGAAGATCCGGGTTGTCGTCCGCTTTCCGCTTCAGTCCGCGTAGTCCTTGAATTCTTGCGTTCTCTCCTCTTGTCATGATGGCTGCTCGGAGCGCAGGGTTGGTGTGCGTCATCATCTTCTCGTATGTCCCGTGGGCTTTTCTTGCTGCTATATCTTCTAGGAACTCCAAATGCAGTTCCTGGAAGAGGCGATTTGTAGGCAGGTACTTGGGGGCCTGTACCGCCCGTCTGACGATCCCGTTGATCTTGGATTGCACCGTCCTCTTGGCGTGGGAATCGAACTGGTGCCATACCTCTCCCGCGTAGGTTGCCGTTGGTACAATGATGGTCTTGATGATCCTCGTCTTGTTCTTGATGTCCAGCTTACTTCTTCCGTTCAGCAGTGGGCAGAGAGCTGCTGCTGCTTGTCCTATTCTCCTGCTGAGTTCGTTGACCTGGGTGCGATAGGTTAGCCTCTCGTCCAAGGTGACTCCTAGGTATTTGGCTTCTTTCTTCCATGGAATTTCGTGTCTCTCGATGGTGACCGGTTCCGGCAGGTTGAATCTTCTATGGTTCCTGAAGTGGACCGCCAGGGATTTCGTTGGGTTGATCCTAATCCTCCATGTCCTGAAGTAGTCCGTTAGCGTGTCGATGTCCTCTTGCATCCTCTTGGTCAGGTGCTTCTTGTTCCGGCTGCTGAAGTAGATGGCAGTGTCGTCCGCGAACTGCGCTATCTCCGAGTGTTGGGGTGTGGGGATGTCCGCCATGTAGATGTTGAATGGATGCGGGCCCAGGACTGATCCTTGGGGTACTCCCGCTCTAATCCTCCTCGTGGTTGACGTGGTGTCTTCTATTGCTACGTGAAAGCTCCTGTCCGTGAGGTAGCTCTTCACGACGCTGATGATGGGGTTCGGCAGCTTGGCTTCTACCATCTTGTGGATCAACCCGGCGTGCCATACTCTGTCGAAGGCCTTCTCGATGTCCAAGAAGACTGCACCTGTGGGAACGGAGATGTTTAACTTACCTGTGATGTGCTTCGTGATTCTGACCAGTTGCTGCGTAGTGGAGTGCTTCTCCTTGAATCCTAGCTGATGTTGGGGTATCAGGTCCAGATCCTCCATAGCGTCCTTGAGTCTCGTCAGGATGACCCTTTCCACTACCTTGCTAACGGTTGACAGCAAGCTGATCGGCCTGTACGATGTTATTTCTTTCTTCGGTTTTCCGGGCTTCTTGATCATGATGATCCTGGCTTCTTTCCACGAGCTGGGGAAATGTCTGGTGATCAGTATGGCGTTGGTGATCTTCGTTATGGCTTCGATGCCTTCCGGTGGTAGGTTCCTCAGTGCTTCCGTTTTTACCTTGTCGTGTCCTGGCGCCTTTCTCCTTTTCAGTCCCTTTATGATTTCTTCTTTTTCCTTTTCCGTTGCTTGCTCCGGTTGGTCCTCTTCGACATTTCGTTCACTGAACTCCTGATCCTCGATTTCCTTGTGGAATTCCTGGAGGGCTGCCGTTGTTGGGTTGGGAGAGAACGTTAGCTCTAACGCGTCCGCAAAGGCTTCCGCCTTTTCTGGAGCTGTTTGAGCCGTCATCGTTCCTACGTTCATGGGGGGGGGGGGGGGGGGGGGGGGTTTCCATTTCTTCTTCGGCTTGACGAGCGGCGCTGTCATCTTCCATAAGGTCGTTGTAATGGGCCTGCAGGTCATCCTTTATTTCTGCGGTGATTCGGTTGAGCTTGGTCTTGACTTCCGGGTGTAGGGTTCTCTTGTACTCCTTCACCAGTTTCTTCTTCTTCGCTATCTTCTCCCTGATTTCTTGCGGAAGTTTCTTGCTTCTGTCCTTGGCTGGGTCGATTCTTCTGGTAGCTGCTTCTTTTGCTTTGGCGATGTCCTCTTGTAGTTGATGAACCATCTCTTCGATGTCTTCTTTTCTTCCAATGATCACGGGTCTGATCACCGCTTCTTGCTTGAACTTTTTCCAGTTGGTGATGAATCGTTCGTTTCCCCTTTCTTCCGGGTCATAGTCGATTCTTGCCAGGATTGGGAGGTGGTCCGAAGAAGGGTCGTGTAGCACTTCCAGGGAGATTTGCGCGGTGAGGTTCTTGACAACTGCAATATCAAGAACATCAGTGGTGTTACTTACCTCATGGATGTGGGTTGGCTCGTCGGGTCCGATAACCAGTAGGTCCATTTCTTGCGCGAAAGCGGCGAGGGCAACTCCCTTGGCGTTTCCATTCCGTGTTCTTGGCGTTCAGATCCCCCATCAGGATCGTGGCGGCGTTCGATTGAAAGATGTCCTGCAGCTCCGTCTTCTCCATGGTCTTGCCCGGGGGAAGGTACGCTGCGAAGATTATCAGTGGTCCGCTCCTGGTGTTGATTTGCACTCCAGTGGTTTCCATGTTTTCGTGTCCTAGATCCTGCAGGAGGTCGTGTGCGATGTGGTGCTTTATTAGGATGGCCGTTCCTCCTCCTTTTCCATCCTTCCTGTCCGTGCGGTAGACGGAGTATCCTTGAATCTTGAAGGAGTCTTGGGGCTTCAAGAAGGTCTCTCCTAGCAAGATGATGTCCAGCTCCTTTTCCGTTGCGAAGGCGGTTATTTCGTTCTTCTTGTTCCTGACGCTCTGGGCGTTCCAGTAGGCGATTTCCATTCTTCTTCGGTGTACTGCCATTTATTTGTTCCTGAAAAGTTTGCTAATTTCTTCCGTTTGGTTCAGAAATTCCAGCTTCTGAGCTGTGGTAGCTCCGGTGTTATTGAGGGTGAGCAGCATCTTTCCTAGGATTAATGCTAGCTCATCCTCCCTGGTGTTTGTAGGTTTAACCGTCTTCGGGTCTTCTTTCCTCTGTGTTTTAGGCAAGCTTGGGAAGCTTGTCGTTGCCGGTGCTGGTTTCGGGGCCTCTTGCTTCCTGTTCCACGGGTTGGTCTTCGGAGCAGGCGCTTCCTGTTTCTTGGTTCCGTTGGTGGGGTTGTTCGGATTCTTTTTGCAGCTGATCGCTGTGGAGAGGTGTTCTCCTCCGCAGTTGGCGCATTTGGGCGGCTGGTTTTTGGTTTCTCGCATAGGTGCGTGGAGTGATCTTCACCGCACTTCATGCATTTGTATCCAATGTGGCAGTTCCTTTGGACGTGCCCGAAGAGCTGGCATCGGTGGCATTGGATAACGCCGGTTCTTGTCTTCAGGGGTTCCACCTGCGTTGCAAGTCCACATACTTGCCGCAGCTCGTAGATGGATTTGTACTCCTTGGACAGTTCCACCAACACCAACGGAGCTGGTCGTCCGTTTTTCCCGTTCATTCGGGTTACCTTATCCGTTGGATAACCCTTTGACTCTAGGTCCTCGGTGACTTCCTTTTCGGTTATTTCCTGGGTGATTCCTCTCAGCACCACCTTCAGTTTTTTCTCGCTGCTCAACTGGTAGGTGAAGAATTGGTATCCTTCGTTCTCCAGTAGATGGACCAGTTTTCTGTAGTCCTCTTCTGCGGCCGGGTCGATCTGGATTCCCGCGTTTACTAGTTTGCATTTCGTCGTGCTGATTTTAGCCTGGCTCATTTTTTGGCTGATCTTGGTCAATTTTTCCTTGTCCTTCAGGAAGATCGGTGCAATTTTTGCTTTCTTCGGTTCTTCTTGTCCCTTAGTTACTGTTTTTTTCTCGC
The DNA here is from genome assembly GCA_023509865.1 of Trypoxylus dichotomus. Lineage (NCBI taxonomy): Eukaryota > Metazoa > Arthropoda > Insecta > Coleoptera > Scarabaeidae > Trypoxylus > Trypoxylus dichotomus. The sequence continues at coordinate 15,492,414 of CM042082.1, forward strand.
TTCTGCGTTGTTCCCTGTGGATTTTAGGCTTTTTAAAACTTACCTGTTCTCTTTCTTCGCTATTTTCGTGTTCTGATTCCGCGGTTTCCCCTAGCTTTTCATATCCGTTGGTTAGTTTCAGTTTTTTTTTTCCTTTTTGTTACTTTGGCCGGCATTGTGAATTCTTCCTCCATTTTTTCCGGTGCTGCATCTTTGGGTCCCTCTGCGGCTTTTTTCTTAATTATTTCTTGGATTCCCTCCAAGATCAGCAGTAAATCGCTGATGGGGAGATCTTCGAATTTCGTAGTGGTCATGTCGGGCACGCGGCCGCCGTTCTTGAGTTCTCGATCCGTTTGTCCTATTTTTTTTTCCCCTTAGTAGCGTGTGTTAATAAACACAATGTTAGTTGACACGCACCGAAAAACAGAGTTTTCGGTTTGTAGTCGCTCGTTTTGATTGGTAAAAAAGAAAAAGTGAAAAGAAGGCAACGGTAACTCGGCGTGTTAACCACGCTAGAGGCGAATACCTTCTATGAACTGCTTCCACGTCGGGTTCGGACCCCCGGAAAGTACACGGACCGCAGTCTGAACTGCAGCGACGTGATTCGTCGGGAGCTCCTAGCACGTATTAGCGGTATGTAAGTTTAGTATAGCAGAGTACGTACAACCTCTCGGTTTAACGGTCAAAGCCAGACTCTTTTTTTCCTTTTTCTGAAACGCTATAGGTCGGTTGTTTTTCTATTACGAGGGTCGGAATTGCCTCCATTTCCTCTTCATCTTTATTAAGGGTACAGTTAATTTATTTATTCATTACTTTACAAATTTGCATTTTCTTTTTTTTTCCCTTGTTTAGGGCCTGTGTGGATTGTGTTACAATTGTTTGTGCTATGTTTTTGCGTGTGTGTGTGTGTTTGCTTCTTTTCGGTGGTTGAAGCGTTATGCCTTTTTCTTCTGCTCTTCTTTTTATTTGCTTGACGCCGTGTCTTCTCAGTCTTCTGATTGGTTTCACGATTTTCCTTACCTCTTCGTTGGGGTGTGTCTTCGTCCTTTGTACGGTGTCATTGGTTCTTCTTAGGACGATAGCGTCTAGGGTTTCCAGCTCTAACTCCGCGTGGAGATCTTCGTTTGTCATGTACCGCGGGGCGTTTGTCGCGAGACGGATAATCCTGTTTATTTGGCCTTGTATTCTGTTTTTTTGTTGATCAGACGCTTGGTGCCATAGTTCCCCGGCGTAGGTGGCTATAGGTACCATAGTCGCCTTGATCAACTTTATTTTGTTATCCAAAGAAAGTTTACTTCGTGGATTGATCAATGGGTACAGAGTTTTGGATGCAACACAGATTTTCTTTCTTACTTCGGCTATGTGCGCCGAGTACGTAAGTTGGTTATCTAGGATAACTCCGAGGTATCTGACGATGCTGTTTCATTGAATGGATGTACCGTTTAGTTTGATGGGGTCCGGCTTCTTCCTTCTCGAACGGTGTACGAAGTAAATCGCCTGTGTTTTCGCTGCATTTACTCTGATACGCCATTGATCGTACCATTTAGTGACGGTTTCTATGTACTCCTAAAGTCGCAAGTGAATTGACTTCGTGCTCCTGTGGCTGTAATATATTGCCGTGTCATCAGCGAACTGAGCTACTTGGCAAGTCGACGGTTTAGGTATATCGGCGGTGTATATGTTGAAGAGGAGTGGACCCAGTACCGAGCCTTGGGGCACTCCTGCTTTCGTGGTGCGAACTGTCGATGTTTTGTCGTCGATTTTAACCGCGAAGGTTCTTTCTTTCAGATAGTGCTGCGCTATGTTGGTTAGCGCAGCCGGAAATTTATATTGCCTTAATTTGTAGACGAGGCCTTCATGCCAGACTTTGTCGAATGCCTTTTCTATGTCGAGCATGACGGCCGCCGTCGGCGTCGACTTATCCAAGTGCTCAGTTACGTGTGGAGTGCTCTTGCCTGAATCCGAATTGGAATCCGGGTAGGATTTCTTTTTCACTTACGACTTCCAGAAGTCTTCTCTGAATGATTTTTTCCAGTACCTTGCTTAGCCCGGGGAGTAGGCTGATCGGTCGATAGCTGTCGGTGCTATCCATGGGTTTGCCGGTTTTGTGTAGGACTATAACCGTGGCGTGTTTCCATGTCTGAGGGAAGTGCTGGTACCTCAGAACACCGTTAATTATATCCCTGAGTGCATCGATTGCACCCAGGTGCAGGTGTTTAACGGCTGTTGTTTCCATTTCTATGGTGCGTGTGGCCACTTGATGGTGTTTGACGTTATTTTTGACGAGTACGGCTGTACCTCCGCCTGGTCCAGTACTACGATCTGTTCTGTAGATCGCATAGTTCGGGATGCTGAATTTGTGATTTGGTTTAAGTAGTGTTTCCGACAGTAACGCAACATCTATGTCGAAACACCCTTAGTTCTTTTTTTTTTCCTGGTAACACTTTGAGTGTTCCAGAACATGATTTTTAGCTCCTTGTTTTTTTTTATATCCATAGATGGTTTTTTTTATGGTTGTTTTGCGGTTGTTTCTTTTTTACTTTTTGTAGAGAGCTGTTAATTCCTCCGTTTGGCGAAGGAACTCCATGCGCTGCTCTACGGTGGCGTTGGTATTGTTAAATTGAGTAGCATGCGCCCCAAAAATTAGCGCTAGCTTGTCCTCTGGCTTGTTGGCTGTCGTTTTCTTCGGTTCCTCTTTCAGGGGCTGGGTGTTGCTGGGCCCGTTGTCTTTTTTCCTATTCCACGGATTGTTCTTTGGCAGGGGGGCGTCGATGAATTTCTTGCCGACTGCGATGTTGGGGTTTTCAGGGCACTTTAAGTATGTCGAAAGGTGCTCACCACCACAATTGGCCCATTTCGGGGGCGTTGTCTTAGGTTTTCGCATAAATGCGTCGAGTGGTCCTCGCCGCATTTCATGCATTTATAGTTTATGTTGCAATTCGATTGTGTGTGCCCGAACATCTGGCACTTGTGGCACTGCACAATCAAATTGCGAGTGCGCAAGGCTTCTACTTTGACTGCCAGTCCGCAGCAGTCCGTGATGTTATAGATCGACTTATACAGCCGGTCGATTTCGACGAGTACAAGCGGCGATGGTTTACCCTGTTTGCCTTTCATCCTCGTTATTTTATCTACCGGGTAATCCTGTGCGTGTAAGTCTTGCTTTATTTCATCCTCGGTGATGTCCTGCGTGATGCCGCGCAGCACCACTTTTAGCTTTTTTTCGCTTTTCAGTTGGTACGTGTAGAATTGCGTTTTTTGCTCTTTTAGCAACTTACTCAGCTTGCGATAGTCCTCCTCCGTCGCCGGTTCCACTTGTATCCCCGTGTTAATGAGTTTGCATTTTGTAGCCGTTATGCGCTTTTCGCGCATGAGATTCGCGGTTCTGGTCCACTTTGCCGTTTCTTTGATGATGATTGGCGCTATTTTTTGTTTACGCACCGGTTTCTCTGCCGTAGTTCCTTCATACTTGCTTCGCCCGGACGTGGACGGTTGCTCGGTTTCCTTACGTTCGCTGGTTTCTTCGTTAAAATCTTCCTCCATTTCCTCGGCCTCTTCTTCGTTGTCCGACAGCAGCTCGAACCGATTCTGCGTTGCAATCGGCTGCGGGTTCGCTGCGGACGAAGTAGTGCGCCGTTTTTTAGCCGTTTTAACGGGCTAACTGAATCCACTGTTCACTACACTTAATCCACTGTTCACTACGCTGGAGGCGTTGCCGAACTTGGTTTGGTACACTTCCATAACCGTGTGAATGAGCTCGCGTAGAGTTTGCTCATCGAAGTTATCGAAGCACATTTTCGATGCCATTGTTATGATGGTTTTCTCTATATAATACTATATAGCGCTTCTGGTACTTTGCAGTGATGCTCTCGCGTCAGATGCACAGTCAGAACTCAAAAAAATCGAAACGCTATAGGGCTGCAACTTAACTTATATACTACTGATGAGTCGCCAATCAGAATGACACATAGCGAGCGCCCCTATCCGCACTCCATCCCCTCCATTCCACGAACTTCGTGACCCCCCTCGTAAGTCTAAAACTTTTCGATCGCTTCTTTATTGACGCCAGCCTGATGAAGATAACGTAATAAAAGCAAAATACATGCGCGCAGTAATGATAATAGACTATCACCGACAAGTTGCAGTGAGCCGATGTAAATACCCTACGTCAACGCACTATCCCATAATATCCCGTACTATCTCTACTACTGGCACCGGGGAAATCCCCTAGCGCGAATACGCGAGTCATTTGTTCGCGAATACAGCGAATTGATCACTTACTATTGAATTCGCGAATAATCGAAGTCGCGATGGATGAAGTCGCAAATACCGGGGGAGCAGTGTATTACGATTTATGCCGGAATGATCCAACATCCTCATTTGAGCGGCTTCACTTATAACTGTCGTCTGCTTATGTTGTGCGTTTGCAACAGATCCGGTCTGACTAAATTTGTCGATAAGATTTAGAACATATCTATGATATGTGATCTTATTCAGATGACTTTCGTTAAATGTTGCGGCAATTCCTGGAGCATATTGATTTTTGGCTCCTTAAATTAATATAATCTTAAGTCTTTTTTGTAGGCTATCAGTTAAAGTTGTGATTTTATTTCAATAACTTTGCGTTGATGACACTAAATAACAATTTGTACTAAAGCAACAGACGATGTATGTTCAAACGAGGAGCAGCGGAACAAAAACTGATATATCCGTCTTTTATGTTATTGTCTGCTTTTCGTTTATACCGTTACTTTAATGTTCTTTAAAAATGCAATCAACGAACGCAAAATCTGCGTAAGAACGTATCCAAAACGTGAACTTCTACTAAATAACTACATACAGGATGACAATTTTGTTGCATTAAGCATAACTGAAAACTTAAATAACCACAAAGTTATTTATTTTACTTGTTTTTGAGAAATTTATAAAAGTTTTTAACATTGGCTTTTATTTCGATACTCTCAAATTAGCAACCTGCTAGAAATACTAAACAAACAAAACCGAAAGATTTTCTTAAAAATCTCGAAAACGAATTGATCTATTTCGAAAAACTAAATGCCAAAATGTACTGTTTCAAAAGACCATAAAAATGGGATATTACTCGATACCCTTTTCTATTTAAGACTTTCAAGGGAGCCGCTTCCGTTGTAGGGAGTTAAAGTGGGTGAGTAAATTTTTGCATAGAAAGTACTCGATAATACTTTTCGCGTATTTCACGAATATTTTCCAAAATTTCCGGATTTACAGAAATTTAGGCTAGGAAGTTTTCAAATGAACATACTGTATGTATGTATGTTTTATCCTACCTATGATGTAGATAAAACGAGATCTGTTGTTAGTTCGATGGCAGGGTCGCCAGGTAATAAAACTTCTTAGTATTATTCGTAATTAAAAATAATGAGAAAAAATATTAAAATAACGTTTATTTAAAGACAAATGAACTACATACTTGCAAATCTAAACGTCTGTTTTTTGGTGTCTATATACTCAAATAGGTGTTCCATATAGGCGTTCCCAAATATGAATATTTATATGTATGTGCCTTAGAACCAACCACTACTGATAAAGACATTAAATATTTAAAGATCAAGAAAATTAAGGTCGGAGTACCCAGAATACTACTAGTGGTAGTTGGTATCTATATACTCAAATAGGTGTTCCATATAGGAGTTCCCAAATATGAACATTTATTTGTATGTGCATTAGAACCAACCACTAATGATAAATACATTAAATATTTAAAAGATATGAAAATTAATAATAGTAATTTATTTCCAGTAGGTACAATACCCAATTACAGGAAACACTAAAACTAATATAATAAACTATAATTATAAAAAAATCCTCACGACAGAAAAAAAAAGGGTCACTGTATAAGACGTTGGCGTTTTTAGACATATGTTTTGGTAGTACCTTTGAAAATGCGAACCGCAGTTGTTCGCGAAACGTCAGGGACAAAAACGTTAGTGACACGGCGGAACACGACAACCGTTACGACTATGTCAAACGGCCGTGAAAGTCTATGATACTCTATACTAAGATGGGTTACATTAAGGAATTTCTTGATAGAGAATTTCTCAATTTCACTGAGTATTGGATGAACATCGTGCATACTGTATAAAGGTCTGCAGCTTCAGGTTTCTGCGTTTGCTCGGAGGGACTTATTCTACAGCAGATCCGTTTTTAATAAAGAAACTCTCCCTCCTTTAGCTCTTTTTCTTTCTGTGTTTAATAAATAAACAATCACGCGAGAGAGAGAGGATTCTTATTTCTCAAGTCAGAGATATTGTCTTATTTCAATATGAGGATAATTAGATGAGAGGAAGGAATACACATCCGCCAGTCTTTTATCTTCCTGGATCTTAAGTAATACATTTTGGAGAAATGATATTCCAAGAAAGTAACAAAATACGTTGTGGTTTATCCTTCGATGTTAAAAGGCTGTAACTTTATTGAAGACGATTTCTATTCGTGAAAAGGTTTTCGATTAAATTGAAGAAGTCAATTTTGATGCAGTTATTTAAGTAACCGTTGTTACGGATGCGTTTATATCAGACAATGGTAACTATGTTTGTTTGCCTGGTCGCTAGGATTTTACGGCAAGCGAACTTGACTTGAAATAATGTTACAATGTTGGCAGTCTGACTGAATTTAGACCTTAATACGTCTTTCCAGGCAAAGAATTTTATTGGATGTAATGAATTATATAAAATGTTTGAATAACGCAAGTCTTAAGTTTTCTATCATTCCCTTTTTGTGTATATTGCTAAATCGGCATTAGCGGACATTACTCCGGTATACGTTAGCAACAGAAAGCAACGACAGCGTATGTCTTCTGGTGTCAATATACTGCATCTGTTCCCCGATAGTTCTGAGCAAATGAATAGGGACACTAATGCAATTGTGAAAGAAAGTATTTATTTATTTGTATTTTCAAATAAACAAAAGTTTAAAATATAATATTAAATATACTACAAACTACGGACAATTAATACATAGCAATAAATTGCAAAATATACTTTATGATACAAAAACACATGCTAATACAAATGATTCCATATGTAAAATGCGAACATTGAAATAGGTACACTGGAATTTCGAAACTACAATTAATACTTGGTGGAATATCCCTTTGCTTTAATGACTGCGGCACATCTCCTAGGCATGGAATCAATGAGATGCTGATGGGAATATTGTTCCAGACCTCCTCAACACATCGAAACAGTTCTTCGAGGTTTGAGATATTTTTATCCCGAGTACGAAGTTTCACATCTTGCCACAAGTTTTCGATTGGGTTTAAATCGGGACTACAAGAAGGCCAATCAAGAAGATCTACATGATTTTGTCGAAACCAGTCCTTTGCAATCTTAGCTGTATGCTTGGGATCATTGTCTTGTTCGTACTTCCAAAGTACGGACAAATGATCCTCCGCATATGGCAGCATAACGTTGGATAAAATATCAACATACACATGTCGATCCATTATTCCATTAATTTTGTGCAACGGACCAACTCCTATGTAAGACATACAACCCCAGACCAACACATTTCCTCCATACCCTTTTACTGTTTTTATTGTATGCTTAGGATTCATCGCTTCATTGGGGCCTCGGCGTACATATCTTCTGCCATCCGATCCCATTCTATTAAATTTTGACTCGTCACTAAACAATACAAATTTCCACTGATCTGCAGTTCAATGCAAATGATTTTTGGCAAACTGTAATCTTTTCATTCTATTTGTTTTTTGCTTATAAGCGGTTTATGTTTAGCAATCCTACCATGTAATCCGGCTTCTTTTAATCTTCGTCTGACTGTCCATACACTAATTAGTCTATCAATCTCTGTAATTACCTCTTTGTGTATATCTACCGCCGTTTTTAATGGATTCGCACGTGAGAGACGTGCTATGTATCTATCAATGCGAACCATCGTTTTCTTAGTTCTTCCCTGTTTAGGAATGTTTTCGCAGGTTTCGTATTTTTGGAAATATTTTATTTGATTTTTCGATACAGATACTTGGTTAGCTATTTTTCTCAAACTCAAACCGTTTTCGTGAAGTGTGATTATAATTTTTCGAAGCTCAGGCGTACAATGTTTTCCACGACCCATTTTTAAAATAATTTAGTCTGTGCTACCGTGAAAATTAATTATTATGCGTTTTAATATACAAAAATCTATTTCGTGTAATTGCGTCTTAATAATATAATATCATACTTCTAAAAGAACTTAAAGAAGACTAAATAAAAGATTATGACAACTGTCCCTATTTAAATGCTCGCTTGCATGAAACCGATCGTGAGGAATGCAAACATTTTAATACTTCCGAGAAATGTCTACGGCATATACTTTTATTCATTTCTAAGAATTTTATTAAAAAAAATCTTTTGCTTCATTTTAAATTGTAGAAAAACACGAAACCTTAAATATATGATTAGCGACCCTATTAATTTGCTCACCACTATGTCTAAGCTACATCACCTGCCTCGGGTATTAACTTTGTTTAGAAATAAATAAAAGTTGTTGAAGAAGATTTGTATTATCATAAAATAATTAAAAGTTGGTTTTACTAAAAATCCTTGCGTATGGTATTATGGTATATTTTCGAAGCATTACTTCGTCGATAACAAAGTCTGGAAGGAGAGATATTATTTCTAATTAGACTTTTACTAGAAAAATACCAAATGTGAATTCTGATACTTTCTCCTGAGTAACCTTTTTAAGTAATATTCTATCGAGGGATCATAGCATTAGATATACCGTTGGTTGCCGACTATTTTCAATCGATTTACAGTAAATTATATTACACATAACACTTGATTTCTTTGTTTTGAAAAGTATTTGTTATCGTATGCCTGCTTTCTTGTTTTAAACTGAAAGGCATTGTTTCTTTTTTGGGGAAACGCCGCTACCACTGGTTCAAATAAAAGACTGTATCTTTCTTGAATTTCTATATTATGGTGTACGAGTATTGCTCTGCAGCCGCATAAGGCTAGAGCTGCAGTAGAACTCGGAAATGGTATACGAGATACAAAACTTCAACCGCACAAGGCTGGAGCTGAAGTCGAACTCTCTCTATCTAAGAACTAAGTTACGAAGTACCAGGACATCTGCCTTTACCTTCTTCATCGGAATGATGCGCTCGAGCTTCCGGCTACTCGATCCACCTTCGGCTCGAGCGACTTCTTTTTCGACGGAGTTGACGGTCGAAAGTATCCTCGCCTAGACCGTACTCTTCCGTGCTTCCGGCTACTCAATCCACCTTCCGCACGCAAGAGTCGTATCAAGACGAGGGGTATGATGGCGCCCGAGCTTCCAGCTACTCAATCCACCTTCAGCTCGGGCGATTATCCCCTCGACGCGGGTGCAATGTCGAGGTAGAAAAGTAATCTTCACCTTGACCGTGCTCGTTCGAACTTCCGGCTACTCAATCCACCTTCCGTTCGAGCGAGTCGTATCAAGACGAAGGATATGATATTCAGTCCTGACTGGCCACGATGAGTGACCTTGGGCGGGGGTACTTCCAGGGGATCCTGGCGTCGTACTCTTGTGATTTCGACACCAGCGGGTTCTCGTGAACCCTTGCTTTGTCGAAGAAACGGGTTGCGGTGTTCCGGATAAAGTCCATGATGGGGTCTATTCCGGCGTCTTCATGTAGAGTGTCGCTTCTTACGAACCAGGGTGCGTCGAGGGCCCAACGAAGCATCCGGTTCTGGAATGTCTGGATCTTGATTCGGTGAGTCTTTGCCGCGGTCGCCCATACAGACGACGCGTAGGTCACCGTTGTCTCAGAACGGCCTTGTAAAGCTGGATCTTTCGAGCAGGATCCAGTTTACTGCGACCGTTCATTAGCGGAGCGAGGGTTCCGGCCATCTGTCTTCCACGATCGATGACCCGATTGGATGTGGGCTCCCCAGTTCAGTCGGGGAGTCCATGGTGAGTCCCAGGTATTTGGTTTGGGAGTGCCAGGACTACGCCCCTAGAATGGTGAGTTCGGACGGGTTGCCGTGCTTTTTGCGACGGCGTCCGCTTCTCGAGAAGAGCACGGCCGTGCTTTTCCTGGATGGACGGCTATTCTCCACCTTGCGTACCAGGTCTGCAAGGCGTCGAGGGCTTCCTGGAGGCGCCGGTCGATGATTCTGGCATCTCGGGACCTCGTGTAGATGCATACGTCGTCCGCGTACATCGCCAGGTTGACGTGCGCGGTTGTCGGAATGTCACTGGTGTAGAGGTTGAATAGTAGGGGCGAGAGTACGGATCCTTGGGGTACTCCGCTGTGGCGGTCCTGGCAGCAGACCGCTCTCCCTCCAGTTTGATTATAAACGATCTCCGTTGGAGAAATGATCGGATTAGTCTGAGCATGGCTTTGGAGATGCCGGCCCGGTGCATCTTCAGTAGCAGTCCATGGTGCCAGACTTTGTCGAAGGCCTTGGCGACGTCGAGGAATACGGCTCCCGTGTATTCCCCAGGTTGAAGCCTTCTTTCACGTGTTCTACGACGCGGAGCACTTGTAGTGTGGTATTGTGCTCCTGCGGAATCCGAACTGGGAGTTGGGGACGATATCCAGGTCTTCGGCTTCGTCCTTTAGTCGTCGGAGTACGATTCTTTCAGCGATCTTGCCCATGGCAGGCAGTAGACTGATCGGTCGGTAATTCTGGGGCCAACCAGCGGCTTGACCCGGCTTTGGAATCATCACTACGTCTGCTAGTTTCCATGTGGTTGGGAAGTGTCGTAGACGTAGCATAGCGTTGCATATATTCGTCATATGCATGACGAACTTCTTTGGGGCGTTCTTGAGGGCGGTGTTCGTGATGCCCTCGGCTCCTGGGGCCTTGTTTGGACGCAAGGCCTTGATGATGGCGAGTATTTCCTCTGGGGACGCCGGCGGTAGCGGTTCTTCATCTTCTTCCTCCGCGAAGATGGTTCGAATTCTATGATGAACGCGTCCAATGTGGTCAACGTCCGCGTTCTCATAGTTGGGGCTGCACTGTCTTTCGAGGGCTTCGGCAAAGGCTTCTGCCTTATCCTCTGTGGTGAGGGCGATGCCGCGTGTTCCGTGGATCGGCGGCATGGGAGCGCTTCGCTTTTTCATGATCTTCGCGGCTCTCCAGAATGACGATGTGGATTCTGAGGCCTGGTTCAAAAGTCGTCCCAGCGTTTGCTGCGGAAGTCGTCCAGGGCTGCCTTGGTGCGCCCCGCCAGATGGTTGTATTCCCGCCTTGCGGGCGGGATCAAGCGTACGCTGCCATTGTCTTCGGAGTCGATTCTTCTCCTGATCAGGTCCCTGATTTCCCGGGGATGAACGCTCTGTGGTCGCGGATGGGGATGATGTTCGTCGCGTACTGTATGCTCTCCAGTACGCGCTCGGTAACTGCCTGCACTGACGCTTCGAGTTGTCCTACATCTTCTATCGGCATGATAGGCCCCATGTTGTTGGTCAGGTGGTTCGTGAAAGCGGGCCACGAGACCGTGTGTCGTGTCGGGGTGTCCTCATCTTCTGGAACTGGCTGTCCTAGTTGCAGTATCACCGAGTTATGGTCCGATGATAGTTCGTTTAGGACTGTTAGTTGGTGGAATTGGGTGACGTTTCTCATCACCACGATGTCCAGGACGTCTGGCTGTCCGTTGTGAGGGTATATCGTGGGTTCGGGGGTGGCATCGACGACGAGGTTGAAGTCGTCTGCAAAGCGACGTAGGCATTTGCCGCTTGCATTTGTCACCTTCGAGTTCCAGGTCGGGTGCTTGGCGTTGAGGTCTCCTGCGAGAATGGTCGCTCTCCGGGTGCTGAAGATCTCCGACAAGTCGGCCTCAAGCATCAGCTTATTGGGCGCTTTGTAGGCGGCTATGAGCTGGACTGGCCCGGTCGCCATGTTGACCGTGATGTTGGTAGCCTCGACGTTTTGTAAGTCCAACTCTTGACCGGCGTGATGGTCGATGGAGGACTTGATCATTATTGCGGTGCCTCCTCCTCGGGCGCCTACTCTGTCGGTCCGATACACCCGGAAGTTTCGGAACGAGAGCCGGTCGCTGGCTCGGAGGTGTGTTTCGCCGATTAGAATTGCATCCAGTTGGTGCCTCTGGATGAATTCCTCCAACTCAGCTTTTTTATTGGTGAGTCTATTTGCGTTCCAGAACGCAGCAGTGAGCGATTGTGGCCTCTTCTGGTGTCTATTCATTGGAGAATATGGCCAGGATGTCTTGGAGTCGGCTGGCTAGCACCAATCCAGCCTGGGCCCCGGATCTGCATTCCAGCAGTTGGGGTAACAGTGCAGTTGCCACTTCGATCAGCTTCGTCCAGTTGATCTTCTGGAGAAGTGGGATCAGCATGGCGAGCGTGCTTGCGGGGTCGGAGCGGGTTGTCGGAGCACTTCTGACATGATCTTGGTCTACGGTGGTCGGTTTTGCCGGTGTTGCGGGTTTCCGATCCGCGGGCTTCTTTGGTTTTGGTTTGGGACCAGCGGGGTGGACGAGTCCTTCTTTGGATTTTTAGGCTTCTTGGAGGCATCGACCTTCTTGGGCGCGACACCAGCCCTTTTGGAGGGACAGCGGTCTTCCTGACGGCTGTAACGGTCTTCCTTACGGCGGCGGCGTAGGAGGGTTTCGCGTTGCTGGTGGACGGTACGGGTGTGTCGACCTCCATACCCTCATCCCTCGGAGCCGGAGTCGGGAGTTTGGTCGGAGCTTTAGCGGCTACCGGCCTTGGTTCTGGTGTTCGCTGCGCCGGTTTCGTGGCGGCAACCCTGGCGAATGGTTTTGATCGGGCCGACTTCTCTGTCGCGCGAGGTGCCCTCGGGCATCCTCCGTAGTTCGCAGTGTGCGGCCCCAGGCATAGGGCGCACTTAGCTGGCGCATCGCGGGGTTTCCTGCATTCTGCAGTCGGGTGTGGGCCAGCGCATTTCACACAGACGGGAGCTGCGTGACAATTCCGTTGCCCGTGTCCATACAATTGGCAACGATGGCATTGCGTCACCTGGTCTTTCTTCACTAGTTTCGATTCCACGGCACTATATATACCGCAGACTAGTGCGACGGAGAAGATTTTCTTAGAGTCTTCGCTCTTCTTCAGCTCCACGAAGACGAGCGGGATCGGGCGGCGTGTGGGTCCTACAGTCATCCTTTCGCAGGATGAGATGCGGAAACCTTGGCGCAGGAGATCTTCTGCCACTTCCTCCTCCGTTATCTCCTCGGAGGACAACTTTGAGGGGCTTCTCCTCAGTCAGTTGGAAGGAGTGGAACGGCACTCCTAGGGTCGTGACGACGTCTACTAATTTTCTATAGTCGGCGACAGTGGCGGGCTGGATCCTAATCCCAACCCTGGTATTCACCACCTTCGTGGTGGAGATGGCACGGCGTTGGATTTCAGCGTTGATGCGCATCCACTGCCCTCTTTCCCTAAGGACAACTGGGGGTATGCGCCTCTCTCTCTTAGCGGCGGCGGGCGCAGCGGTCGGAATGGGCTGCGGGGTGGTTCTGCCCGCTGAGGCTGACTCGGCTCCGGAGCGCTTCCTGGATTCATCTTCCGAACCAGAGTTGCGGGAGCTCTTCCTCTTTCGCTGTTGCCTTCCTGAGGGTGGGCGAAAATCGTCGGAGCTCTGGGTTTCGTCGCCTGAGTTGACGACAGTGGACGAGGAATCATCATCGGAGAACTCCATTTCCGATGAGTCGGACGCGTTGTCGATGGCTACCTTCAAGCGGGCGATGGCGTCATCGTGGAATGCTAGCTCCTTCCTGGTGGCTTCCTTCTTCAGCGGTCCAGCGCGATCCGCCATTCCACTGGGAGGTGGGTGGCCGCTCACCGCTGGTCGAACCTGCGAACAGAACTACAAAAAAAAAAAAAAAAAAAAAAAATTGGGGTGGGGGGTTGGGTACGGTGATTGGAAGTTGGAAATGGGGATGATGTGGTCAAAACTGGAAAGAAGCGGGAGAAAATGACGGTTGGGAATACTTAGCCGTTCGCGCAGACGCGAGAAATGACGGTTATACAACAGAGTAATTAAAATTACTTGCTGCTAATCAGGTGTGACCAAAAACGTAAAATTGATAACACCTTACGATGTCCGACGGATTGTTCTTAAAATAGAACGGTAAATGATGTAGAAGTCGCAAATATCAATGATAGTCGCAAGAAGGAAGCAGTAGCAAACGCACGTCGTCACTGTGTAACAGCCGAGCGAGAACTCTTTTGATTTCACTCTCTCTATGTATTATTCAATTGCTTTATATATTACATTACTAACGAGCAAATTATCTCATTAGCAATTAGTGAAATGTCTGATGCCTGTGTGGATGGGGCTACAATAATGCGATGAGGTCATCGTAACAGACAAAGAGTTAATATTTACTACTTAAACTTAACTTATTATCTAGAGATTACATACAATACCTAAATTACGATTCATAAGTTATGACATACTAAATATACATGTAATTAAACTATTTAAGTATCATTATAAATACAATCTAGCTAGTTGCTCAGATTATACCGAACAGGCATTATAGTGGATTCACGTTGTCCAGATGGAGTTGTAAATGCTGTTTTCCGTTCGTTTCTTTCATTGGACTTAGGTGATACCGGCAAGTTAAGCTGCAACTGATGCTCCACTGTGAAAATGTGCCGGGGATCCATCCATTTCAAGCTGCATGTCCAAAGAATTATAGCAAAAAAAAAAAAAAAATTCTAAAAACAATATTTCAAATAAATGTTGTTTGAAAAAATAAAGACCAGCTAAATATCGATCCAGTTATATTCCACCCTATATACTGAGGTATTTGCAGTGCAAATATATGTATCCAACCTACATTTTGTGGCAAATTGAGATTCGTCAAGTATTAAGTTACATTAGAAACAAATAAAATTTATCGAAGAAGACTTGTACTGTTAGAAAATAACTAAAAGTTGGTTTTACTAAAAATGCTTTTACGTACCTTCGAAGTTTCACCTCATCGGTAACAAGGTTGGGAAGGAAAGTTATATTTAATTGGACTTTTACTACAAAAATACCAAAAGTGACTTCTGGAATTTTTTCGTGATCTAATAAACATGTGGGCAGAATTCCTTGGTCATCGAACGAAAACGCAATAAAAAAACTAGCGTCTATTCCGCTTTCGGATCTTGAAGGGTAGCTGGTTATGGAGCAAAGATTGTAACTTGTTATTATATTTCCTTTAAATAATGTTTGAAATAGCGTTCTGCTTCATTGTCGAATAATATGCCGAACATTTGCATACTTCTCTCTTACCACTACCAAAAGGGGCGGACGAAAAAAATTATCATCTAAATTTATATTTATTTTTTGTAAAATTGTTTCTTAATGTTCAGAGGTATCCCATATAATTCCAAATGTCTTTAATTACCAAAAGATGTTGAAGAAGTTTAGGATTATCGGAAAATCTTTTCTCTAAACTTCACTCACAATTTCTACATAAAATGAGATCGGATGCGTCGGGTAAGGTGTTCTAGACCGCTACTAAGGCTACCACACCTTAGTGCATGAGATGTGTCCCGAGCAAACCCGCTTATCGTCTGACCTTATAGCAGAATA
Organism: Trypoxylus dichotomus; assembly: GCA_023509865.1. Lineage (NCBI taxonomy): Eukaryota > Metazoa > Arthropoda > Insecta > Coleoptera > Scarabaeidae > Trypoxylus > Trypoxylus dichotomus. The sequence goes on from CM042082.1 coordinate 15,507,935, forward strand.
TTAGCATCACTAAACCTCAGCAAAGTCGGCGACCTCTATTAAATTCTAATCAACATCTATGAATTAATTCTTCTGCTGCCTCCTCACCTCAAACCGGCGCGTGCCTCCCGACGGTTCATATATTTGCGCTGTTCCTGGCCTCTCTTGCAAAATTAAATCCAATACACGATCCCGCATAATGTAGTTTCCTATAGCTGTTACCAACAGTCATCTAACCGCAACATTGAAGTTAAGTGCATAGTTTTAAACCAACATTGACGGCGTCGAAAATGGTAATTTACATTACGATCCATACTACACATTTTCAAATCATCAAGAGTTACACGCTCCCGATTTTGATATACAAATGCCGCAAAGAAAATTAATATCCCTCTGCAACATTACTGTGTACCAAACCTCGTACGAAACTAATTCTGGTGGCACCATCTGCAACTTTAATTAATATCTGATGGGACTCTTCAGCAAACAAATCACGATCTCTTTCACACAAATCTACTTCGTACCAATGCCACGGAAAAGTTCTATCAATATACACCGGATTGGCACCCACTACAGGAAAGGAAAATTGAATGTCAATTTCCGAGGATAAGTTTTGTGTGAAGGTTAAGGTGAGTAGGAGATGCCTCGGGTATTAGGTGGATCTAGTAAATAAAAAATGTTGATGTTTAGAATTATTAGGAAATAACTCTTATAACCTTCACTTCTAACAGTGTTTTGTGTGAAGGGTAAGGTATCTACTTTCCAATTGTAATTTTACTGCGAAGTAATAACATTGGATTCCGCAATGTTTTCGTGATTTTACAAAAGCGGACTGTCCACGTAGTGAGCATGTTCCTTAGTCATCGAACGAAAACGCAGTGAACAAGTTTGTCTGATTTGGATTTTATATGACCGCTTTTGTACTAGCTTTCTATACACTGGAATAGTATTTTTATCATCTTATCACTGCGATAAAGGCGGATGCAGAAAATTAATAGCTAAGTTTATATTTATTTTTTCTAAAATTATTTAAAATTTATGTTCAGGGAACAGTGTAATATCCCATACAATTCCAAATGTCTAATTATCTAGGAGGCGAGATAGCTCGGGCATTAGGTTGGTTCCTTAATAGTATAACTATTTCAACAAATTTTTATATGAAAGGTAGGGTTTCCTTCCTAATCGGACCTTTGCTACAAAATACCAAAACTGAATTCTGAATTTTTTTATTAATCTTATAAAAGCGGGGTGTCTACGAAGTCAGCATATGAGCAGAGTTCCTTGGTCATCAAACGAATATACAGCGAACAAATTTGTCTGGTCTAGATTCTATATAACCGCTTTTGTACCACGTTTCGATACCTTGAAGGGAGGTTGGTTATGAAGCCAAGGCTATAAATTTATTACTATTCACACCCAAACTCTTTTACTGTTTTTATTGTATGCTTATGATTCATCGCTTCATTGGGGCCTCGCCGTACATATCTTCTGCCATCCGATCCCATTCTACTAAATTTTCACTCGTCACTAAACAATACAAATTTCCACTGATCTGCAGTTCAATGCAAATGATTTCTGGCAAACTGTAATCTTTTCATTCTATTTGTTTTGTTGTGTATTCGCCAGATTTGGCTCCCAGCGACTACTGGCTGTTCGCAGACCTCAAAAAAATGCTCGCCGGTAAGAAATTTCGCACGAATAAAGAGGTTATCGCTGAAACTGAGGCCTATTTTGAGGCAAAAGATAAATCGTTCTACAAAAGTGGTATTGAAATGTTAGAGCGGCGCTGGAATGATTGCGTTGCTCTTGATGGAGATTACGTTGATGAATAAAGCTAATTTTGAACAAAAACCGTGTTTTCTTTGTTAGGCCAGGACTTTTCAGCCCATGTGTTATTTGACACATGTCTAAATAACACTACTCCGACTTTTTACTTTAACGTCTTTGAAATTATCATTTTTTATGGTTTTATTTAAATCGATAACTTGTATATTTCATTTTATCTTTACAATATTTGTATTTAACGTCCTTGAAATTAACATTTTTTTTTGTTTTATAACAGATTCATTCTCTTTATCTAAATTACCAGGGGTAGCGTTTTGCGATGTCTTAACAATTGAACCATAATCTAATTTATCATCAATATCTACGTGTTCTATAACAGCATCTCTATTATTTTCATATCCTAATATATTTGCAAGATCTTTTGCTTTAAACCAAGGATTATTATTTTTATCAATTAATGTCTATTTTTAGTGGGGATTCTGAAAATTGAATTTTTAAGTTGATTTTTGGTTTGTACGAGCAAAAATTGATAAAAGACGTCGTTTTTGATACAAATGTGTTAAAATAATGATATTGATGACTAGAATTTATGTAAAAATGTGTTGTAAAATCGATAAATATTTCTGAATTTGTGCGTTCAAAATTATGTGGTCCGAAACCGGCGTTTTATAGACTATTTGGAATATTCTAACGCTTCACACTCCCGAGAAATACACATTTTTCGAGCGAAATGACCTGATTTTGCATGTTTTACTACGAAGGAGATATAACCGAAGTTCCAGAATACGAAAATTGTGTCTCTCGTACGATTTCCAGTCATCTTAGACTATTCGGAATATTCTAACGTTTAACACTCCCGAGAAACACACATTTTTCGAGCGAAATGACCTGATTTTGCATGTTTTACTATGAAGGAGATATAATCGAAGTTCCCGAATACGAAAATTGTGTCTCTCGTAGGATTTCCAGTCATTTTAGACTAATCTGAATATTCTAACGTTTCACACTCCCGAGAAACACACATTCTTGAAGCGAAATGACCTGATTTTGCCTGTTTTACTATGAAGTTTTATATTGTTAACATTTTCTGGTTTATTAGCCATTATGTGATCTAGGATTATTTGGTATATATTCCCATATAAATTGTTTCGAAGAATATACTGCTGTGTTGCAATCCTACCATGTAATCCGGCTTCTTTTAATCTTCGCCTGACTGTCCATACAATAATTAGTCTATCAATCTCTATAATTACCTCTTTGTGTATATCTACCGCCGTTTTTAATGGATTCGCACGTGAGAGACGTGCTATGTATCTATCAATGCGAACCGTCATTTTCTTAGTTCTTCCCGGTTTAGGAACTTTTTCGCAGGTTCCGTATTTTTGGAAATATTTTATTTGATTAGCAATCATATTTTTCGATACAGATACTTGGTTAGTTATTTTTCTCAAACTCAAACCGTTTTTGTGAAGTGTGATTATAATTTTTCGAAGCTCAGGCGTACAATGTTTTCCACGACCCATTTTTAAAATAATTTAGTTTGTGCTACCGTGAAAATTAATTATTATGCATTTTAATATACAAAAATCTATTTCGTGTAATTGCGTTTTAATAATATAATATTAAGTTACTTCTAAAAGAACTTAAAGAAGACTAAATCAAAGATTATGACAACTGTCCCTATTTAAATGCTCGCTTGCATGAGACCGATCGTGAGAAATGCAAACATAACATTTTAATACTTCCGAGAAATGCAGGTGTGATGTCTACGGCATATACTTTTATTCATTTCTAAGAATTTTATTAAAAAAAATTCTTTTGCTTCGTTTTCACTTGTAGAAAAACATGAAATCTTAAATATATGATTAATGTCCCTATTCATTTGCTCACCACGTACATATTTGTAGGTATGTAGGTTGGAACCAGTCACTACTGATAAAGTCGTTAAATATTTAAGAAGCAAGAAAATTAAAGTCGAGGTGCCCAGAATACTGCTAGTTTCGATAAGAAGGGCTTCTATTCCTTTGACATATATCTTAATACCACTAGTTATATATACACATTTTTTCATCTTTGATATAGCTTAGTGTTAATATCTTAAACTTATTTGAAAATGTTGCTAAATCTAAAAGTCTCTTCTGCGTTAATTCTAAATTTTTTTCGTTTCTCTTGATTTTATTTATTAATATTAGATTTAAATTCCTTGCATAATACTTTTAAGGACCTCTAGCAAAATTGCCATAAGTAGGTACTTTTGGATGTGACTATATCACTTACTACATTACATTTATTTAGACACGAATGAACTACACACTGCAAATCTAAACGTATTCGAATAATGCAAGTCTTAAATTTTCTATCGTTACCTTTTTGTCTATATTGCCAAATCAAAATTGGCGGACATTATTCCTATATGAATTAGCAACAGAAGGTAACGGCGAAGGAACGACAGCTAATAGAGACATTAAATATTTAGAAAGCAAGAAAGTTAAAAAAATAGAAAAATTAAAATTAAAGCGTCTAGAAGAGTGCTCTTCTTTTAAATTATCGATACCTCACAGGTACCGCAGTAAACTTCACACCATACAAATTAATAATTTATTCAAAAACTCAGGAAGACATTAGATTTAAATACATTAATTAAACTTCTCCATTTCACTGGGCACTGGATGCACACCGTACATACTATATAAAAGTCTGCAACTACAAACTGGTTTCTGCGTTTGTGCGAAGGGCTCAATTCACATCAGATACATCTTTACCAAAGAAACTCCTACTCCTTTAACTCTCTCTGTGTTTAATAACTAAATAATCACTTGAAGAAGTATCCTTATTCCTCAAGTCATGAAAATATTCTTTTACTTCAATATGAGGATAAAATGACGATTGCAAGGACTGTGTTACCGACTGTCGGTAACACGGTTGACAATGGGAGCCCACGTGCTCTCGAAACGCTGCGTTCCGCATAATTAATTAATTTGTGTGAGTGGAGTTTACTGCTATACCTGTGAATATGAGGATAATTAGATAAGAGGAATAAATACACACCAGCGGTCTTTAGTCTTCCTTGATCTTCGCCAAGTCGTATATTTTTGATTTATGATATTCCGAGAATGCCACGAGTGTCGCACCGTTGACACAACGTCAATAAGTGATAATAGTACGACATCGTTTTATCACCCTGGTTTTTCTTCGCCAGCTCCTTATTGACTAGCATAGTCGCATTGTGTGGAAACGCCGCCTGCAATAGGCGTTTCCACACAGGAAGTTGCACAACGCCCTGGATGCCTCACGGAGCTGCATACAGCGTCTTTTCGTGTTTCGCCTCATGCTGGTCGATCTTTGAAATCCATCGGTCCATGTTCTGGTCTATATCCTCCAGATCGAACGACTTTAAAATTTCGCCACCGACGCGGGTATCGGTCCTCGAACCACGTGCACTCGAAAACTCGCTTCCACCTACTCCTATATTTCACAGGATGTGAGCTAGTTCCTTCCGCCATTTTATCCACCGGCAACAATGTTTTGTATTTGCCTTTTTTACCTAGTCCACAACATCACAACACTTGCATTATTACCACTTCTCATCTGTTATGAATTTAAGTCTTAATGAAAGAAGATTTCAAACTTGGTAAACGCCGTTATTAAAAATTTACGCCTTCAGATCACACCTTACGCTAATATGCCACACACAGGTTACAAACGCTTCGTTGTATCCCGTCTGGATGCCTATCGCCAATTATCCCATTACAGTATAATCACAACCTTGTGTAAATCTATAGGTAAGTTGAAGCATACTACTATGCATTTATTTAGTATGCGTGAAGTGTATCTATTGCTACAAGCTATAGTGGATTTGGATTCATCCAGTCTTGGTAGTATTTCTACATATCTAATGATATTGCATTTAGTAGTGGTACTGATAATGAATTAGAACTATTGATGGTTGGTCGAAATAGACCTAAGAATGAAAATTACCATTGAATATGTAGAACCGTTCCGCTTAAATCGTGACACAGCTGAAAATGTAGCTCAGAGAATTGAGAATGTAGTTTTCACAAGAGCGTGTACGGAATAACGGTATTAAAAAACACTTCAGAAACAAACTTTTTATTAAAAACTACATTAATATATATACTACTACGCTCACAACTAATAAAGAGTCCAGTCTCCATTATTTTCTAAAATAGCTTCACATCGTCTAGGCATGCTCTCCGCCAGTTTTCTCGCATATTCTGCTGGTAGTGACCTCCATATCTGCCTGAGTTTTCGACAGAGCGACTTATAATTAAATATGGGTGTTCCTCGAAGCTGGTCTTTCATTAGTGCCCAAATATTTTCGATGGGGTTCGCATCGGGCGATTGTGAAGGCTAGTCCAACACTTGTACCCCATTTTCTGTTTTCCATGACACACATCGGTGGCTGCGATGTTTTGGGTCGTTAACCTCTTGCAATATCCAAACCGACGGATCATCACCAAACCACTTTGTTGCTGATGGTAATAAACATTTTTTACAAATGTACGTCATTCTTTGAGCGTTTAAATTAGCCGTAAAGATGCGCAATTTGCCAAACCCAAACGCACTAAAGCAACCCCAAACATGCACCTTTAATAGGTGCCTAACACTTTGCTGTAGCATTGGCTTTCCACGGACGGACCACGCTTTTCGTTGAGGACTAAAAGCCCAAAACGACGATTCATCTGAGAATATCACGTTCTGCCAATCGCGAGTCATATTCTCGCGCGCCCACCTTAGACGTTTTCCAACATGTTGTTCTTTCAAAAGTGGTTTCGTTCGTACATATCGCCACTGAATGTTATTTTCATGTAATCGACGACGTATTGTTGCTACACTAACACTAATATTATCTTTAGCTAATCGCTGTCGGCCTTGCTTTAATGTTAAAGTCGTATTTTTTCGGAAAATGTTTATTATTGCTCGATCCATGCGATTAACAGTCGCGCGCTTTGTCCCACGTTCTGGCAAATCGTCCACATTTTTATTTATTTTATAACGAGTAACCCACTTATCTACAAATGCCTTCGACCGATGTAAATACTTTGCCGCTGCTTGCAACGACATTTTGGGCCCCTTAGGGTGCGAACACAGAAATACTGCTTCTAATCTTTTAATATAAGGTGAACTCATTTTACTCTGTGACCTGTTCTTACGAATACACAAATAAAACTGACCTGAAACTCTCTAGCGTAATAAAGTAAACATAATTATTTACGAAATATACCTCCTTTTCTAAGAAGGATCGTGTAATTAGGTATTTACGCCGTTTACGCTCTTGCGAAAACAAATGTAGTATTTATCTAAAGAACATACACGAGACTATGAAGAATTATTGGATTACCAACATATTATTTTATTTCCAAAATGGAAATAGATATGATAAAGGAACAAATAAATAATAGTGAACGTTACAGATATACAAAAGAAATATTTATTAATATAATCTGTAAGTAATGTTACAGTGCATCCAACATGAGAACGTGACGTTACGTCATAAATTTTTGCGAGCCAAGAAAATTCAAATTTTATCAGTGACGCCCGCTATCTAGATTTGTACATAAATGAAATATTAAATAATTATTTCTGTTCTGATATCCTGAATATTTATGGTTACTTGTATAGGAAAATTTAAATTATTTGATACAATAATCGCAAGATTTACATGAAATGTTTTTTTTCTAAAATATAAATAAATAATTAACAAAATGTGAGCTTTTTGTAGAAGGTGTACACCTTATACAAAAAGAAATAAATCTATAATTGAAAAAAAGAAATCTATCGTACAAAATATAATGACTTCCATTTGGCAATTATAAAAGGGTGAGTGTAATTCCTCCGCCACTCTGACTATCTTTATCTTTCATATTAAATTTTTCATCTTCGCCTGAAGATCATTGTTAACTGTGAATCCATATCGTCAGTAGCTGCGTCCAATAAATGTTTCCTTTGAAGTAATTCATATTCATACTTTCTTACATGTTCACATACTTTACACCATTCTTCCTTTTTAATCGAACCAAATTTAGCTAGAGCTAAGTTTTTCCCATCTTCCAATTTAAATGTTGTATTTTGTGTTGCCGCCAAAATTTTTTAATCGGATTCGGTTCAGGGTGGAAATGTGCTGGTAACCGAGAAACTTCATGGCAGTTTTCTTTCAGTAGCTCATCAAAGGCATATATTTCGTACTTTTTGCTTAATTTCGTTATTTTATAAAACTCCGCTTTTGTTAAACTTTCGGCAGACGATATATTATTTCTTTGCAAACAATTTGCCATCATTCTTCTTCGATGAGGAAGATATGTTTCTCTCAGTTTTTATATTATGATAACTTGCATTAACTACGATTAGCATCGACTTTGGGGGCAAGTTTGGAAGCGACTGTGTTCTAGCCCACTCCATAAAATTGTTTCCATTTCTTCGGAAAACTCGAAGCACTTTCTTTCTTCTCCGGTTTTATTGTTGTTGCCTATGTATTTTTTATAACTGCGTTCGAAAACACGCCACCTATTTTCACAATTCGCAGGAGACTATTTTAAATTATGTTCCATTTTTTAGTGTTTCAGATATAACTTCTCAAATTTTCTTTAAAACTCGAATTTCGATTTGTTTTATATAAATGTATTAAAACTTTTGTGGCTTATCATCGCAGTAAAAAAATGCGCATGTCAATAGCATTATTATTTCTTTTAATAATGTCTGTACCTTTTTTCTTGAAGTATATGCATATATTAACATTGCGACATCTTAATTTAATATTATTAACGCAGCATAGTTTCATTGGAACTAACCATTCAGAATCAGCATTCACATTGTAAATTTTGTTATACATTTTGTTGATGTAGTCTACTAAGTGCATACAATTCCATCACTCGCAAATTGTATTTAGAAATGCTTTGTTATTAAAGTCAGTCGTTACCATGCCAAAAACAGCTCATGTCATTTCACGTCTAATACACAAATATGTAAAGTATAATATCATGGTTTGAAGAAATCTTTCTATAACGGGAATAATACGGCTTTTCCTTTGGTATCTACGATACCTACATAATACTTTTTTTTTTCATTTATTCACTACAATCATTTCGACTCGTTACCTTATTAATTAAAAACGAGTCGTAAAAATAGCATGCATGCAGGCAGAGGGAAGATCAAAAGCATATGTGAACATGAAATGTGAGTAAGAATTATCAATCGAGTCCCTTTGAACGATGAACGCATGGTGGTTTCGAAGTACCAGGACATCTGCCTTTTCCCTCCCTCGGAATGATGCGCTGGAGCTTCCGGCTACTCGATCCACTCGGCTCGAGCGACTTCTTTTTCGACGGAGTTGATGGTCGAAAGTATCCTCGCCTAGACCGTACTCTTCCGTGCTTCCAGCTACTCAATCCACCTTCCGCACGCAAGAGTCGTATCCAGACGAGGGGTATGGTGGCGTCCGAGCTTCCAGCTACTCAATCCACTTTCGGCTCGGGCGATTTTCCCCTCGACGCGGGTGCAATGTCGAGGTAGAAAAGTATTCTTCGCCTTGACCGTGCTCGTTCGAACTTCCAGCTACTCAATCCACCTTCCGTTGGAGCGAGTCGTATCAAGACGAAGGATGTGATGTTCAGTCCTGACTGGCCACGATGAGTGACCTTGGGCGGGGGTACTTCCAGGGGATCCTGGAGTCGTACTCTTGTGATTTCGACACCAGCGGGTTCTCGTGATCCCTTGCTTTGTCGAAGAAACGGGTTGCGGTGTTCCGGATAAAGTCCATGATGGGCGTCTTCATGTAGAGTGGTGTTCCTTACGAACCAGGGTGCGTCGAGAGCCCAACGAAGCATCCGGTTCTGGAATGTCTGGATCTTGATTCGGTGAGTCTTTGCCGCGGTCGCCCATACAGCCGACGCGTAGGTCACCGTTGGTCTCAGGACGGCCTTGTAAAGCTGGATCTTTCGGGCAGGATCCAGTTTACTGCGACCGTTCATTAGCGGAGCGTCTATTAAATGATTAATGGTGTCTTCTGGAATATTCAACCACTCTTCTGTAACAGCTGCCACAAGTTCTTCTTTGTTGCTGGGTTTTCGGGGTCGTATCGCCATATTTGTCTGGATTATGTGCCAAACATTCTCTATCGGATTCATGTCTGGTGATTGGCCTGGTCATGCTAAAATCCGAATCCCCTGTTCCTCTTTCCATGTGGTTGTTGTTCTTGCTTTGTGGCAGGGTGCTCCATTCTCCATAAAAGTGGCGTCTTCTTTAGATAAAATGGCGTTGTCGAATATGGGTAGTAGTCCTTCTGTTAATATTTGGATATATTTTGCCGCATTTATATTTCCGTCGCAGATTACTAATTGCGATCTTCCACCACACCATATCGCGCCCCGCACCATGATGTTCGTCTGAAAAAATGACAGACCGCCAAAACTCTTCGGGCTTCGTTCGCACTTCGATTGACCAAGCCATTCGGCGCCGTTTTTGAAACGCCGTAAGGAGAGGTTTTTTCTTTGCCACCGTTTTATACATCCCCACACTGTGGAGGTATCGCAGAACGGTGCGCTGACTATTCTGTGAAGTTGCCGTAAGCTCAGCTGTATTTTTTCGCGGTTCTCTTAACACTTCGCGCACAAGCACCCTTGTACTTCTTTCAGAAGGTCCGGCACGACCTGGTCTCGGCTCCACTGTTGTTTTTTCCTTGCGTTTAAATTGTGTAATCACACGGTTAGCTGTGGACAACGGAATATTTAAAAATGTACTTATTTCACGTTGCGAAGCGCCACGTTCACTCTGGCCAACTATGCTACCCCGGGTGAAGTCGCTAATATCACTCGAACCTTGTAAGCGAGGCATAGTTGTAACGATACTAAACTATGACGAATTCCTACCGATACATCTACCCCTACCCTAATGACAAGAGAAAGTTCTTAATTCGTTCTTAGAATTTAGCTGTTTACATATTTATATCGCTTTACCTGGTGTCTATTTTATTCTGTCACCCTGTTTCTGACTTAATTTTTCCGCATGCGTCATTAAATTTTTCTGCAAGTTTTTATAGAATGGAAAAATATGACGATTTTGCATCTCGCAGACGAACATTAATAACTGTACACTGCTGTAACTTGTTCAAAATCACCAATACAAATACACCGCAGTAATAAATAATTCTTTACGTTAATTGTAAAGCCGCTTAGGTGATTTAAATCATCCCCTTACATAGATCAATAGGAGGATGTATTGTAGTCGGCCAAGTAATATTAAAGATTCTTAAGTATATCTATCCTTTCTGACAGAAGTTTACTCAAAGGAGTTTTGTTCAGTTTGTCCCATGTCAGGAAAATATTGTCAAATTGAATCTGATACAATGAAAATATGCTCAACTGTCTCAATATATTATGTTATATTCAATACATATCATATGGTTCACCAAATTCAAGTCTAATTGGATATTCCTTTGAATTTATCATTTCGGTGGTGGCAAAGAAATCATTTACATTTACTGCCGCACGAGGTAATTCAAGTTTAGAGCCGAAATGTATTGACATCTCACTAACGCAGTGGACGAGCATCCTAGCTCATTTTCAACGTGAAATTTAGCTTCTACGTAGTTGATTTATATTGGAAACTCATTTGTACCACGACTGGGTGACCTATACAGAAATTGCCTTTTACCGTCCTTGCCCGAAAAATTTGACGGGATTTGCCGGGGGACAGCCCGTATAGCATAAATGTTATCCTCGGACTAGTGCAAAGATTGTCAGTTTCGTTCGATCAAGATAATAGTAAGTTATTTTATGGAAATTGACCCCGTAGAATACGAATATGACGTCAGAATTGATCTACGATGCTCTCAGACTGCGGTACAAGCAGTGAAAGAGGCGAAAATGCTATTACATGACCGCACTAATTCCATCTCTCTAACGCAGTGGACGAGCGTCCTAGCTCATTTTCAACGTGAAATTTAGCTTCTACGTAGTTGATTTATATTGGAAACTCATTTGTACCACGACTGAGTGACCTATACAGAAATTGCCTTTTACTGTCCTTGCCCGAAAAATTTGACGGGATTTGCCGGGGGACAGCCCGTATAGCATAAATGTTATCGTCGGACTAGTGCAAAGTTTGTCAGTTTCGTTCGATCAAGATAATAGTAAGTTGTTTTATAGAAATCGACCCCGTAGAATACGAATATGAAGTCAGAATTGATCTATGATGCTCTCAGACTGCGGTACAAGCAGTAAAAGAGGCGAAAAGGCTATTACATGACCGCACTAATTCCATCTCTCTAACGCAGTGGACGAGCATGATAGCTCATTTTCATAGTGAAATTTAGCTTCTACGTAGTTGACTTATATTGGAAACTCATTTGTACCACGACTGGGTGACCTATACAGAAATTGCCTTTTACCGTCCTTGCCCGAAAAATTTGACGGGATTTGCCGGGGGACAGCCCGTATAGCATAAATGTTATCGTCGGACTAGTGCAAAGTTTGTCAGTTTCGTTCGATCAAGATAATAGTAAGTTGTTTTATAGAAATCGACCTCGTAGAATACGAATATGAAATCAGAATTGATCTACGATGCTCTCAGACTGCGGTACAAGCAGTAAAAGAGGCGAAAATGCTATTACATGACCGCACTAATTCCATCTCTCTAACGCAGTGGACGAGCATGATAGCTCATTTTCATAGTGAAATTTAGCTTCTACGTAGTTGACTTATATTGGAAACTCATTTGTACCACGACTGGGTGACCTATACAGACATTGCCTTTTACCGTACTTGCCCGAAAAATTTGACGGGATTTGCCGGGGGACAGCCCGTATAGCATAAATGTTATCGTCGGACTAGTAGAAAGTTTGTTAAATGTATTTGTAATTTCATTATGATAAGAAATATTATGTGCAGTGTCTATACTAACATTTTATAAATATAATTTCAATAAACCTTATAGGCCAAAGTGAGATTCATTAGACTGCGTGAACTTCCTCTATCTATTAAAACGTTTGCATTTAAATTAGGTATATCAATGTAGGTAAGGTTATTATTTCTTTTTGTAATGTCTGTACTTTTATCCTTGCGGATGTTAGTAGATATATTAATATCCGCTCTGCAATATCTTACAAAATTTACTGCTCTCTACTAAATATCTCAGCATTGCACGGAACAGGTACTTGGTAAATATAGTGCTCATTTTCTTTTTGCATCATAGTAATGTCAAATATATTGTTAGAAGAAAACTCGAGTGCTCTATAACGCGCTTTTTTTATTAAATACGCCTTTATAACAATTACGCCGTATATAATACACAAGCTACACGCCGCTCTTTTCACCCGCCAGGTCGTAACTGATCACAGATCAGCTATATAAAGATGGCTCACTCAATCACAACATCCACCAGGGGCAAAGAGGGATCCTTTGGGCAGAATATATGCAGCTAATGTTACTTTGCGATATTGCAAAAGTTGTACTATTCAATTCTAGACATAAAAATAGCATTTTTGCAATCAATTTTATGTTGCTTGAACCATATACTCGTAAGTATAGATACCCTTCAACACAAAAATTAATTCAACCAATGATTTCCTTGATGTTGAAAGTATTTATTGTATTTCTATAAATTATCAGTGGTTAAGGAATAATACAAGGAAATGTAAATATAATGAAATATATTTCAAACATTCAAGACAACACACTTCAACTCAAAAACAACAAAATACATTAAAAATAAATGTATTAGCAATTTACATGGTTGGCCTTTTTGTCAATTTTTTATATTTTGCAAATGTAGTTGAACACATTGCATGTTCCGCGTAAAATACAATTTACGTCGTGACACCATTTATAAATAAGTATGTTTACAAGTTTATTTATCAACATACTTTGATTTAGCCGACGTGTCAAAAGATATGTATAGCCTTTCTTGCTCAAAAAAAGACCACAGCTTCATCGTGTTTTCTAGTGTCGTAATCCAATTCTTCAATGAAGGTGGCACAAACTTCCTTTGTCCTTTAATGAAATACATCCCCTTAATAATTTCACTTGCATGTTGTTCCCGGAACCTTGGGCAAAACTCTCGTCAAAACAACTTTAACTATATCTTTATAATACGTCAGTTTAAATTAAGCATGGGTAATCTTTGACATGTTGTGGGCCAAATCTTAGTGTGCAAATACGTTTGCGGGTCGCGTTTAAAAGTGGTGCATTTTAAGGTAATGTTTTAAAGTAGTGTTCATAATTTTTAGCGATAGATATCAGACATGAAATAATACGACAATGTTATTATAATGCAATTTATTAAAATAAGAAAATGAAATGAAAAAAATAGGTACAACATTATAAAATAGTGTAATATATTTTTTTTAATTGGGTTTTTCAAAATGTCTCGCGCTGCCTACATATGGTTTAAATTAAAAATTAAACGCCAGACAGTTACAGTTCACCAGGTAAATGACAAAAAATTCCTTTTCACTGACTGCTTTTAGTTGAAGAATAGTTGTATTTTTAGGTTTGTTGTAATGTTGTAATCGTCAAAATGTGTTCGTATGGAGTGATTTCGATAAAATCTTCAATTAGAAAATGGTGAACAAATTTCACAAACCACAACCACATATTGGAATATTTTTATCATCTACACCACTTATTTCATTGCTTGAGGAAAGAATGGAGCCCACAATCTTTTATGATGTTAATCCAGTGCTTCGTTGGAAGTCCTAATTTCTTGGACACAATCTTGATTATAATTATTCATATCTGGTGAAGGTATCGTATCGATATGTATTCTCACATATTGCTAAAGAATAATTAAATATGCATCAAAAATATTTATTTAATTTATATTACTTACCAAATTCAACGTGGACAGCTATAACACATGTAATATACGAGAAAACAAAGTAATTTTGTGTTTTTGGTTAAGTATGGTCACTCCCACTTGTGGCTTTCAGATCTAGAAAAGAACTGTAATGGATTCTAAATTTTAAAATGGTCCTCCATCTTCAACTTCTTTAATATAATTTAACTAACTTTTTTATTAAAATATTTTCTATATTTCTACTGCGTGGTTATTGCTTTAAAGAAAAGCTCTTATATTACTATACATAGAATGTAAGGTGAGTCGGGGTAAGATCGAACGGGTTTTCGATTAGTTGAACATTTCGGGACACCATATAGGTAAATAATGACATCACTAACATTTAAATTCAAAATGTACGGTAGGGATATTAGGTTTCAAATGTGATTCATCCTCCACAGAAAAAGAACAAGTACATAGTACACGTTCTGAACTTGCCCCGATGGTGGGAAAGATCGGATAAAATCATAGAGTGCGTCCGTAATGACGCACCGCATAGTCGTTTAGTGAATATGGTGACATGAAGACGGATTCCGCTTCATCATCGTCTTCTGATAAAGATACTGCATTATTAAAAGTAATGACGATTGCAAGGACTGTGTGGATACACCTGTGTATTAAAAATAAATTTAACAAGTTACACAAATTACATAAATTACACAGCACGACGACGTCGTTTTTTTTTGCCCAATATCAGATTACTTATTTTGCTTCTATATACCGATAACATTAATTTAACAAAGCTATCCACAATTACATTTTGTAATCCTATTGTATAACTACAAGGGTGAAATGAGAATGAGACATTTATAAGTACATGTTTTCCCTTTCTCAATAAATTCTGCCGATTTAAATGGTCCATGCCATAAGTAGTGGTACAATACAGGAGTAGCTATTACCTTTCACGAAAAAGGCACACGTGTGGCTGTTTTGTACAAATACAAAAGCTATCCTGCATTAAATACAGAAGATATAAAATCAGTTAGTACTACCTAATATATGCGGGAAAACATTGTAAATAAAAAACAGTTTCCAAAAGAAACATATATTATTTAGAAAACGTCTACTATACGACACATATGATTTAATATATATGACATTGATTGGTTTGGTGTACATTAATATGTATTATGGTTAACCTTTAATTTTTTCCATAACTTTTTTAAGCTTGGCATATTTCGTGTACTTAGAATAACCCAATTTTTTAACCGGATTTTTATCCGATGATGTAAATCTTTTAATAGTTCCGGTTGCTGAAGAAATTCCATCAATCGAGTCCTGATCGTCCCTTGATCCGGAACATTGCAGATGATCTCCTTGACACGGCCCTTCCAATTTTTCGTTTTGGTAGTTTCTTGATCCAGTCGTTTGATATTATTCTCATCATCACCGAGTACTTCGTAGGATTCGCTTCCGATGTAGATATATATGTATCGTCGTGGCGGTACGTTGAGATACTCTGTAAGGTTTGACCAGTAATATAGTCCGGCTTCATTTGTCCAAATATTGCTTCTTCTAGGTCGTCGAAGGTATTTGTACTCGCTGAAGTACCCGCAGTTGCAGGTTCTGGAGTTCTGTTATGTTCAAAGAAAAGACCACGTCACATGTAATACTATGTTTATTGTAAAATACAAAATAGTTAATGTTAATGGTTCAGCTTAGAGGAGAGAGAGAGAGAGTGTTTGTATCAAAGTTTTAGTTCTTATACCCTAATTTTATCAATATATAAATAATACCAAAGGCCAAGGATGCATGAACATAGGAAGTCTACGAAAATGACGATAATACAATGAAAGATTACAAAGAGTTCTCATGGGAACTGCATTAAGCAAAACGATAAGAAAATAAACATTAAAATCTGTAACAACGTTTACAAATAAACTAATCGAAAATATTGAGTGAATTACACATGACAATTGCAAGTATTGAATTTATCTAAATGCATAACAATAAATGAGTGATATGTATGTATGTAGACTGAATAAATACTATTTCGTTTAAATACATATAACATCGAATATATGTATAACTCTATTTTATTTAAATATACATAATATTAAAGGTATAACAATGTTAAATGTATAACAGTTCCACGGGCAGTCGTGGACGGCGTGAAGGTGTTCAAATCCTTCGGTTGGATGATAGACGATGAGCAGTAGTCCTCCCATTTTAAGTTTGTTTTTACACGCGTTAATTGCGCTATTAAATAGTTCCATTCGTCCTATGCAAACATCATGGATAATTCTTCTTCGCAACGAGATCCGTCCAATTCGTTCCACGATGGTTCTGTTTCCCGCCTGTTAGGTCGACAGAGGAAATGCATTGTTCTAACATTATATTTATTACCATTTTCAATTGTTTCAGTTCTTTTTCGTTCAATATTATAGCTAGGATGCGACTGCAGATAATCATCAAGTTGGTCGCCCATGTTGGTTTTAAGGTCAGATTTTTTAGTGATTCCCAGAACATTATCTCCTGTATGCTGAAATCAAGGCAATAATCTCTTAGCTTTTGTTCAATTAATGTTCTAGTTATTTCTTTTTTAGTTGAATAATTTGAATGAATTGTACGTAGGTGTTGTAACTTATATAACACATGGGCTGAAAAGTCCCGGGCCTAACAAAGAAAACACGGTTGTTTTGGTTCAAAATTAGCTTTATTCATCAACGTAATCTCCATCAAGAGCAACGAAATCATTCCAGCGCCGCTCTAACATTTCAATACCACCTTTGTAGAACGATTTATCTTTTGCCTCAAAATAGGCCTCAGTTTCAGCGATAACCTCTTCATTCGTGCGAAATTCCTTACCGGCGAGCATTCTTTTGAGATCTGCGATCAGCCAGTAGTCGCTGGGAGCCAAATCTGGCGAATACGGTGGATGTGGGAGCAATTCGAAGTTCAATTCATGTAGTTTTACCATTGTTTTGATTGACTTGTGACACGGTGCGTTGTCTTGATGAAACAACATTTTTTTTCTTTGCCATATGCGGTCGTTTCTTTGAAATGTCGGCCTTCAAAGGCTCCAATAACGCTATATAATATTCACTTTTGATGGTATTTCCTTTCTCAAGAGAGTCGATGAATATTACACCACGCACATCCCAAAATACCGAGGCCATAACCTTTCCAGCCGATTGTTGTGCTTTCGGGCGCTTTGGACGAGGTTCACCAGTTGCCGTCCACTCAGATGACGATCGTTTTGATTCTGGAGTGAAGTGATGGATCCATGTTTCATCCATTGTCACATATCGACGCAAAAATTCCGGTTTGTTACGTTTAAACATGGCCAAACACTTCTCAGAATCATCAACACGTTCTTGTTTTTGGTCAACAGTTAGCAAACGCGGTACCCACCTTGAACAGAGCTTTCTCATAGTCAAATGCTCATGCAATATAAAGCCAATACGTTCTTTTGATATCTTTACGATGTCAGCTAACTCACGCAACTTCACTTTTCGATCATTCAAATCGATTTTCAGGATTTTTTTGATGTTTTCTGGTGTTACCGCCTCATTTAGACGTCCACTGCGTTCTGCATCATCGGTGTCTCTACGACCACGTTTGAAGTCAGCAAACCAACGTTTTATTGTTGTTTCCGATGGAGCGGAGTCCCCATAACACTTTTCAAGCCCTTGCTTCACTTGAACGGTATTTTTCCCATCAAGAAGCAGTGTAAAATTAAAACACGAAATTGTTTTCGATCCGTTGTTTTGAAAATAACAAAAGTAGCGTGACTCTTAACACAATAACTCACAAACTAATGAATAGAATATCATGAAATTTTAACAGCTGTCTTTTGAAGGTTAATGCTAACTGAGAGAAAGGTGACTGCAATAAAACTAGCGTCATCTATGTGTTAGGCCCGAGACTTTTCAGCCCATGTGTTAAGTTGAATATGCAGTCAGAGTAGTGAATGCACTTGAAAATTTAATACTAACGCAACTAGATGGAATAATGAAGACCAATCTTGAAAGGTATCTCATATATACAGGAAACTATCACATTAAAATCAATTAATTGCTTTTGCGCATTCAATTTCGTTAAAAGTTGTTATAACTTCTGCATATGTACCCTGCAAGAGCGTACTTACCTTGAGAATTGTTGGGATGCAACGCGTTAGTACTATTTATAAAAACTATTTAGAACGTTATAATGTAAAATTGTGAAATGCCATTCGTATATACGTATGCCGACAATTCGCAACTACCATGGACGATTGGTGTGTACGAAGTACGAGAAAATTCTTTCTTTAACTTCTCCATCTTAGGAAGCTTCAGCTAGTCAATCCACCTTCTGCTCGAGCGAATTTTCCTTTAAGCCAGTTGGTTATGCGCTTTTTCTTCCCCGTTTTTAAGCAACTCACTCGAGCTTCCAGTTACTTGATCCACCTTCAGCTCGAGTGTCTTCAATGGGGTGACTACTTCGTCTGGATGCCAATTAGCCGAGCTTGCAGCTACTCAATCCACCCTTGGCTCGAGTGAATCTGCATCTTCGACGAAGTGTGACGGTTCCATTCTTGGGTGCTGGGTGCTCTGCTGTCAGTCCTGGTGATCCACGGCGAGTGAAAGTGGTCGACGGTACCTCCAGGGGATCCTGGGGTCGTAGTCCTAAGACGCCGAGACGAGGGGGCTCCAATGGTCCACTGCTCGGTCGGAGAATCAGTAATTCCACTCCGGCGTCTTCATGTAGAATGGTGTTCCTTACGAACCAGGGAGCGTTGAGGGCCATCCGCAGTATCCGGTCCTGGAACTTCTTGAGTTTGTGCATGTGGGTGGCCGCAGCGATTACTCATACGGCCGATGCATATGTTACGATGGGTCTAAGTACGATCTTGTATATCCGTATCTTACATGTGCGATCTAGCTTGCCTCGCCCGATCGGTAACGGAAGGTTCCAGACATTTGTCGTCCATCGAAGACGCGAAGTATATGAGCTCTCCAGTTCATTCGGGAATCCAATATGATCCACAGGTATTTGATTTGAGGTCGCCAGGGGATGATGCCTCCACGGCGGGTGAGTTCGGCTGGGTTGCCGTGCTTTTTTCTTCTGAGCCCGCCTCTCGAGAAAAGCACGGCCGTGCTTTTGCTTGGATGGACGGTGATTCTCCATTTTGCATCCTAGGCCTGCAGAGTATCGAGAGCTGTTTGGAGTCAGTGCTTCATGCTGTTCCGCACATGAAGTATGTTCAGATACTTTCACACTAGTGTGTAATATACTGTTCGGATATTAATAGTGGTGTGTGTACATCGAACAAGTAAGCACGTGGGCATATAACCTACAATAATCAATAACAAGCAGCAAGCCCTATCAAACATAAATATTATATTTATAAACAAATTGTATTATTGTGATTGAATCAAATTATCTTTCGTTTTATAATTTATACAACCAATAGGTGTTTGTGCCAGCGGGAGGGAATACTAACAAAGAACACGCTAGAATACAAATACACATACACACGTCAAATATCATCATGTTTTTATCAATAGAGCAACAAATTGAAAAATTTTGGACCATAGAAGACATACATACGGAACAAACAATAACCTCATCACATAAGTATCAAATATGTGAAACAAATTTCACGGAAACGACCACTCGGAGCAAGGATGGTCGATTTATAGTTAAACTCCCTCTCAGAGACATATCATCGTTAGGAAAATCTCGAGAACTTACACTCAAGCGATACAAGAGACTTGAAGTTAAATTCAAAAATGATGTTGAATTGTACGAACAATACCAGGATTTTATGAGTGAATACAAGAATTTAGGACATATGAGGGAAGTAAACGAACAGGACGACGGAAGCATGGCGTATTACATACCTCATCACCCTGTTTCAAGGCAGATGGAAATTCTAGGATTAGAGTAGTATTCGATGCTAGCATGAAAACATCAACCAATATTTCCATAAACGAGTAGGTCCAACAATTCAAAAACAATTGTTCACCATATTAATACGATTCAGAACGCATGCATATGTTGTTACAACTGATATCGCCAAGATGTATAGGCAAGTTTTGATGCATGAGGAACCTTTGCAAAGGATATTTTGGAGAGATTCTCCAGAACAAGGAATCAAAACATACGATCTCAACGCGGTATCATACGGTATGGCATCTGCTCCTTATCTTGCCATACGATGTTTGCATCAATTAGCCCTAGAATTTGCGAAGGAATATCCGAAGACTTACGACGTAATGATGCACGACTTTTACGTTGATGATTGCCTTACAGGAACAGAAACACTTACAGAAGCATTTATGCAATGAATTAATTCACATCCTACACAAGGGTTGTTTTTCATTGAGTAAATGGACATCAAACAACAGCGAAATCCTACCTCACAAATGCAATAACATTTCAATTAAGAATTTCACAGCAGAGCCAGATCCAATCGTTAAAACACTAGGAGTAATGTGGAACTCAAAACTTGATCAGTTCATTTATTTCTCAAAATTATCAAACTTCGGCGAAACAAAGGTTTAGGTAAGTATTATATTTATAAACAAATTGTATTATTGTGATTGAATCAAAATTATCTTTGTTTATCCGTTTTATAATTTACACAACCAATAGGTGTTGTGCCAACAGGAGGGAATACTAACAAAGAACACGCTAGCATACAAAACCTAAACCTACGTAAAAAATGGAGCAGGGAAATCAACCCCAACAAAGTATTCTCCTTATAAAAACAGTGATGGAATCTTGAACTCATCGAATGCTCGCGAAAACTCGATTTCTATTTTGCATGACAAACAACAAAACATTATTTGAATATGGGGAGACATAAATCAATTAGTTTTTATCTATGTCGAACTTACGCTAGAATACCGAAACATTTAATACGAGATAACACGAATTTTTTGGACCGATTTAATAAAACAAAATTAGTCTCGGCTTGGATGTTGTTGAAGGTAAAATGAAACAAATCGAGAATTTACTAAAACGGTTACTAGCAGATTTGGAAACAAAACTTGAAAAGAAAATTAAAGCTTTGGAGAAGCCATTACGTACGGAATCGGCGCAATTAAGGACGATGTTGTGAGCGTGAAAATCACGGTTACAAATACATCTTGACTGTTATCGATTCCTTTTCCAAATATCTTTGGATACAACCCATAAAAACAAAAGGTGCTGCCTGCTATGAAATGTCATTGGTTCTTGTAGTAAAAAATAAACCACTCTTAATTGTTTTACTAATTGAACGTTAACTAAACTGGTTACAAGCAGCCATTACTGCAAATTGTACATTTAAGAAATCGTTTATGAATACAATACATATATAAGCACCAATCAACTTGTCCCTCCAATGGTAATTCGTGTTGGAAAAGGCGCGGGGAATTTGACTTGAATATATGGCGCCAACATACTCCCCCCTTGAAAGATGAATGTCTTTCAAAAGCGATTTTATGTGAATGTGAAGCACTAGAACACGTTGATGTATAATTTAGTCTTCATTCAACATTGACAACGGACACACCTTTGTCACACTTCGTTTCAGTTGTCCATTCGAAGTTCGTATGGCAACTACCCGAACAACATTGTCCTTTCCCGGGCGAACTTCCGTGATACGTCCCAGCTTCTAACGAGAAGGAGGTAGATGACCATATTTAATCACAACTAAATCGCCAACTTTGATGGATCCTAGGCTGGACTTCCATTTGGTTTTATGTTGCAATTCGCAGATGTATTCACGTGACCATCTTGACCAGAAGTGTTGTGTCATCTGTTGGAGTCACTGGTATCCTGACAGGGTGTTTTTCTTAACTTTAGTTGGGTTGTGGAAGAGTAGTGATTGCTCTTCCAATGAGGAATGTCAGGGCGTTTAGGTCATTTGGATCGGAAGATATAGGAAAAAGGGGTCATGAATTCAAGATCAAAGGTAATTGAAACATTAACTAACATTCTTCTAATGTGAAATTTGGTAGATTTCACTCCGGCCTCTCAAAGGCCGCCAAAATGTGGTGCAGTAGGCGAAATAAATTTCCAATCAATACCTTCAGTAGCTAACGAATGTACTATTGAATCTTCATTGTTTTCAAAAAAGGTTTTTAGTTGTGATAATTCGGAATTGGTTCCAACAAAGTTGGTACCATTGTCTGAATACATCACTGCAGGGTTGCCACGTCTGGCGCAAAATCTTTAAAGTACTGACAGGAATAATTCGGTTGTTAAATCTGTAATAGCTTCTAAATGGATTGCCTTGGTAGATAAGCAGTAAATTTCCAATCAATACCTTCAGTAGCTAACGATTGTACAATTGAATCTTCATTGTTTTCAAAAAAGGTTTTTAGTTGTGATAATTTGGAATTGGTTCCAACAAAGTTGGTACCATTGTCTGAATAAATCACTGTAGGGTTGCCAAGTCTGGCGCAAAATCTTTAAGTACTGACAGGAATGATTCGGTAGTTAAATCTGTAACAGCTTCTAAATGGATTGCCTTGGTCGATAAGCAGTAAATTTACAATCAATACCTTCAGTAGCTAACGATTGTACAATTGAATCTTCAATGTTTCCGAAAAAGGTTTTTAGTTGTGATAATTCGGAATTGGTTCCAACAAAGTTGGTACCATTGTCTAAATATATCACTGTAGGGTTGCCACGTCTGGCGCAAAATCTTTAAGTACTGACAGGAATTATTCGGTAGTTAAATCTGTAACAGCTTCTAAATGGATCGCCTTGGTGGATAAGCAAACCAATAAATTTATATATGCTTTGATTGTTTTGGAATCTCGATCCCTTTTGTCTTTAATACTGGTCCAGCATAAACAATACCAGTTGTATAAAAGGGATGGTTTACAGTCACACGATGTTTTGGTAGCTGACCCATAATGGGTGGTACTACAACCCTAAACCTGAAACATTTGATACACTCGAACGATTTTTCTTGCAAGATTTCTACCATTAGTAGGCCAAAATTCCTTTCTAATTGACAACAAAAGTAATTGAGGACTGGCATGCAAAAGACTTACATGCTCATGACGAAAAAGTAATTTTGTTAATATATGATTACCATGCAGTAGTAAAGGACACATTTGATTGAAATTGAACTCAGAGTTGGCTAGACGCCCGCCAACTCTTAATAATCCATCTTGATCGATGAATGGTTTAAATGTTTGTAAATGTTTATTTCTGAAAATATTATTTTTTCTTAAGGGTTTTAACTCGTCAGGAAACGAGTCCGACTGCGACAATCGAACCAGTCTCATCAGAGTCATGTAGTTCAGGATATCTTATCAGTTCTATACAGGAGATAACACAATTGGTAGAATAGTAAAAGAAACAACTGATGCGATATGGGAAGGTTTGCAACCATTATTTATGCCAATTCCTAATGAAGAAATATGGAAACGCAATGCTGAACGGTATTACGAATTGTGGAATTTACCAAACTGTGTCGCCGCAATTGACGGAAAACACATCCGTATAAAAAAAATTGCCAATAGTGGCTCAAGTAATTTTAATTACAAAGGTTTCTTTTCTCTGGTATTAATGGCCACTGCTAATGCAGATAGTTTGTTCACAACAATTGACGTAGGTGATTTAAGACGCAATAGTGATGGGGCTGTCTTGAAAGCATCTCATATTGGCAAACTGTTAAGAAAACAAAAAATAGGAATTCCCGAGCGTTCACATTTACCAAATAATGAAAGTGGAGAGCCCTTCCCTTATTACATATGTGGAGATGAAGCTTTTCCATTAATGCCATATTTAATGAGACCTTATCCACAAAGAGTTTTAAATGGTACAAGAAGGATCTTCAACTACAGACTTTCCCGAGGAAGAAAGAGTGTCGAGTGTGCATTTGGAATACTTGTTTCAAGATTCCGTGTATCCGAGGGACCAATTTGTTGTGAGGAGGAAACCGTAAAAAAAATTGTGAAAGCCGCCTGCGTTTTACACAATTTTATTAGAATAAGGGAAGAAAAGTTTACTAATCCAATGCATTTCGAAGAAAATATACTGAACCATCCACAAATAAATGAAGTTCAAGACGGATATCGCGAAACAACATTAGCTATGAAATTGCGATCATCGTTAGCTAAGTATTTTATGACACCAGAAGGATCGATACCAATACAGTGGAAATACGCATAGTTACTTGAATAGAACATTAAATAAAATTATCTATATGTTGATGTTAACGATAAAGAGCAATTCTTATATGTATACACTGCAATGTATCTGAACACTGCGGATAGATGTACACTTTTCGGAACATACCAATTTCAGTAGATTGGAACTATCCGGAGAGTAAACATCGGTAGATATACTGTAACACGTGTTGTATTAGTAGTGTCGTTTTACAATAAACTTTATAGTGTACTATTTAGCTATCTTTCTTAATTAGCAAATTCTACAGGTTATAGACCCAGACACGTAAGAGTGGGTAAATTAAAAAGTAGAAAGAAGTAAAGAGGCGGGAAACAGTAGTACATAGAAGGTTCTAGAAACGCCATATTGGATACTATACAAAAGAAATTGTGTAACAGTAAAAAGGAAATAAGGGACGAAAAAAAAATAGTGAGTAAAAACGTTTTTTTTTTTTTCGTGTGCGTTAACAGATTTATAAGGAAGAAGAGGAATAAAAATGGAGCAAGGGAAAATAACACTTCAATACCTTATTTTGAAAGATGGTGAAAACTGGTGTTTATGGAAATTGCAAGTGAGTATTCTTCTAAAGTCGAAAGGTTTGTTTGAAATTGTTACTGGACAAGAGAAGAAGCCAGAGAGAGACAATATAAAGGAAGAACAGGAATATAAAGAAAAATGTGAAGAATGGATAAAGAAAGACACAAAGGCACAAGATATACTGGTATCAAGAACGGAACAAGGCCCTATGACACATATTCTGCACTGTAACAGTGCATCTGAAATATGGAGCAAACTGTTGACATTATACGAGCATCAATCGGATGTGAGTTTGCACTTGATGCAGCAAAAATTCTTCAACTGCAAATATGAAGGTGAATCGATACTTCTGTTCATTTCAAAAGTAGAAGAGATAGCAAACCGATTGAAACAAATGGGTGAGAATATCTCTGATAAAATGCTGATTACAAAAATATTAATGTCACTACCAGATCATTTTAAACATTTTATATCTGCATGGGAATCAGTGCCAGTGTCAAACCAAACATTTAATGAGCTAACATCTCGACTAATAGTAGAAGATGAGCGAATGAATGAAAAAAATAAGAGAAGTGAGCATGCATTGATGGCAAACTATAAAGCCACAAAAGATAAGATTAAATGTTTTGCTTGTGGTGAGCTAGGGCACATTAAGAAAAATTGTCCAAAAAACAAAGGAAAATGCCACATATGTAAGAAACCAGGGCATATGGCAAAGGTATGTTGGTATAAAAATAAACGCAAACAGGAACATCATGATAGAAATCCCGAAGGATCAAATGTTAATGCATTTATAAGTACTGCGTTGATTGGAGAATCTGTCAAGAAATCAGAATGGGTTCTAGATAGTGGCGCAAGTGACCACGTGTGCTGTGATGATAAATTATTTGTCGAATTTCACAAACTAGAAAGAGGAAAGAACATTAAAATAGGAGATGGATCAGAGATAATAGCAGAAGGGATAGGAAAGGTGAAAGTACAGGCTTACAATGGACATGATTGGATACCAACGGAAATAAATAATGTGCTATATGTGCCAGATCTCAAGGTAAATCTATTTTCTACAGGAACGGCATTAGACAAAGGCTACAGCATGTCATCTGATAATAAGCAGTGTATGTTTATTAATAAACAAACAAAGAAGGTATGTGCGATAGCTGTAAGGGAGGAGAAACTGTACAAAATGGAATTTAGAACTCAAGAGATCGAAGGTAAAACGCCGTATGAATTATGGTTTCACAAAAATTTCGATATACATGGTCTGGAAATCTTTGGATCTGAAGTATATGTACATATTCCCAAGGAGAAGAGAAGGAAATGGGACAGTAAGACCAGAAAAGGAATCTTCATGGGTTATGGAGAAAACACTAAGGGGTATAGGGCGTATTTCCAAGACAATCAAAAGATAGAATTGGCCAGGGATGTCGCATTCGCACCACATGTTCCAGATACAGAACGACCAGAACCGTATGTCGAACTTCAGGAGGAGGACCTGTTACTGGAGGAGGAGCAACCAAACAAACAAACGAATGATGTAAATGTTGAAAATGGAGATGACGAACCACAATCGACTGTTGACATAGAAGAGGGTGACGACAATAACATGAACGTTAATGAACCAGGAATGTACAACTTAAGAAACAGAGCGAATTTAAAAGACCTGTAAGAATGGATGATTATGAGACTTATTCTTGCTCCTAGCAACAGAAAATGAGCCCTAACATTTGAGGAAGCAACAACAGGCGAAAATAAGAAACAATGGAAAAAGGCAATACAAGAAGAAATTACAAATTTGAAAAAGAACGATATCTGGGAAGTGGTGGAAAGGCCAGAAAATGTCAAGGCTATAGACTCCAAATGGGTATTCCGTCAGAAAAACCTAAATGGTGAAATCGTGAAGAAGGCAAGACTCGTGGCTCGTGGTTATCAGCAAGACGAGTGCAGTAGCTACGATACATACTCACCAGTGGCGCGCATGGTCTCGATTCGGGTGCTCCTATCATTGTGTATTGAGGAAGACATGGTTATTAACCAATTGGATGTCAAGTGTGCGTTTCTAAATGGTGACTTACCCGAACCTGTTTATATGGAAATTCCAGGAGTTGAAATGAACTGTTCATATAAACCAAATTATGTTTGTAAACTTAAGAAAGCTTTATATGGTTTACGTGAAGCACCTAAGTGCTGGTATCAGAAACTTCATGAACTCTTATTAAGTTCAGACTTTAAAAGATCTCAGTCAGACCCATGTTTGTTTTTCAATATTGATACATTTTTAATTGTACATGTAGATGATATAATTCTATTTTCCAAATGTCAGGAAAAATTAGATCTTGTTAAGCAAAAATTAATGTCAGAATTTGAAATGCGAGATTTATCTCCCAAAACACAAAATCACTTTTCATTGAATTTTTTGGGTATAAAAATTGAAAAAGTTGGTAACAGTCTGTTCTTAAGTCAAAAAGATTTGATACAAAAAGTTTTAAGTAAATTTAATATGCAAGATTGTAAAACATCAAGTTTTCCTATACAGCCAAAGTTAAACTTGAAAAATAGTAAGTTAGAATTAAAAGATTGTAATGATTTGCCTTATAGAGCTTATAGGATTTTTAATGTATATTATGTTAGGAACTAGATCAGATCTCAGTTACTCAGTTTATTACTTTAGTCGTTTTCAAGACTGTTATACGAGAGAACACTGG
This sequence comes from Trypoxylus dichotomus, assembly GCA_023509865.1. Taxonomy (NCBI): domain Eukaryota; kingdom Metazoa; phylum Arthropoda; class Insecta; order Coleoptera; family Scarabaeidae; genus Trypoxylus; species Trypoxylus dichotomus. Next base: position 15,535,885 of record CM042082.1, read on the forward strand.
AAGCATTTAAAAAATGTTCTAAGATATTTAAAGTCAACAGAAAATTACAGTATTAAATATGAGAAATCAATAGCTCAAACTGGTCAACTTATTAGTGCTTATGTTGATGCCGACTATGCAAATGATGTTAACGATAGGAAAAGTATTTCAGGTTATGGAATTAAAATATGTAACAATTTTGTTTTCTGTCGAAAAAGCAAGCAACAATTTCGCTAAGTAGTGCAGAAGCAGAATACATTGCACTTTCTGATTGCACAACAGAATGTATTTTTATTGGTCAATTACTTACTGAAATCCTTAACCACAGTGCATTTCCTATAGAGATATATGAGGATAACCAATCCTGTATTAAAATAGCAAACGCTCTAGAAACCAGGCGCAGCAAACACATAGATGTCAGGCATCTCTTTATTAGGGAATGTATTAATGATGGTAGAATAAAGTTAAGTTATGTGACAACTGCAGAACAAATTGCAGACGTATTTACAAAACCATTAGCGGCATCAAAGCTAAAATATTTTAGAGACAAGTTAGGGATATGCATTGTAAATAATTAGTTTGAATAAGTTTTCTTGTAAATTCGTGTATTTCATTTTAGATAGTATAAGAATTGAGGGGTGTGTTGATGTTAACGATAAAGAGCAATTCTTATATGTATACACTGCAATGTATCTGAACACACCGGATAGATGTACACTTTTCGGAACGTACCAATTTCAGTAGATTGGAACCATCCGGAGAGTAAACATCGGTAGATATACTGTAACACGTGTTGTATTAGTAGTGTCGTTTTACAATAAACTTTATAGTGTACTATTTAGCTATCTTTCTTAATTAGTAAATTCTACAATAAAATAGAGTATAACATTTTGTTTCCTGATTAATTATAAGTGTTGGATATATTATATGTATTTAATTGTAGTGGTTTTCATAGTTTCTAACCTCGTGTTATATATAAAAAAAATGTAGTTTAATACTCTGTAGTTGTGTTATACCAGTTTTTTATGTTAATTAGTTTCATGTTTTACAAACTTTGTAATTATTTTTTTTTATTTTCAGTAAAAACATGCGTTTACCTTGCATAAGAAGTTGGAAACAAGATGGGGTAACATGTTGCTTTGAAGTAACTTTTTCGCCACAGCAGTATATTCTTCGAAACAATTTATATGGGAATATATACCAAATAATCCTAGATCACATAATGGCTAATAAACCAGAAAATGTTAACAATATAAAACTTCATAGTAAAACAGGCAAAATCAGGTAATTTCGCTCGAAAAATGTGTGTTTCTGGGGGGTGTGAAACGTTAGAATATTCCGAATAGTCTAGGAGGACTGGAAATCGTACGAGAGACACAATTTTCGTATACGGAAACTTCGATTATATCTCCTTCATAGTAAAACATGCAAAATCAGGTCATTTCGCTCGAAAAATGTGTATTTCTCGGGAGTGTGAAGCGTTAGAATATTCCAAATAGTCTAAGTAGTCTATAAAACGCCGGTTTCGGGCCACATAATTTTGAACGCACAAATTCAGAAATATTTATCGATTTAACAACACATTTTTACATTAATTCTAGTCATCAATATCATTATTTTAACACATTTGTATCAAAAACGACGTCTTTTATCAATTTTTGCTCGTACAAACCAAAAATCAACTTAAAAATTCAACTTTCAGAATCCCCACTAAAAATAGACATTAATTGATAAAAATAATAATCCTTGGTTTAAAGCAAAAGATCTTGCAAATATATTAGGATATGAAAATAATAGAGATGCTGTTATAAAACGCGTAGATATTGATGATAAATTAGATTATGGTTCAAAATTAAATGAAAAATTCAATTTTTGTAATACCATGAAATCGTGAACCTCTAAAAATAACTATATTTTTTACTTTTACTGCTGTTTTTACTAATTTCTATAATTATCAGCTGATACACTTTATTATTGAATATAATACGAAGATATTTATAATTTTACGGAGTTATATCAGAAAAATAACGACTTAGCAGAAAAAAATGCCAACATCTCTCACTTTTGTTCCTGATCTTCATCTGTCTGTTCTTTTGTTTTATATCCAGGGCAACGCATTGGTTCGCCTGTATGGTAGGCCACTCAGTATACACCCACATACTCGACATGTGTGATATTATAAAGGAAATTGCAGCCAGTCGTGCCATCTTTTCGTCGTACGAGATATTTCGAAGATTATGAGTACAATTTCGGAATATTCATACAGTGTAATTGGAATGTGTGGGTACTGTAGATTAAACGTCTTTTAAAGATGAAATTTAGAAAAAAATAATTACATAAGAAATATGTTTACGAAAAGCGATATATAAGATGAACGATAGTAACGTTTACGTCTCCTCTGCAAGTATTGTTGAAGGGACTCTTTCTTTTTTTAAAACAAGGAACATTGTGAATAGTTAGTTATTAAAGGATACCCAAAGTAGATATTTGTAAAACTTTTAAAAAAAACCTCTACAGATTGAATATCTGTGTTTAAAAATTTCATAAAGAGGGAGTACTGATGGTACTTCGCCTCCAACTTCTAACATCAACCAAAATAAAAATTAACGGCGTGCATCAAACAGCACAGTCTGTAATAGGTGAACTAGTAAAATTATAGAAGAGAATCATTGGTAAGTAAAGGACAACAATTCATATCATTGCAATACAGCCAAACCTGGATAACTGAGAGCTCAAGGGACCGCGATCTCTTTTTCTCTTATAGAGGTTTCTCACTAACCCGAGTTTCTAGCCTACAGAGTTACAGAATGGGGTCTGTCTCACTTATAGAGGTCTATAAAAATACGGCAAATATGACGTAATTCGAAACAAAATACGTGTATGTATGGGTATTACATATTTATTGAAATAATAGCTGAACATAAATGTTTAATCTAAATAATATTATAACAACATTTACTTGAAAAAATCTGTTAATTCCTTTTGCGATTCTGTTTTTAGATTTTGTGTATGTTTTTCAAGTTCATAAATTTTATCAAATATGGTTTGATCAACCGCCGCATATTCATAAAATTTGTGATGCGTCTCCAGTGCCTTTAAAGCTTCTCGTTTTGTTGGAATTTCCTCCATCTCTCTATCCAAAATGTGTGATTGGCTGGCTTCATTTTCACTGTCATTTTCGTTAGTACACGAGCTCACACAGTTTTGAACGATATCGTCTTCGGTGTATTTTCCGGCGGTAGCCACGTCATCGTCAATCTGTACGAAGTCTTCAAAGGTTGGCGTCGACACATTACCAGTGGTATTGTGGGACACGAGCTTGGCCCATTCTTCACTGCTAGGTGCAACTTCAAACTCATTGTCAAGTTCAACCTCATTTTGCTCGATCAGAAAGTCTTGGTTAGCTGGACAGATACTGAACCCAGCTTTCTGGAAGCAGTTTTTGACAGTTACGTCACTCACTGCATACCATGCTCTTCTTGCAAATTTCATAGCCAGGAGTATATTTATCTCAGGGCTAATGTTCTCTTCAAGCAGGTAAGCGTATACTTTATAACTTCTCTGCGATAAACCTGTTTGAATGTATGAATGATACCTTGATCTAAAGGTTGAAGTTTAATGGTGGTATTGGCAGGGAAAAATATAACTTTGAGATTTGCAAGTGTTGCTAAGTCCGTATGAGCAGTACAGTTGTCAATAAAAAGCAAAATATTTTTTCGCTTGTTTTTCATCTGTCAACTTTTTTTAACCAATCTTTGAACAATTCCTTAGTCATCCAAGCTTTTGTATTACTCGCATAATCAACGGCTAGAGTTTTGACACCTTTAAAGCATCTAGGTCGCTTAGATTTCCCAATGATTAGAAGAGGGAGTTTGTCTGTACCGGTCATGTTAACACATTGATGAATAGTAAGGCGTTCCTTGCCTTGCTTACCTCCGTGGCATTTTTCGCTCTTGAAAATGAATGTTTTGTCTGGCAGACATTTAAAGAACAAAGCAGTTTCATCGGCCTTATAAATATTGTTTGGATCATATCCTCTTAAAAGATTCGGCAAATCTTCAGTCCATTGGTCACATACTCCCTGATCCACAGATTTACTTTCTCCGGCTACTTTTTTGAAAGTTATATCATGGCGTTTTTTGAAACCCTCCGCAAGAAGAAGCGTGGTATCCTCCATAATATTTTTGAAAACATGCTGATCCATTATACCATTAATGAGACGAAGAGGACCAACACCTCTCTACGACATACACCCCCAAACCTTCACGTTGCCACCAGGGTATTCTAAGTGCACCTCGAGTGTATATAACCAATAGAAGAGTCGTCGGGAACATTTAAACCCAAATTATTGACATCTTCTACCCACTTGAATGCATCATAGCGGAGAAACTGCGACATTATCCAAAAGTACATGGCGCTAATGTCATAATATATAAGATATATGCTAGCCTCCGCGGATTCGTAATTCGCCATGTATTTATTATTAGCTTTGGCGCGCCTGGCCAAACACTGCGTCAACCCTCCTCGGATACCGCGCTCAAGAAACATGAGCATATCCACATCTTGGAGAATTTCCAATTCACATCTTGTCAGTTTCGTTTTACTTACTTGAAACTCTTCTAAATCTCTTAAAATAGATCCCACCACGTGTTCGTTGTACCAAGTGCTCGTATCAGTATCCATATTTTTTTTTTATATACGACCCTTTCTCTGCTATTATTAGCTGCTGTTTTAAAAGATCTGCTCGATCATCACCAAGCATAATAAACTTGTCATTAACTTGTTCCTTCGACTTTCCTAGACGTAATTTCTTGTATGGTGGTTTTCTCAACATTTCTGGTGTCCAATGAGTGCTGCTCCTTTTTCTCTGTTAAAATGTACAGATATTAGATCACGCAGAAGCAATCAAAAATTTTCATTCTTTTAACCCATAAACCCCAAACATAACATACTGGTTACCAATATCATACAACAAAGCAGCAATCAATACCTTACATTTTTCTCAAATTATTAAAATCAAAATTTTTTTTTTAATCCTATGTCCTTTGTACCTTGCGTTATCGGACTATTTATTCACGCAAGTAAAGGTGGATCGACAAAATATTAGTCTAATTTAAAAATTTTAAAATATTTTGTATATATAACGAGAATAGAATCTTTTTTTAATTAGTAGGTGTTTATTTTATTCTGTCACCCTAGTGTATGTACATACATTCGATGTAATGTATTTCATTTTGGAAATTATTACCTCTCAGAATTCTAATACGAATTCTATACTCTTTTGTTTCAGACACATCAGCTCAACCGAATCATCTTCCCGATTGAAACCCGTTGGAGTAAGCAGTGAAACCAAGCTGACACCACAATATTTTATGCCAAAAATACGTTGATCAATTTAAAATTCACTTTGTCAAGGGATTCCCCCTCTCAATCACTTACTTATACATTACTGTCGGTATCGTAGGCTACGTTCAATTGTAATTTATCGTAGTTCTAAGTTACGTACGTTATGTAATTGGTATATTTTTGGAACGCACTATATTTCTATAATTATAACATAAGTTACGTTTAATTGTAATTTACATTACCATTTTTGTATTATCATAGTAAATTTATCCTACATAATTCGAGTTTTATTGCTTTCCTTGTCAGATTTGATCGTTTTATTTTTTAGCAGTACCGAAATAAATAGAAGTTTTATTTTGTAAGGCGGGAGTTTTCCCATTGATGAATTGGAGCAATTACACCAACAGAAAGGTAAATGTAGTAGTTATAACACATGAAAGTCAATAAATTTGTCTACAAAGCACATATTTGATTTATTTGTTGAAAAACGTTGAACTAGTGAATGTCAATATATAGGTAACAGTGTATATATGGTGAGAGATAATAAACAATGGAGTTGAAAATAGCTTAAGTTTCTCTCATTGCCGTCGTATACTCCACAGTCAAGTAGTACCGCAGCTTCTCAGCCTAAATCAACTTCCTATAGCCAATACAATGATGTTCATACACTGTATGATCTGTAAATGCTTGTAAGGTTGCTATTATATTAAATATTAGGTGTACTTATTAAAAGATGAAGAAACTGTTACCTCAATGTTACGACTAAACATTCCCTCGTGGAAATGCTTTTCCTGTAGTTTGTATTATCCTTCTATATTTTATCTCTTATTAACGAATGAAGTGTTTCAAATTGCACTTTTGTTATGCGGAAATACCGCAAATAACGTTCTGGAAATATCTGTAATTCCTCGTAGATTTTACGGTATTCTCCATAATTTTCACGTTTCTGGTTAATGGGATGCATCCACCACGACACCTTCTCTTCATTTTTTGCAGCAACAAATATGCAGCTAGTACCTGTTTTCGTTTGTTTGACAAGATTTTACACCAAATACAAAGCTTCAACTGAACGCAACAATGTTTCTGGTGTGCGAGCTGTTGCACTGCATTGACGTACGTCGACGCAACGCAATAAAATGGACATCAAGGTGCGCCAAATTAATGCATGACAACGTACTTGGGTTTGTTTAGGCCTTTATCGAAGAAGTTTTCGGTAAAGAAGTGACATCAACGTTGAACTTAGACAATAAAGGTGCTATAAATTCAAAAATGGTATTGCAAACAAAATGAGTAAGCACATTGATGTGCGATATCATTTTATTAATGAAAAAGTCAATGACGGTGTAATTAGAATTGAATATGTTAATACTAAAGAGCAGATTTTTACAAAACCTTTAGATCATGTTAAATTTACAAATTTAAGAGACCAATTGATGTTTCATATATAGTATTAACTGCATAATGTTGTATATGTTTTGAGTTAATATTTTTTTTTCGTCTATAAGGAGGCATGTTAGAATTATTTACAGTATTATTATAAACAGAAAAAAAATATAGGCAACTAATTATTCGCTCTGTGTAGGGGAGGCTGAATAAGCTAATAAAAATAAGTAGTGTGTAGTGCATGGATAATATAGATTAGAGATAAGTGTATTATATTATTACGTTGTGTTTTGTTCTTTTTTCTTGAATAAACTACTAAAGAACGCTACAATAGTTATAAAGTCAACAGACACTGAGCAAAACACCAAACAAAGATTGCATCCTGGGAAGCGCCGCGCTGCAAAATAGAATTACCTGGACGCGCTAAAATGATTTTTTGACATTGAAAATTAGAGACTAGACAAGGAAAGGTATCCAATCCAAAAATTTAGAATTCAGTTAAACGGGTGATTCGTACTAAAAACGGTTTATATCCGTTTTTGTGGTAATTGTACTTACTTGGGCACACCATTCGAACCTTGGAAGGCACTAAGGACAAGGATTGATTGGGATGACAATTATCCCTTGTCTAGTTTTAAAGGAAAAACTATGAGACATAATATATTTGATTATTTACATGGTACTCCGCTGCCGGATTTAGTGTGGTGTAAAATTTATAATAGTCATTTCGAAAATAGGGATATTTTGTTTTTTGCCTCGTTTTTATATAAAAACGCGGATTATTTTGTGGCTCCGTATCATTTGTATGCTGCATTACGATATATTAATCGACATTGTAATGAAGGTGTAATATTTCGTATTGGCGCGAAATTTGAATATATTCATAGTATTACTGATGCAGAGCGTTGCTCTTATTTTGCGTATGATATCAATAACGAACGTGTGTTAGACCTTCAGGGGCATCCACGTCACGTGCTGGCCGATAATGTAGTTCACGGTAATTATGTACCTAATGATTCTTGCCGTTTTTATAATACCGATTATAATAGGTTAGTTGATGATTTATCCGATTATGATTGTGAGTATGATTCTATTGGTATTGGTGACGAGTCGTCTTATGTTGCAGACTCCGATAGTAGTTGGGGGGGAGGGGGGTAGAGATGTAGATGAAGAGCGTGGTATAGATATTGTAGAGTTTCCTATATTTCGTCGTACTCCGTCACCGCCACCGCCATCTAGCGAAAGTGAAGACGAAGAGCTTCCGCTACTGCCCGCTGTGGGTCGTGTGTGTGACGACGCGGATTACGAGGAACTGTTAATGCAATTGGATGAAACAGCTGTAAGCGACGAGGCAAGGTTGGTTGCCTATATCACTGATGACGACTCGTGACCTTGGGCGCAATTTGATCGGGCTGAGGTCTAGAACAACTACCTCAGCCCGTACGGGATAAGCGTTTTTTTGTATACTGTCTGTCTTTTAACTTTATTTAATGGCTTCTGCTTCGGCGCGGACTTTATCGCAACCGGTTAGGCGTATAAAACCCGGTGCGTTATTTCTGATAACTATTAATTTGACGGATAGCGACGAGTATAGTAGGTCACCTGTTGGCTGCTATAGAGTCCGACGTCATATCTTTTTGTATAGCTTTAGAATCTAGTAGTGTAAATTCGCAAGTAAGTAGTCATTTGCATGCTTTTTTAGAATTTAAGGAGAAAATGTTTGTGAATGATGTTCGTTTGTATATAGAGTCTTTGTTTAACGGTTGTAAGATTGATGTTCAAGCGTGTAGATCCAAGCGTAATTGTTTGATTTATATATCTAAAGAAGATTTTAATTTAATTACTAATGTATCGCGTTCTAAATTGAATTTTAATTATCAGTGTTATCATTGGGCTAAGGATAGTGATTGTTTTGATGTAACGCATCCTTTTGTTTTAAATGGTAATAAATTCCAACACGCAATATTTACACACCTACACTTCTAATGAAAATAAAACAATTAACAAGAATATTTTTGACATTCATTTATTGCTGGTCAATTACAGTTCTTTGAATTATACATTTTACGGAACGCTACCGATTATGCCATAATGTGACAGATCATGCCATGTGTGTTACATTCTACGTTGATCTATATCGATACTGGTTACTATCACATTTTTAGATTATTTCATAAAAATAAGCAATAATTGTGTGTTTGCCAAATCAATCCAAAACCTACAGCGTGGTGTACATAAACTCGTTGAATATTATACAACTGCATAGTTATCGAGAAAGAGCGTGGCAACCAATCAGGCAAGAACGTGAACTTCATGCCACCTTAAAAAGTCAATGGTTGCTTTCAGATAAGCGGTGCAGCACAGCAAAAAAAAGGTGGGGCGTTAGCTAGACGGTCATCGACTATCACAAGCTGTGACTAGATTCAAATTTGAATTCTCTAAGTGTATTTTATAATTTACGGTCGAGGTATTAGCGATCGTGTACTCTCGGTCACCTTTCGTACCTCGTCGTAACGTGTACAGTAACGTCGTCGTATGATTATTAGAGATTTCTAAGATTTTCTAGTTTTGGCGGGAATCGTCGAGGACGTTGTCTATACATTTATTTCTGGCGGGAGTCATTTGGTAAGGTCGTCGAATCGCATGTATAGATTTCTTTAATAAACACAAATTCTCGATTTTCTATCATCGTCCGTCGAGGCTACTGTGTCCGTTGTCGTCTATACATATTTTTAGTCTTCGGTTAAGTTTGTGTCGGAAATTATTTTGGTGAGATTGTCGGCGCGCATGTATAGACATCTTCTACAAGTACGATCACTCCGCTTCTTGCTGACGGTCGTTGCGGCCGCAGGGCCCGCTGTCTTTTGTACGTTTGTTCGGTCCTTTGTCGTATCGGGACTTAGAAATTTTTTCATTTAGTTGCTCGTTGTAGCGGACGAGTTTCACGGACCAGTTTTCTTATGTAATGTCGGCAGCATCGCTCCGTTTTACTTGTCGGTGCGCAGTTCGCACATTTGCTGACTACTGGCTTTTTCCCTTCTTTGGGGCGCAGTAGCAGAGAGCTAAAGATTGCACATAGCGTATTATTTCAAACGAGAACGCCTGGGTAGCTGTGACATTACTTTTGTATTTTGATCGGCTATTATCGCTACTGTCGCCCTCGACCAGGCGTTCAAGCTCTAAGAGATAGGGTGGGTTCCCCTATAAATGTGAAAATAACGAACGTATTTGGTTCAAGTACAAATACATGCCAATAATACAGGGCCAAGTCCCTTAGGCAAATTTAAAACAAGGAAAGTATATTAAGCTCCCGGAAAGGGACATACAAATAAGCATAGCACCGAGGTGCGCTTATAAATTTAAGAAATAAATAGGGTTGGCTCCCCTGTAAAAAGGTAGTGGTGCATGCAAATAGATAGAGGCATTAGTGCATGCCTCTAACAAAGCTTCTGCGGAAGCATATAAGAAACAAGTGCGCAAAGTTAGAACGTAGTTTGCGAAAATGAAATGATCCCAGGTCCGAATTGCATTGAATCTTATGTCATAAGTTATGCTTATGAGACTCGTAACAACATATCTTCGTTGAAAGCTACTCGAGGATACACAAGCACAGAATTCTGTTACCATTATATTATCAGATGATAACCGCACAAACTTATTACATTAAACTTGTTAATAACATGTTTCTTCATATAAGCGCTAATTTTGTTTGTGTATTTATATCTTGATTTTCAGTCGACCTTGTAGTATTGTTTTGTTTTGGTTTGTATTTTTCCAGCATCTCATTAGCTTCTGCTTATAATTTACAGTAATTCTCCTCAATATTTTGTCTTTCTGTTTCTCGAACCTCTAACTCTTTTTGAGCTGCTTGTAATTCGATTTAATACTGAACAGAATTCTTCAAAATAACTATCCAATTTAGACATTCGAATGCTCAATTCATAGTAACGAGTGTTATCTTTAATCCCTTTTATAAATATATTGAATCTAGTCAATTTTGCCTTTATTGTGCCCCCTTTTTGCACTAGTTCCTCTATTACTATCTATTAAATCGTAGAGATTTTGAATTCTTTAAAACGTGCAAACTGTCGCTTGCTTATCGAAACTAAAATGAAATAAAAATGCCAAATGTGTTGCTACGACATTACTATTCGTCCGCCATGATACTACGTCACACAAGGAATGCTATTCGCGCTTACTACATTCTTATTTACATACATAATACGCATGCGCAAAGAGCGCTAGAATTTGATACTATGTAATCTTAACATAAACCGGCCGCCTTGACAGGCGCGCCTTTAAAAAAAATGAAAAACATGACACGTTTAAAAAAGCATGCTATTCACAGTCTTTAGCAAATAAACACTTTATGCACGCCTCGGTCCACGGTCCCATGGTTAGTTTGAAGGGTTACTACCCAGATTCTTCTATCCTTGCCAGGGAGTATCTTGCTTATTCTGTCCAGAGCCACTTCTGTGGCGGGCTATGATATTCCTTCAGCAATACCAGATAGCTCACTTGAGAACACCTTCTTCTGCATCCAGCATCCACTTATGACTCTGTTGCATAGTGTGTAGATATTCAATGAGCCATCTCTTCCTGAAGTTTAAAGTGAATAGCATCATGTATGGTCCACAAACAACAAATATCGGAATTCCGCAAGACAGTATTCTTAGTCCCATCCTATGTAGTTTATACATTCAGAAACTAGAGAATCTTTTTGAGGATAATATCAATCTAGTTCAATACGCAGATTATTTATGTTTATATACGAGTAATCGTCCAATCGAACGTACTTACCATTACTTGAAAAATGTTCTTTTTTAATTTCATGGACTGACAAAAACGGCTTAGCAATTTCATATGAAAAATCCAATATCACAACTTTTACTAGAAGCAGAGAAAATCTACCGGATCAAATAAAGGTGCTTAGTTCATGTCTACCTGTGACGCACGAAAAAAGGTTCTTAGGTATTACCATAGATAAGACATTGACATGGCGCATATAAGGTATCTAATTCAAAGCTGCGAAAAATTAATAAATATTCTGCGTATGATTTCTTCTACAAAATGGGGGGCAGATCCTTCCATTTCGTTACTATTCTATAGAGGTGCAGCAGATTCCCTTTAAAATAAATCGGTGTAATTCATAATAAATGCTTGAGATTATCTACTGGGCTATTAAGAAGCACACCTATAAATGTTTTGTTAGCGGAGACTTGTGAAATGCCTTTAGGTTTAAGAAGAAACATTCTTGGTACTAAATACATAGTAAAGTTTTTTTTTTAGAAAAGACGACATTTTAAAGAAAATTCATGATCTGTTTATATTGGACTTAACATCCAAATTTTGGATGAAAAGAAATCCCCTGTATTGGTATCGTGCTATTATGCTATAAATTCGTTAGAATTTCGGTCGACTATCTCCAGTTCCAGTATCTGCGATATTGCATATAAGCACCTTGTATCCCCTATAATGTGTCGGTACTATGACGAATTCATCAAGAGTCAAACTTCTCATTTTATTAACCAAGAACTTGAAGAATTATTAGCACAGAAATGGAGTAATTTTTACATAATATATACTGATGGCCCTTGCAAAAATCAATGTTTTGGTTGCGCCTTTTATGATCCACAACTACAATATCACAAGTCTTACAAACTCAATTTAATTATGTCGGTATACACAACAGAACTAATAGCTGTTTACGAGGTAGTGAAGTATGTAAAAACATTACACCTGCAACAAAACGTGTTAATCATACTTGACTGTAGAGAAGCTAGGCAGTATTAATATGGTAGCTAAAATAGACCCCTTGATAATTCAGACCTATCAGGAGATTAATAACCTTATCCACGAAGTAGAACTATTATGGCTGAAAGAACACATAGGGCTAGTCGGTAATGAAACAGTAGATACGTTTCCCAAATTAGGATGTACTTTATGTGAAAGTCTAGATCATAAGCTATCCCCAATTAATTTGGCTCATTTTGCATTAAAGCCCATTCATTCAGAATTCGAAAGATACTTTGTTGAAACTGACACGCGCAACTTCTTTAAAGCCTTACAACCTAGTCCTTCAAAAGAAACTTGGTTTAATGGCATAACATCTAAGGGCCTTGTTAAAACTATATGTAGACTGCGTAGTAATCAAGGGCTTTGCCACAGCTATTTATTTAAAATTAAATTATGGGATAACGATATATATGAATGTGGAGAAGTAGGGTCTCTGGAGCTTCTAATTATGTCATGTGCCAAGTATTACAATTACCGCTCGATTTTGCTCAAAAACGTGTCAAGGCTGATAATCAACCCTTTTAATTATTTTAGTTTAATCGGTTCTCATAACATAGGAATATATAAAGAAATATTTTCAATTATAATTAAAAGTAAAATTATTGTTTGAGTGTTTGTGTAATGATATGCCTGTTTTATCCTTTGTTTGAAACCACATGTGGGTTCCTTTCTCCCGTGGTTCTGTTTTGTTTGTGTTATTTATTGATTATGCCCTGATGAACCTCTGGGCGAGAAGTGTGTATCCCTGTATGATCCTTAGTGTATATGTATAAAGTATGAATCAGAGTTTCTGGTCATGGCGTATAGCTAAAACCATTATAGCATAAGAATAGAGTAGAATAGTAGTACCCCGGCATTATTAAGAGTTGTACATTGTCCATCTTAAGTCGTGTTGTGTAATTTATGTAATTTTTTAACTTGTATTCACCTTAGGTTCTATTTACGTTCGATTATAATTCTAATATAATCCAGTTGTTAATTTGTGTTCATATTTCCAATTTGTATTCGAATTGTAATTTGCGTGTTACGGAGCTTCACCTTGGTGTCAGAAACTGCCTTTTTTAAAAAAACATCCCATGTGTTGAGACGAACACAACACAAAATTGGTGTCAGAAGCGGGATCCTGAAAAATCTATGAGGTTGTAAATCATCGCCAAATGAACTTTCATTTATGATCTGGATATCAACATCTGTGTGCCTTGTCACATCCTGTGCCGTTCAAGGAGGATAGCCAACCACCTGCATCTATAGCTACGTGGAGAGAATTTCCAAAACCTTAACGGACTACAACGGAGCATCACCTGCCAGAGCAGGAAGCCAGCGCTTGCCGACTCCGAAGACAACGTCAACGGTTCAGCGACAGGAGAAGCGGAAGCCGGACCAAGACTCATCGTATAAAAGACATATACTGAGTGAGTTCTCTTATTTAATAGCTTAATAGAAAGCTTGAGTAATATATTATTTTACGGAAAGTTAATATTGCATAAATAAATAACTTTTGTAAAGGGCAATTGTAAAATAAATAATTACAATCATGAGCACAACAGAAGTGAATAACCACAACGACGACGACAGGGGTTCGTCCATCTCTGATGAATTACCTCTAGTAGTATTGTTTAAATTTATTAAACCTTTCAATGGTGAAGGATTAGAATTAACTACTTTTATTCGAAACAGGAATTCGGCATTTTGGATTTGCCAGCGCCGTCTTTATTATTGCACGTAGTTTCTTAATTATCTACGAATGTTGCAAACGAGTTCGAATTAAATGATGTTTCATCATGGACAGAATTAAAGTCTAAAGCTATACTATTCTCATACAAAACATTTAGCCGAAGCTCACGAAGAGTTAGAGACAATTAAACAAGGTTTCAATGATACCGTAACAGAATATTTTAAAGGGGTTGAAAAAGCGAAAACCGAATGCTCGCAAGCTGAACTTGACAATTGCGAAAATAAAGACGATTTTCCAGGTTTAATGCGATCTATCCAACAGACTGCTTTTAGACCATTCATAATTCACTCAAGACAGGACATGTTATTGCATTCCAAGAGGAAAAACTCCTCAACTATACAAAAACACGATTAACAAATAATTATTGTAACTTCTGCAAAAATAATACACATAATACTAATAATTACAAGAAGAAAAAAACCAACCAAGTTTAAGGGTCAGGAACTTTTCGAATACTACGCGCTTGTACAAGTAAATATTATAATTTTTGTAGAAGGAATGGTCATAACTGTAACGAATGTTTCAAGAAAAACAGAGAAAAATCTAATTCTAGACCACCAAGACGGCTCCAAAACACAAAGGTCAATCATTTAAACTCAAACAGACGTGCAATGACCGACGTCCCATTGCACGGCAGTCACGTCGAGACGTTCATTCAATCTTAAATAATCACAAGTTTGTTAACGCACTTTGTGAGCCACAGTAGAGCTCAATGTACAAGCGAAAATCTCACCTTCGTCTGAGAACTTAATAGTAATATAACGTTTCTAGTAGATAGTGTGCGACGACCTAGCTGGTTAAGTACTCGTCTATAAGGAATGTAGCGATAACCAGAAAGTCTATATTAACGGGATAAACCCTGATACTCCCATTGTGACTATGGGAACGGTAATGCTAAAATTGGAAATTGAAAAATTCCAACTAACACATAAAGGTACATGCAAATAAAATATCCTCAAATTTTGATGGGATACAAGGGAACGATTTCAAAATTCAATTCAATAAAATCATTATTATTAAAATTTAATAAAATAAATAAATAAATTTAAATACCTCAAGAAATCTTAGTTCAGCCCAGATGCGAAACTTGGAATTTTATATAGCTTGTGATTAAAATCTAGTGTTTATTGAAAACCAGGAGATACCTGAGAAGGTATTTATTCCAACCGTTTTAGTGAATAACGTCAATCGTAAAGTAACTATTCCTGTATTGAATATACATGTAATTCTCTCGCTGCTTCTATCACCATACTTAACTCTACGATACCAATGAATTGATTTTAGTAATACCACGAGAAAGCTGTATTTACAGCGTTTTCTTATCTTTGTGTTATTTTCTAGGCATTCTTTTAGATGTGTTTTAAACTCTTACTAAATTTAATCAAGAAAGATTAAATATTTTATGCGAAAATATTCGTACTGATCATATGAATCAAGAGGAACAGCAATCAATTTTAAATATTTGTAAATAATATAATCAAATATTTTATTTAAAATTCGCTGCTATTTTGATTTTCTATTGTCAATTGCTTTAAACACCGTGTACTTAAAACGAACCAGACTGACTGTGTTCAGCCCATAATGCTGTATTGCAAGCTTAGAATCGGATCGCCAAATAATTCGTTGTAAATTAGATTGTTCGGATTCTATATTAATTTGGCGAAACATTTTCGTAATGTCACCGGTTAGCACGTAGTTATGTTTTCTGGACGGAACCAAAATCGAATACAGATCGTCTTGAAGTACGGGACCAGTTTTTAAATAATCATTTGAAGAAAACCCGTTCGGCGTTTTATGAGATGCATGAAAAAAACTACACGGTGTTTGGTCGTGGTAAACAATTAACAATCTGTTCTGAATTTTGACTCAAGTTTCAAATTTCTGACATGTTCTGAGATAATGATATGTACTCCTCCATGAAATCGACATACTGTTGTTTTAGATTAACGTCCTTGGCAAATTTCCTTTCCATGGAAATCAACCTTTGTTCTGCATTTCCCAAAGATTCGCCTAAATTGAAATGACTTTTTACTGGAAATGAAACTCCACCCTACCATCATTTTGGCGCTTAAATGTATTTTGAAAATACAATTCTTGTTCTTCTCGGAAATAAAACTTAGTACTTGTTGAAGGTTCCTCAATTTTCCAAAATTTTTCTAGCGTTTCAGAAATATTTTCGTTCGTGCTTAGAAGAATAAATTATTTAAATTACTATCATATAAAGGGCCCGAAATTAGCCAACCTAATTTCGTCTTTTGTAAAATAGGTTTGTTATCAACTCATCTGATTTGTTCAACCGACAGCAATTCAAAAAATACTGCAGCACCTAATAAACACCTTGGGACTTCCTTATTTTCCTATATATATTCTTTAGTAAGCCCCATGCAGCGATACAATTCGCGTCAGATGCTTCCATTGCGTTAATTACCTGCGCAGCTTCGCCTTTCAAACGTGACCTTAAGCAGTAAAACTTTTGTGTCTGATTTGATTCGAGATTGTCATGAATTAATAACAAACGTATGGGAAAACAAGCCATTTATTGTGTGAACCACTAAATTCCGGTAAAGTAATTTTCGGTAACCTAACATTTGATATCATTACTAATGCCAACGGTATTAATATGGATATTAGTTTAAAAATTTGATTAATCGAAAGTCTCATGTGGTACTACCTCGCAGATGTTCGGGAACGTTGCTCATTTAATTTTGCATGTAGTCGATATATAAAAACTCATTCTTATCGCTAATTCTAGTTCTGTGCTGACTACTATATGTTTGTTATTGCATTTTTATATATGGTTACGTTTTTTACTTTATTCACTTTGCATAGTTTTGTATGAGTGAATTTTAAATTTTGTTGTAAATACTACGAAGGGGGATCAAGAAGTTCGTGGAATGGAAGGGATGGAGTAGGTTAAGTGCGCTCGCAAGGTGTCAATCTTATTGGCGACTCATCATTAGTATATAACTTAAGTTGCAGCCCTATAGCGTCACAGTGGTGCGCTGAGCGTTAGCGAGGACACTACAGTAGTAAACGTGAACCTTAGTACGTTCATGCGAACCGGTAGCCCCGGACAAAAGAGTTTAGATATCAGTGATAGTAAAAACCATGGTGTCCAACAACACAAATTGGGAGGACGACAAGGATTCCTGCTTGGTTGATACGGCGCAAGCTAGTTATCAACCAAGCAGTGACAGCAAAGGCAGCGTCGAGTGAAAACTCAGAGGAGACGCTAAGGCCATTCTGGAACAGGTCAAGTAAAGGGATGATGCGATTGTACAATGGAATCTTCAGGTTTGCGAAATCCCGGGGGCCATCAAAGCGGAGAAAAGAGCAATAGATGTTCGCAAAAACCAAGTGAAAAATATGGCAGCGATAAAGAACGCCAAAAAGGACGGACCCAAGAAGAAACGAAGCTACCCCTCGCCTGTCTCAGACAAAGTGGAAGCAAATACCAAAGAATCGGGGAAGAACAAAAAGCCGAAAGGAAGATCCCCCAAAACCAGGTGCAGCGACAAACCAACACCCACTCCCTGACCATCCAACGAGAACACGGACTTAAACACCGAGAACGCGGAGGCCATTCACACGAAAGAGTGGCCGGACGCGGAGTCCGAAAGATCCGAGGAGGAAAAAATATCATTGTCAAGTAGAGCTCAAGAAGAAGCTGAAGTCTGCTTTCTAAAACGAGAAAATGCCGAACTAAAAAATAGGTTGAAAAAGTTTCTGTTGAACATATGGAGCACTCGGAGCATTAGTAAACTTGTACACAGGACTGCCTATCTAATGCTCTTTTTTGTTTGTTCGAGAATCTAACTTTAAAATATTACTTAGGATGGACTGTAGTAAACATACCGAAAAAAGATGAAGTATCAATTACATTAATGAAGCTTTGGTTGAACTTGCGTCATGAAGTTCTGGCTCACCGATTTAATTGTTATAGACCTACCATCTCAAATATTTACTTGACATGGAGTTATGCTCCTCATGAAATTTTGTATTGCCAGTTGGTGAAATCTGTACCAATCTCTAGCAAGAATAGAACATATACGCCCTCTAGCTTTAGCACATTTACCAATTGTCGCATGGTTATACACCGTACTGAAATCAAACGCGAAAAGCCTGCCTTGTTTGATAAGTAAACATTAACGTACAGTTCATATAAGCATATGAATACAAGAAAGGGGTTGATTGGCGTAGCACCAAATTTTGTAATAATATACATTAGTCAGTTATACGCTAGTTCAACATCAGATAAAAAAATAGTTGAAGACTGTGATGTATTGAAAAGTTTTGTTTGCGGTGACCGCCAGACCGGCGTATTGAAGCAGGCAGGAGCGATACCTTCTACTCAACTGAACGATTATTATATTCCCTTTAGACCTCGTCCCCTATAACTTATGTTTGGCTCGATATGGTCCTTTGTAAGTGTGGTAAAGAATTCGCCAGATAAGCCGGTCTCAAACAACACCTGAGACAGCATTACTGTAGATATAGGCCAGACAGTGGTGAATCCACAACCGTGGACACCCATTGCACTTACTGCCCGCGTGATTTTAAGACCTTTCCCTGGCTAAGACAGCATGTGAGATTGGCGCACCCAGATGAGTTCAACAGAAAACTGGAAGGGCAGTACGAAGCGCCCGTTAGAGATCCGAACAGGTGGTCAGACGTTGAAATAATTGTTAGTGGCGTTTCATCAATAAATATCTACATAGCATATTTCCCTTCAGAACCGTAGAAGCAATTAAAAAGAAACGGCTCACAGCCGAATAGAAAGGACTGATAGAGAGCCTAAGACGGAGGGCACCTTTGCGAAGGATATAGAGGAAAAAGTAAAGGAGGAAGCGGCGCTGCCCGGGCCGATTATTAAGCTGGTCGTACCAGGTGGTGTCGGGACCCGCAGAGGTGACCCCATATTCCAGCGATTATGGGTAATCGGATGACCCGCCTAGTGCTACAGCCGACCCGTTAACCGCTGCGATCCTGGCTTTGCCAGCAGCCAACAAACTGTATGAAAAGCTCCTAAAATGGACCGAAGGGAATGGTGGTAGTACAGCAAACATTAAGAGATTGGAGCCAAAAATTATAAGACTCGTACTCGGGTAACGGCTTGCGTCGGGGAAATAGTGTTAGCGGAAGCTGGATTAAGAACCCCCATTATTGGCCCAGTAGAGACTGTGTGGAAGCGGTACTCTCAAGGGGGAACCTACTTCCAACTAAGGGTACCCCTCGAATTCACCCGATGAACGAAAGTGTCGAGTGGGCTGCAATAAAACTGAATCTCTGTCCCATATGTTACAGGATGCCCGCTCACACATTAGAACCGTACTCGCTGGCACGACTCGCGGACGACACCCTTCGCAAACCCGATCTTCTACTGGCGAAGGGAGATACGCTAGCCGTCTGCGACATTACCCTCGTGTGGAAGGGACCAAACCCGCTAACTCTGGCCTACCATCAGAAGGTTGCATACTACAACCAGCAACCGATCCTGCATGAAATAAACAGCAGATACCCTGGAAAGAACGCCGTGGTCCTCGCTCTCGTCTTAGGAGCTAGGGGTACGTGGTGCGAAAATAACGTCCTGATTGCACGCCTCTTATCCCTAACGAGAGAGTGTACCATCTCTTCAATTATCGTGCAATACTGAAGGTATGTTGAGATAATGTATATAACATATTTCCAACATTTAATGTTTTATTACAAAATTACAGTTGCTACAGCAACCCTTAGTATGGGACTTTCCAACATTAATACAAGTTTACCTTCTTCATCAGCTGAATAAGGAAATACTTAAATATATGGTAAACACGAAATTATAAGTAAAAATATGAAACATATCATTTGTTGTTAATCATGCAATGCTGTTTATTTTGTTTCATAATAACAAAAAGTTCTTGTTATATGTTTCATATAGTATTCGGTGTTGTAGCAGTATATTCTAAATTTGAATCTTATGAAGGATATCAAATTTGCAAATACTGTGAGCAGTGCACATACCATTTCTACAATGTTGACAGGTAATTAATATTTTGTCTTTTTATACCACCTCTAAGGGGTGCATCGTCCAAACTTTAATTTTTCTTTATTAATAGCTAAAGTAAGTTATAATATTTGACTATTGCAGAAATACTCACATTCAACGGAATCTTTAATAAATGTGAAGAAATTAACAGGACGAAAAGGTATATAGATGATGTGCATATAGATAAATTATAGTTAATTACTTGTCATTTGACTAAACTGTACCTTTAGGCTAGACCTTTCAAATAACTCACTTATCTTAATGGTTTTTTGTAAACAACTTTTCCATGTGTATAAAAACGCCAATAGGGCTAAAGGTAGTAGTATTTTAACTTAGACGTTAGTTGGATATACTTTTCTTGACGTAAACATTGTTCACCAAGTCTCGTTTGTGTTTTTTAAAAACCTCGAGTCACAGTCGTGTAACATAATTGGCGCAGTCAATAGGATCGAAGAACTCCTAGATTTTGAGCTACACAAGCATCATCTACGAGGTCGATTCCAATCGTTTGTCTTCGAGAGGAACCAGGGCTTGCGGTAGAAGAATCTAGAGGACGACGCCGACAAGAAAAAGCTGTACTTCCAAGATTACGACTCCGAACGCCTTCACAACAAAGTAAGTCGAATTCCCTTACAATCTCCTTCAATTCGCGCATGTATTTTGAACAAAACACGAACAAATAAGAAAATTTAAAAGGATAGCGAACATTAGAATTAAAGAATTTATGCAAAATTCGCTAGATACGTTAGTCAAGTCATTAGAAACAATGTCATTAAGCAATTCAAACCACACACCACTAATTAGCGTAGCAAAAGCTAATGCTGTTTGCCAATTTTCGACGGAGAATGCGGTCAACTAGAAAATTTTATACACAAATGCGAAAAATTCTATAATAACTTTGGGCGTACGACAGATAATGGCATTAACGATTTTTGTTTTAACTCAATTTGTGCAAAAGTCAAAGGTGACGTTGCTAATTTTTTAATGTGCAGACTAGATTTAAACACCCGGCCTGATGTAAAAACAGCTCTAAGAGACAACTACGGTGATAGAACCGATAGACAAACACTTATGCGTGAATTTTTACAGTTATCTAGGAATAAAAATGAAAATATATTAGAATTTCTGGAAAGATTAAAACTATTTAAATCAAGGGTAGAGGTAAAAATACACATAGATATTAATTAGGCTTTCAGCAGAGCAGAAAACTCTTCTTATTAATCAGAACGAACTTAATGCTTTAGATGTACTCGCTGCTAATTCAGACAACAACTTAAGATTACTTTTAGATATAAAACCAGCAAATAACCTCGCAAGTGCAACAGACATTGTAATACGACACTACCGTAACGAACAAAGAATTAGAACACTATCACAAAATCTTATACACCATACACAAAAACCTAACGAAATTCACAATCGTAAACCACCTGTAAATAGATCCCAATCTAATTATTTGCCCACGTACAAACCCGTTTATCCAACGCATGTATCGATGGCACCTCGATTTAATTCGTATATACCACCTAACCCAAATTTCTATCAGAGACCTGCATATCAGCAGCAATACGTACGACCAAGTATTCCGAAACCTCAATTCCCATCACAGCCGATTCCAATACAGGCAAGACCCGCGAATAACCAACGATTTTTCACAAACCAACAAGTCTTTGGCAAACCAAAAACACCATCAAATGTTTTCTCGCCTTGCAACTCGAACAAATGGTTCGCCTGAACCTATGGAAATATATTCAGGAACGTATAACGTTAAGTCGAATTTCTTTAAGAAAACAGGCCCCCCGAATTTCGTATTCGAAGAATTGCACCATAACGAATTCGTAGGAGAATCACCCCCGATAGAAGATTATGACCATCAATACCCTTACTCTGAACCACCCACGACTAGCGACACATATCAGCAGTTAGTTCCTGAACCATACCCTGAATATCCACCTTCCGAAACATACTTAATGAACGAACCATTTGTAGAACAGACGGAACATCAAAATTTTCACGAGGACCCCGACGTAAACCCTACCAGATAGAGCTAAATAATATAAATTTGAACAATTCTTTGCCATATATCGAGCTACGTAACATTCCGGTTAAATTATTAATCGACACTGGATGTCACGGTTCGTTACTTAGACCTTACATAGCGGAAAAGTATTTCCCAGAAAAAATCTACCACAGCAACACACCAATTTCAACTTGCGCTGGAACCAAGCACAGCAAATTCAAGGCAAGAATACCTCTTCTCTCAGAACTTAACATTTTCAATGAATTCGAATTTATATTATTCCCTTTCCATGAATACTTCGACGGTATCATAGGGTTAAGAGACCTAAAGATGCTAGGACTAAGAGTAGACCTACAAAACCAAATATTGAGTAGCAGAACTACACAAATCCCCTTCTCATATAGAACAAACTTTGATATACAAAAAATTGAAGTTCCACCCGAATCGATCGTATCTAAAGAAATTAGAACCTTCGTACCTGAAGGTACCGAAATCCTAATCGATGTTCGATTCGGCGGAAATCTTTTACAGGATCCTAGTTGCATCACTCGAGTTGAGAATTAATCAGCTAGGATAGAAAATCAAAATCATACAAAACAATCACAACTGATCACAATTGATTTCGATTTTGTGAAAGAATTTGGAAACCCTATCGATAACAATGAGTTCGAATGCTTTCAAGTAGAGAATAGACAACCAGCATCGAACAATAGCAACCTAGTTTCATTTCAAAATTTACGTACTGATCATTTGAATTCCGAAGAAAAACACGCATTGAGAAAAATAATTACTGAATTCCCCGAAATATTTCACCATAGTTCCCAAAAGCTAACTTTCACAAACAAAATAAAGCATGAAATTAAAACAACAGATGACGTGCCTATATCCATACCGAATCATATAGGTATCCTTATATCCACAAAAACGAGGTTCAAAAACAAATTAAGCCAATCCCCTTGGAACTCTCCCATCTGGATTGTCCCCAAAAAACTCGACACCCGTGGTCAACAAGAATGGCGAATCGCAGTAATAGACTATCGTAAAGTTAACGAAAAAACAATAGATGACAGATATCCTCTACCAAATATTAACGACATCTTGGACAAGTTGGGACGATGTAATTATTTCACGACCCTCGACTTAGCGTCCGGCTTTCACCAGATAGAAGTACAACCTGATTCCATTCCTAAAACAGCATTTAATGTAGAGAACGGTCACTATGAATTCGTTCGAATGCCGTTTGGACTAAAAGACGCACCAGCGACATTTCAACGCGTGATGGACAACGTCCTTAAAGATCTGCAAAATAAGATATGCTTAGTTTATATGGATGACATTATTGTTTTTTCAACCAGTCTTCAAGAACATGTTTCAAGTCTCCGAGAAGTCTTTACCAATTTGCGAAACGCAGGACTAAAAATCCAATTAGATAAATCAGAATTCTTATGTAAATCAGTCGAATTCCTAGGACATGTGGTAACACCCGAAGGAGTTAAACCCAATCCAAAGAAAATAGAAGCAATAAAAAGATTTCCAATCCCAAAAACTGCCAAGGAAATAAAGTCATTCTTAGGACTTGTCGGTTATTACAGAAAATTCATTAAAAATTTTGCACATTTAACAAAACCCTTAACTCAATGTCTTAAAAAAGATTCGCGAATAATGCACACAGCAGAGTTTATTAAATGTTTCGAAACTTGTAAGAGTATTTTAACGGAAGATCCTATATTACAACAAAATATAATCAAAATGTACCACGAAACGAAAATATCACATCGCGGTATAAGTGAGAATATATCAGCAATTAAAAAGTACTTTTATTGGCCTAACTTGGAGAATGACGTTAAAAATTATGTAAACACCTGTGAAATCTTCCAAAAGTCGAAATATGACAGACACCCTAATAAACTAATTTTCAAGCCAACACCTATCGGCTCCAAACCATTTGAACACTTGTATATTCACTTCAACCTGTGACAATGGAATTGAATTTAGGAACAAAGTCTTTCAAGATCTTTGTAACCTCTACGAAATTGAACTACATTACACGACTATATACAACCCCAACAGTAATAGTCCGATTGAACGTTTCCACTCCACTGTCATAGAAACCATCAGAACCTTAAGAGAAAACAAACCGAATTTAAATATTTTAGATTTAATGAACTTTGCAATTTTATCCTATAATAACAGTATTCATTCAGCCACGGAATATACACCGTTCCAAATTGCAAAAGGGCAGCAAGATTTTAGAAATCCCTTTGGAACTACGAAAAATTAACAAATATCAAACTATATCGCGGAACATACCCAAACACTAGAATTATTGTCAGAACATTTGTCAGAAAAATTAAGAAATAAGCAAAGGCAATCATTAGAACGCGAAAACCGACATCGCAAAAGGTCAATCGCTCTAAATCCAGACCAACCTGCCTTCGCGAAAAATAACTCGAAAACGCAAAAAGACCAACTTCCTTTTGTCAAATTAAACGACCCTAAGGTTATAGAAGGTGTAAAAATATTAACCAACGATAAAGTCATACATCAGAGACGATTAAAGGCTCAAAGTATACTAACTGTTACAGGCCATCAGCATGGTGATGAAGATCATTCTGATTCTGATGATATTCCGTTATCCCGCTTGCGGAATAAGAATTGAAACCTTAAAGAACCCTATCCTCCCTCTACAAATGGGCAAAGCACGTATAATCGAAAATGAGCACACATTCGCCTATCACGTTAATATTAGCGTTCCAGCTTCGATTAACAATAAAATTAAAAATAATATAAACCTATTAAGAGAATTGCTAGAAAAGAATCCCAATCACTTTAGTTTGCTATTATCAGGGAAAGTAGAAATTGCTAACGTATTAAACAACAAAATTGAAAATGTCATATCGAGCATACGCAATACTCGACAGAAGAGAGCAATCTTCGACGGAATTGGCACAGCATCAAAATATTTATTTGGAACCATGGATTCTAACGATCGGAATTATATCAATAAGTATGTCGAAACATTAAATAAAAGTGAATTCAAAATTCAGGAGTCTCTTTCTAAACAGCAAACAATATTAAAGGAAATTATAAGTAAATATTCAGAAACCTTTGAAACACTTCAGATCAATCAAAAGAAAATTGTACTTCAGCTCAATCAATTGATTAAAAATAATGAAATTTTACAAGAACATGTACAAGTAATATCATTAAGTTTAACTTTAGATAAATTAATCCTAGAACTGCAGATGTTATTTGACATTATAAATAATTTACAGATTATCATTTGCTAACCTGCATATATTACATAATTCTATAATGCAACCCCATGAAGTTGAAAATATCCTGAACATGTTAAATAAGAAATTTGGCCCAAGTCATATACCAAGTTTCAAACACTTAATCAATTATTATTTATTCTTTTCAACTAATTATGTAATTTCAAACGACGTAATTCTGTTCAAGATACATGTACCAATTGTTTCAAAACCTTACGACTATTTGCATTTTCTTTCTGTTTACCAAAATAATTACACCGTAATTCCCGAAACTTCCTACATTTTATTCGACAATGAAAATTATTGGAACACGGAGAGAAAATGCAGCCTCGTCGAAACCGTCTACTTCTGCAGGCAAGAAGATCTCGCGAAAGGAGACCCATGCTTAAAGAATATCCTCATCCACGCTGTAAATCATTGTCTCGTTACAGCCATTACTATAATGAAGATCTTAGTACAACGAATATTGGTCAACCCGAAAGAACCTGTAACTATTCACTCTGCGTGCCCCCGAGATGGACTCACAGTAGTACACGCACCTTCATTAATTGACTTAGAAGACTGTAATGTCGAAATTGCAAATAAGAAGTTTTCACCGAACGAAAATCTACCTGACGGCAACATCTTCACGTTGCCTGACCTCGACGTCAAACCCCCTCATCGCTACGAACAGAAGACCGTCCGAGTGTCATCAATAAATCAGAAAGATGTGAAGCATATAAGGTTCTTGGCCGAAAACTTAGCGACCACCAGGATAGAACAAATTCAATCAACAAAACATTCATGGACCTACACCGTCTTATTCGTTATTACCCTTGTCGCCATACTAAGTATCCTCGGACATTATGCCTGGAAGACATATCGAAGAACGACCGATGATAGCATGAACATGCAAGAAAGAAGACGTGAGCCAAATCCGGACCCCGCATTCGCTCATCTTAGGGATGGAGGAGATATATTATAGTTAATTACTTGTCATTTGACTAAACTGTACCTTTAGGCTAGACCTTTCAAATAACTCACTTATCTTAATGGTTTTTTGTAAACAACTTTCCCTTGTGAATAAAAACGCCAATAGGGCTAAAGGTAGTAGTAGTTTAACTTAGACGTTAGTTGGATATACTTGTCTTGAAGTAAACATTGTTCACCGAGTCTCGTTTGTGTTTTTTAAAAACCTCGAGTCACAGTCGTGTAACATAATTATTTGCAAAGTATATGCAATTCATGTAAACACATTATGTAAGTGGGTGTTATTATAATAGTGAATTTGTGATAAAATAGTTGAAGTACATGTCTTACTATTTCTTTGTTTGTTAATTTTTGTGCTATGGAAATTTTAGAGAGATTGTCATAACATAACTACTTATTAAATACATTTTTTGCACACATTAGCATCAGCATTCGGTATTCTCAATTAACATACATGTTTTTTTCAGAGCTATGAACAACGAGCAAACTTCTTTCACATATTGGTATCAAATCTACAAGTACAACTGACTCCTAAAGCAAAAAAGTTGTATGAGATTACTACTCATCTAAGGAAAAGTGCCAAACGCTTACTTTCTGAAAAAGGGAATTCTAAAAGGACGGTTGAGATAACCAGAACAATTTGCATCACCTCCAGATTACTGATATTTGCATTTAAATTCAGTATCACACAAATTCTTCTTCTCCCAAAGCAGATTGCAGAATATACCAGTCAGATCGAGAAAATTTAGCCTAGATGATAAATTTTTAGCTCTAATGCTCGTGAAACAGTGCTCTAAAGGATATAGTTTTTTGAGCAACCATTTGCGCTACCTAGCAGAACATTAAGGAAAGTTCTCATTGAAATTCCATTGAGTACAGGTACCAACAAAATCATTATGAACTGTGGGGTCTTGGTTTCAAGAAGTTCGCTTATTTTCGTGATTTAATGAAAATAAAATAAATCTGTTAGACATTTCATTATTTGTTATTTGGTTTCACATTAAATGTAGTATTTAATTTAATATTTTATTTTGTAAAATGTCAAATGTATATGTATAACTATTTTTGGAACTAATGTATCTGTAATGTAAGAGTAAGTTTTTTTTTTATTATGCACCTTTAATCAGTGCGGTCTTAAAGAGTGTGAAGTTAGTATGTATGTAGTGCACTTGTTATTTAGTAACTTTAAGCAGGTAGAGGTTGGCAATACAAGAATAGACGTTAAGATAAATGTAATGAAGTAACGTGTAGTATTAAAAATAAAACATAGATACGTTTTAAATAAGTTCCATTGCGTGTTTTACTTAATACCCTCTGCGAAAACTCAGAATTAGTCATAATTAGTATATTAGTATTAAATAGTATTTGTTGCGTACGTTGTAATTTCGAATTACGCGCCTTCACCCTAGTGGCGAAGGGTGCAAACATTATATCTAATTGTTAATTAAGTTAAGACACAAGGTCATTCAGAACGTGTTGGCCGTTGTGTTCAAATTGTAAACGGCAAGTACAGACAATATGAACAATTCAATACAAAAATACAGTCCACTATTATTTCACAACATTTTTGGTCCATCGAACCGGATGAACTAGTGATTAAACACAAAACAATATTTCAACAGAAATAAAAGCAATTACAAAAGAGGCCTCAAAAACCACGTGCACGCCGAGGAACAAGATAACAAAGGGGCATCAAGACCACGTGCACGCAACAAATAAAGCAGCATATTGCGATCAACGTTGGTAAGAATCAATCAGGATACACATTTCCACAACGAGGTAAGTTACTGAAGAAAAATATTAGAAAGATGGATACGTATTGTGTAATTTTATATGATGAAATTGGATGGCAACCTTCATTGTTGCGCAGTACAAGAAACGATAGTGTAGATGGCTTTGATGCTAGGTGTTTAAAATTAGCTGATAACTACCGCTTTAAATGGAGGAAAGATGAGGTTGAAGTAGCCTCATGGAATGGCAGGTTGTAGTATGGATTAGAAGAAAAATTCAAAATTTGTAGCAAATTGACGGATGTTAACAAACATAATTATGGTACGTTTTTTTTCCGATATTAAATAAAGAATCTGGAGATGCTGTAAAAGGAGAAGGTTCTCCTTTGACGATAGTCTTATCGTTAGCTCTATATAAGTGTAGTAGAATAGGCTATAACAGACTGTAGAAGCCAGTGCTTTTGCAGTCGCGTACGGCTCGGTTCCTATCAACATTAAAAATAAAGGATGTATACTAGAGGTACAATAAGTTCCAATGCACATCATCAATAAATCGTGACGTCAGGTTTTACGCTGTTGCCGAATACACAGACATAAACTCGCCTTGAAACCTAACCTAACATATTAATGCAATCTAACTTTTATTAGCTTTATTATATTAATTTTAATAATTAGCACTACAGAATTTAGCATCTGACAATATGTAAAATGACGGGTTGGCCGAAACCATACAGGCACTGGTTCACGAGCAGGCGGCTCGCGCCCTGCGTGTAATGAGGTCGGGGGGCGCGAGCTCACAAGTGGACGTGGCTCGGGAACCGACGCTCGCATCGGCGGCGAAATATTGAACCGTTTGACTCGGAGCACAAAGATCAAAACGTTGACAGATGGATTGCAAAGATTGACTAGTATGGGGCGATCCATCGCTGGTCAAAATATAAAAGGGTCTGCACCATGCAGCCGACGCTCGGTGGGGCGGCTAGAGCGTGGTGCAACCGCCTAACGAATTACGACCACTCTTTGTACAAGAAATGGCTTTTTAAAAAGTCGTAGTGTGAAATTCAAGTGGAGGAATACCATCGAGCAAACATGCTACAGTAAGTTGGTTGCTTTCTGTGAAGCAGATAATGGTGATCCTGATTTTTGTTGCAACCGATTGACAGATGCTCATATACATGAGAACAAATTGCAGAAAATGAAAGTGAAACTAGCAGCACAGGTGTTTAGCAAACGAATTTTTTCAATAATGAGGAAATACACACAAATAGGTACAGCTGTGGCCATATGTATTCGCCACTCTCGTTTTGAACGTTACACGAACATTATTGTATTTCTAAGAAACAGGGTCGATGACGGACTTAACTAGGTACCTGGTAATGAGGGTTTAATGGTATATTGTAGGCCATTCTGAGTAAATTAGAAAATAGACGTAAAATTGTAATATTTCTTCAGTCTTTCTTAAAAGTTGTAAGAGTAAGGTTGAGCTAGTTAGAGTGAAGATATTGTGTCTGTGATTTTGTCTGTATAATACGATAGTGTACAGTAAAAAGTAATGCCGAAAACACGCGAATTGACGGAGGTAGAGCGAGGACAAATTGTGGTGTTAGAAAAGCAAGGGTTGTCGGTGTCTGCTATTGCCCGACAAGTGAAATGTGCGCGATCGACAGTTAGAATGACGATAAAACGATACAAAGAGAGTGGATCTTTGACAAACAAACCGAAAACCGGTCCAAAAAGGAAGACAACTAGCAGAGATGAGCGAGTCTTAGAGCGGATGTCTTTGCGAGACCGGAAAAAAGGGTCTAAACAGCTTTCCAGTGAGCTTTTCCGGGTACATAATGTTGCTATTTCTCCTCGCACGGTTAGAAGACGCCTTTGTGAATTAAATTTAGGTAGATACAAAGGTCGACATAAACCACGGTTGTCCCCGCAACAAAAGAAAAAGAGACTGCTGTGGGCTAAAAGTCACCGCGACTGGACCATTGACAATTGGGCCAATGTTATGTGGACGGATGAGTCAAATATTGAGGTAAGTAATACATAATTATTGTATTTGTGGTATTCTGTATTCAATTCCTGGTATCTACAGTGTTTTTATTATTTTTAATGGGTTCCAAAATGTAATAGTATTCATGTTTTTGTTGGTAGCTTTGTGGTAAACCTGGGCCTCAATACTTGCGACGCAGCCGAGGAGAGGCCTTCCATCCAGACTGTATCATCCCGACTGTCAAGTTTGGGGGTGGTAGCATAATGGTTTGGGGTTCCATGAGTGCAACAGGCGTCGGAGAACTGTTCGTCTGCGAGGGCCGAATGAACAGTCGGACGTACATCGACATGTCGGTAGAAGTTCTGGAACCGTGTGCGTTAAAATTATTCGATAATGATGAGCCAGAGTATTACTTCCAACAAGATAATGCACCGTGCCATAAATCTCGCAAATAGAAATATTAAAAAAAGTGGACAATGGAATAAAAAAGAAGGTAATAGCTGCGGAATATGACATAAATTTGGACATGACATATCGCATAAAAATATCTGTGGTGAAAGTGCCACAGTGGATGATCGTCAGGTTAGTGATTGGATTCGAAATGTATTGCCGGGGATTTTGGGGCGGTATAGCGAAGATGATACTTTCAATGCTGACGAGACAGGGTTATTTTTCAAATGTCTACCTAAGAAAACTTTAGCCATTAGAGACGACAAATGCTATGGTGGAAAACTTAGTAAAGATCGATCTCACATGCCTTCTAGCAACGAATATGAGTGGTACTGAAAAACTAAAACCTCTCATAATTGGCAGAAGTGCAAAGCCACGATGTTTTAAAGTGGTAAAATGGCTTCCTGTAGATTACGAGAACAACGTAAAGGCATGGATGACCTCCGAAATTTTTGAAAAATGGTTGGTTAAATTGGACAAGCAATTTTCACACGAGAATCGAAAAATAATAATGTTTATGCCCTGCTCATCCTGCAATATTTGCCACCAAACGGAACTTCCAAACTGCAACCTTTAGATCAAGGCATCATTAAAAGTTTCAAAGATCATTACAAAGGAAGAATCCTTAAAAAAACTTTATATGTATTAGAGAATGACGGTTCTCCTAGCATATCACTTCTCGACTGTGTGAGAGAGGTTGCCATGACACGGCATGTGGATGTTAAACAAAAAACCATTCAAAACTGTTTTAAAAAGGCAGGTTTTGGTAACGAAGACGAGGACGAGGACGAAATTCCCCTTGCTCAACTAAAAGAACGGCTGCAAAATTCAGAAGATAAAAATTTCCTGTTGAAGTAAGGCAAGATTTTGAAAACTATGTAGAGTTGATACTTATCTTGAAATTGATAGTAACCTCTTAACTACTGACTATCTGACAGACGAAGACATTCTAAGGAGTGTATCAAGCATTACAGATGAAGAAACCTCCGAAGAAAGCGATGAAGAAATTGTGAAGCAATCATCACACAAACAAGTTTTACAAGCATTCGAGACGCTAAAGAATTATTTTATGTCTCATGAACAAACATCCGATAAGACATATATGTTCATTAATAAAATTCAAAAATCGTATGAACACATCCGAGCGGCCAATGTTCGGCAACAGTTGATAACGGATTTCTTTAAAAAAACAATTTAGTTATGCAATTGTTTTATGTTCCCGTGTACAAGTACACATTTAATACCTATGTATTCATACACATAGTACATATATATATCCTAATGCATGTAGTTTGTATTTTCAGTTTGTTTTTAAATCATTTTTTTATTTATTTTATATAATATTGTTATTACATATTATGCTTTATAAATATATACATATAATGAAAAGTAAATTGTGAATTTTCTGTAACTCAAATTTTCTCTAACTCGAATTTTATTTGGGGATTTAGGTGGTTCGAGTTAGGGGAGTTGCACTGTACTTTGGGTAATTGCAAGATAATTGTAATTTTATCAATAAACAAGATGCACTAAAAAGAACACGCCAATATGTTTGCCGCGCATTTTTAAAAAATTATAGTCACTGATATCGATAAAACTGACACATCGAAGAAGGCGTTAAATTTTTATATAGAATGTGTTGCTGTAGCATCCAATATCAATTTTCAAAAATTGATTTCATGGCACTATGCTCTTACTACGGTTTTGCTTTTGAATAGTAAATGCAAATGTTATGAAGAATTCTTTAAGGAACTGACTCATATTTGCAACAATCAGAAAGCCAACCCCTGTCAGCTGTTAGCTGAAATAGATCAATACAACCGAAGATACTGCATTAATGCAATATCCAGCATATTAATATGCCCATACGCTTTATTTTGAACAAATATTTAGCAAAATTGAACAAGAAAAATCTCATGTCAACTACGGCGTAGTTAACGAATATTGTTGTCCTAAATAACCACCTTTGACTTAAAAAATATATGTACTGTATATACACATGTATTCTAGAATCGCTTGCTTCTAAAAGGTATCTTGGCAGATGTAGTAATACTGTTGTTGAGAGATGATTCGCAGTTATTAAAAATCAAGTCATGGGTAGAAAAACGAAATTGAAATGCAGTAGATAGATCTGAATCGTTAAAAAAAGATCAATGCAACAATGAAAGAAGCTAACTTCATTATCACCGAAGACTACTAAAGAAAGAGGAATTGACGCAAAGGTCCCTCCAACTTCGATTCCGAAGAAGGATGATCAAGAAAAGGGAAGAGTCAGGTAAGTTATTTCAATCAACCAATGCTTACAAAAATATATGAACAACAATAACAGCAAACTTATAATTCTTCTAGTGTTAAACCGCCATTACAACGTACACCGAACAGAACGGATATTCAAGGTCCACATCCAACGTTATAGTAAATTATTTGCTCCCTGATAAGTCATACTACATGAGTGCTGGCTCAAAAAAATACTTTATTTAAAGTGGGTGCGTATAGACACCAACAAAATGAAATAATACTTAGCGGCTCTGATGTTAAAACAATAACTACACGGAAAATTAGCTTTCGGATTACGTCTTAGTTACGTCTGCGCTATTTTATCTGTGTAATAGAACGGAAATATACCGCATTGACTCTTATCAGGTCTACCTGCTTTTGGAAACTTAGCGAGTAATTATAAAAATTTTCTACTATCTCACATGCCCTACAAAACGTATTCTTCTGTTATACCCTTGAACTATAAGAATAATCACTGGATATTAATAATTCTTGTTACATCTATTAAAACGGTTTTTATTCTGGATCCGTCAGGTACAATTCCTAACAGACATCAGAGAGTATTTAAAATGGTCAGGAGATTTATAACAACCGGAGATTGCACTAATGTAGGAGGAAAATTCAGTGCTCAAACTTAGATCCTGCGTAACATTCCTCTAAAAATACCAATTCAAATTGTATAAAAACGTTATCAGATAAAATCAAACATAATAAAAGATTTTTAGACCAGTTTTCGAGAAACGTTTGAACCTAACAGATACAAAGGCGACCTACAAAACCATCCTCTGATATCTTCCGAAAACATGGCGGAAATGTGTATCGTCCGTGGTCAATAGGAGACTGGCAATTCTTGGGTGCTCTACAATAGGTACAACCGCAGGACTTGCTTAACCTGCCCACCCATTACTATTCCTTTCTTTATGAGACAAGTAAAATCGCCAAACCTAATATTTACGCCATCCGTCTCATGTCCTCCGCAACGCATACTTTCGATTTCTATTTAATACGACAATAACGAAAATTGCGAAATGTTTCAATAGTTTCGAATCTTTTCGAGGACTTTGGCACCACCTTAAATTTGTAGAGGAATGTTAGAGAAGCAATCACTATCTAGCGAATTTACTGCACACAAGTTAGTTGACTGCAAATTCTGAAAAATTTCTACAGTAACGCTTATATCGAGATATGTTAACCTTTTCCGCTAAGAAGACCATACCACTTTCAGTTTTAAGTTGGATAGATAATATCCACATCAAATTATTATGGGAAAAGCTTCTTTAATGCGCTATTGCTTCACAATTTTATGACTCTAGATACAGAACAACAACCTACAATCCAAGCTGCTGCCTATATTCCGCCGGAGTTTGCTGAGTATGAAAAACGTGGACATAATTATTAAAAAATTTTAATGATTATATGGCAGGTTATCTTACAGGGCATGTTGATATTTATTCCGATTTTGGTTTTAAAATTTACTGTTATTTCTATTATTCGAAGTGCATGTAGAAATATGGTCTTGAATATGTTGTGGGTCCAATATTGATTTAATCACTAAGTGATTACATCCAGTAATTAGAAACTTATCAATTTTTCTTTTTTATTTAAGAAATAAAAACCTAGTTTCGATTATATACACTACCGCTCAAAAGTGTTTAGGCACCCCTGTTTTCATGGATTATTCATATAGTATTATGTTTACCAACAAAACATTATAATAAAATGAAATACGTATTTAAAACGTAGTTCAGTAAGATAAACACCCATTATATCGCATAAGGTTTATTATCATTTACCTGCACTTGGTCGGATTACCAAAACTGTTTATTGCGGTGCAATTACAATAACAATCCCTCTGAATTTACTGGGTAAATTTAGTCATCTGCTAGATTGTGGGTAATAATGTTTAAATTACTTTCCTAGAAGATTATAGTGAAATTTGTAACCTATGGTCAGTTGCAGTGTGGTATTCACTCTATTCACGTCGTGAGCGAAATATCGTGTGACAATTTTTTAAAATGCCTCCGCGAAGAGAAATTAGTACGGAAACACGTGCGCTAATAATAGCTTACCGTAAAAGTGGCATAAGTAATCGACAAATTGCCAAAAAAATTAAAATACACCACGCTTACGGTTGACTATAACGTAAAAAAATATCGGGAAACTGGCAGTTTTCTTAATAAAAAACGGAGTGAAGGCCAAAAGCGACAACATCTGCAGATGATCGCAGAATAGTGGTTACCAGCAAGTTAAATAGACGCAAAACAGCCCCGGAAATCACCGCAGAATTAAATGTTGGTCGCCAAAAACTAGTCAGTGTTTCTACAGTCAAACGTCGCCTACAGAAAGCCGGGCCCCATGGACGTATTGCGATGAAAAAGTCATTACTACGCAAACAAAACAAGCAAGAGCGACTTAAATGGGCTCGTGAACACCAACACTGGACCATAGAAGAGTGGAATAACGTCCTATGGACGGATGAGTTCAAATTTGAGCTGTTAGGAACCCGAAGACGCATATTCGTAAGAAGATCTGTGGATGAACGTGCCAGAGAAGGGTGTATTGCTGCTACCGTGAAGCATGGTGGAGGTTCTATCATCGTTTGGGGCTGTTTTGTTGGCACTAGTGTCCCCTATACTAGTTGTGAAAATTGATGGTACATTAAAAAAAGAAGGCTACCGCGAAATTTTGGAGAACCACGCAATACCTTCAAAATTTTATCTTCCAGCAAGATAATGACCCAAAACATTCCTCTAAATTATGTAAAGACTATTTACGCCATTTAGAAGAGGAAGGAACTCTCAAAATTATGGAATGGCCTCCCCAGAGCCCCGACTTGAATCCAATCGAGTTACTGATCTAGTTCTTGATCGGGAAGTACGGAAATCGTCTCCGACATCAGCTACTGACCTGTGGAACAAATTGCAATCGTGTTGGACCTCAATAACACAAGAAACTCTGGCTTTAAGAGAAAGAAACTTATTGCGAGAATGCCTCGATTGTGTGCTGCAATTATTAAATCAAGAGGAGGTCACATAGATGAAAGCAAAATTTAAATTAAACGTTTTAATTTTCACATCTACTTAATATATTTTTATTCATGTACGTGTATCTGTACATAAAAAATAAATATTATTAACATTTTTGCTGAGTTTTTATACTTCTTTGCTGTCAGTGAGAGTGCCTAAACACTTTTGAGCGGTAGTGTACATATGCGTCCGATAATTGACCGTTTACATTGCATGTGGCGTCCGACTGATATATGGCGTCCGTATACGGACGCTATATAGCATCTCCATACTAAAATCATTCTAGTATATCGGAACTATTACCAAAGTTTCGGCTGGATGACACATACTCGAATTTTGTTTTTGAATGTTTTAGTTCCGTGACTTTCTATTGTTAAAAACGATGGCGCTTTCCAGCGTATGTTGAAAACTATATACGTAAATATGCAGTATTCATTATATGGATCATTTCAAGTCCATATATAAATTTTACTATGTCGATTATGTGGAGTCTGTTATTTGGAATAATTTATATAAGAGAGGCTCTATATTCGAAACGGCAGCATATGTTTCACAAATAAGAATTGGCTAAAAATAGAAGTCTCGATTCAAGATAAATACAGCAAATGTTAATAAAAACGCTAACGTAAATAATAAAAATAGTTAGTTAACTCGTATAGTTGTTATGTAACGACTGCTAGATAAATTTTAATAAAATCCGGGCAAAACCTTATAAACCTGCGAAAAATTTAAATGAATTTGCTTAAATTTTCTCAGAAGTTAAAGTACATTTTCAATTTATAACTACGGCTTTGCAAAAAAGTAGCAGTTGATATATTCGCCGGGAAATGAGCTAATTGTGCATATCATTTTGCTTAATCCCCTACCCTATCGAATAAAATTAATAACTAACCTATGGCGTTTGTGCTACCGTCACCTACAACCGTGGCGAGAAATGGTCCTCGAGAAAATTCCGGTCCCATATTAAAATCTGTACTACACATCATGTGCCTTTATATGTGCGGTGTTATAAATAAAAATATTAATAGGAAATACTACCGCTATAATACGATAATTCGCAAATGGGCATCTTTGAACAAATAAATTTGTATTATATTAGCATTCTGGAATAATGAAATCGTAACGGTAAGACTGCGCTTTTTATTGAACATCCTCTTTATATTTTATTCTGGTAGATATTTTTATTTTTGCGGATGGAGAATTATGTATATATATAAACTTTAGACCGCTTAAACGCCGAAAACTCTAAAAACGTGTACAACATCGTCAGTGGTGAAGAATCTTGGATTTAGAGCTCGCTCAAACCAGAAGACACAAACGTCATATATATGCGCAATCACGACATTATGTTAGGGCGAATTCATTATCACTAAAATAGGATTGGGCAGAAGTTCACAAGCGTTGGCATTTGTAATGATAAAATTACAATTTCCTTGCGATTACCCAACGTAATTAAATTACTGAAAAAATATCAGTCTCGGAAGGACACGAACCCAACATCTTTACAATGTAAAAGTAATTTAAATACGTTGGGTAAAGAAAATTGTAATTTTATCATTACTAATGCCAACGGTGGTTTAGTAATATTAGTATTAATATTGGTTAACGTTGCAATATTATTTGTCAGTTTATAAAGTGGTAGTTGATAGTTCGTAATTGGTGGTAGTTGGCATCATTGTTTATTTTTACTTCATGTTTGTTGTCTTTTTAAGGTGATTTATAATTTAAAAAATTATTTTTCGCAGTTTAATGTTGCTTACTTAATGAAAGCTGTCCCCAACAATTCTTTCATTATCAACGGTAAATACGCGTGTTAAACATAAATTTTGTTTCTAACATAATCATTTTAGTTTCGTTGCTTGTACAATGGTATCAGCTGCAATAAAATTAGGTATGAAGCGATAAGTTATAGATAATCAGCGCCGAAAAATAATTGCAAATGTTCTACGATTTATGAAAGAAGAAGCAGAAAATAATTCTTTCTTCATTTTCCTCCACGGAAGAAAAAACCTTGTATAAGTCCATATATAAATAATAATAATACTTATGTTATTACAGGTATACATTCAAAAATAGTCGAACAATGTTAACATTTTAGTGGTGGCCTTACAACTTTGTAGAAGTTATTACGAAAGATGGGCTCTATGTAAGAATTTCTGTAATCTTATGAGTATATATAAAAGTTAATAAATAAAGTATGCTTATTTGGAGATGGCAAAAGGCAGAGCTGATAAGTATAAAGTGTTAATGGAAACCTATGACTTACAAGAACAATGAATAAAATACCGAAGACAACTTCAAAGTTACATAGCTGCGAAGAGGCCTATTATTTGCACTGATGAGTCGTATATACATAACTTTCATACAATATCGAAAGAATGGTCAGATGGTTCCCAGTATGATCTAAAAACACCTGTATCAAAAGGAGAAAGAGTAATTATAGTGCATGCAGGAGGAAAAGCAGGATTTGTACTTAATGTTTTACTATCAGGTAATTCTTAATCGATAAATAATGTTTATACTAACGATAATCTAGTTAATATTGGGAATATCCACGTGTTCTTTATAGGTAGTAAGACAGCTGATTACCACGATGATATGAACACGACTAACTTTTTTCGTTGGATTTCACCACGAAACATGCTTGTGTTAGATAACGCTTTGTAACAACACAAAGACTGAATATGATCATACATTTTCTTCGACAAAGACTGCAATGATTGGATGAAAGGCTGTAAGAAATATTCATTATAATCTATTAGCACCAAAGCTGGAGCTATACAAGATCATTAAAGCACACAAAAATGCGTATCCAAAATATAAATTAGATGAACTACTGTTTCAACATGGACACTCTGTACTCTGGCCACTACCGTATCATCCAGAATTTAATCCTATAGATAAAATATGGGAGCAACCGTTAAAAAAATGGGTGGAAAGAAGTAATATTACTTTTAAAATGATAGATGTAGAGACTCCAGCGAGACAAAAATTTGATACAATAACATTTAAAGAGTAGGCTGCAATATGTAACCATCTTGATAAAATTGTTGATGAATACATTGCCAAACAACACCCTGTAGACGATATAACCGACGAATTTGTATTCAATGTGAATCTGAATTAGAGTTCACCCAAAGATGACGATGTCGAAGTACTACCAATACCAATTTCTTCTGATTCGAGGTAATTCTTATATGTACAATATTATTGTTATAACGATTATTGGTGCCTGACTTACACCATTGATATGTATCAATTTACAAAATATTTTATAAATTTTAGTCATAAAATACACTTCGGAATATGACGTAGGCATTAGATTCTGTGTTATAGTGATCGGTAGAGACCGGATTATATGGAAAGTGCAAAAATTTAATTTAATTATTATTTTTTACGTCTATTTGTGATGTCTTACACTGATTCAAGTTAATTAACGCTAATTAACTTTAATCAGTATAATACATCTACATATAGACGTGCAATATAATAAATAAATAAAATAAAAGATATGCACTTTGCATATAATCCGGTCTCTCCGTCCTCTCACTATGTTAATTGCGTTATTATTAATATGTAAATAAAAAACTATTTGACTCTAGATAAATGTAAATCTTTCGATTTAATTTACACTGTTAAAATAATTCACTCGTTTCGTTAGTCATTATTAGTCCTTATTAATTATTTATTAAAACAAAAAATAGAATTTTTGGGAAATGGCGGCTCATTTCACAACATATAAATGAAATAAAACATAGTTTCTGAATTTAGACACATTAAAAAATAATACACAACTATTTTACAAAGATTTATATTAATAATTTGCGAATATAACATATTCCGGGTGTATTTCTAAATAAATTTGGAAACAATTGGCAATATAGTGTAAACAAACACTTTATATACAGAGTGATTTTATATGTTTGAGGACAGTTTAAATTTCGCGCGGTGGATTCTAGGGGATTTGACAGAGTGGCCATTGTGAGTATCGGTCCTGTCAACTGCCTGTGCGACACGTTATTTATTATTCGTTATTATTTGCTTCATTTTTACTTGTAATCTGTTCTTCTTAGAGCTACTGTTTATCAGTGTTATTTTCCAGGTATGTTTTTATGCATTTCTATTAAATTAAGTGAACTTAATTGTTGTTAGTTTTAAGATGCCGTTTACGGCCGAGGAAGACGCTTTTATTTTAAAAGCGCATTATCGCAGTGGCACTCATCACGAAGATGGATCATGGACTTCATTACAATCATGCCTGAACCAATTTCGTGAAAATTATCCGGATGTTGTCGTACCATACAAAGTGTTTTGTAATCACAGAGACAGAATTATTGAACGATTCGAAGGGAAACAATGCATTTGCAAAGGAAAATCAACTGGACGACCAACGGTGTTAACAGAAGAGACTGTTGATGATGTTAGACAACGGATAGAGGCAAGTCCTAAAAAGTCAATTCGCAAATTAGCAGCTCAAACTGGTATGATGCTTTTTCTATTTCTAAGATGTAGTATCTTTCATTTTCGTTATTTTAGGTTTATCGTTCAATACTACAAGAAAAGCATTGGTTAAAAATCTACACATGCATCCGTATAGAGTAACCGTAACACAGCAATTATTGCCAATTGATAGATATTCCATGACGAATTCAATATTGTCAGTGGTTTAATGAAAATTTTCATAATGATGATATTTTAGATTTAACATTCATGTCAGACGAGGCCTGGTTTCACTTGTCAGGCTATATTAACAGCCAAAATTACAGGACATAGGCTACAGAAAACCCTCATAATTTTGTTGAGACTTCTTTAGATCCACAAAAACTTGGGGTCTGGATGGCAATGTCTACACGTTGCATAATTGGCCCAATTTTTTTCCATGAAAATATCAATGGAGATATCGCAATCAAATTTATAAAGTGTTTATAAACCAATTACATGACGATGAATTGGAAAGAGGGTATTTTCAACAAGATGGAGCACCACCTCATGTAGGGCATGATACATTGGAATATCTAGAAGAGTATTTTGGTGACAGACTTATTAGTCGCGATCGTTGACCATCACGGTCACCTGACCTACCCCTTTAGATTTTTATCTGTTTGGGCATTTAAAAAATAAGATACATCAAAATCGACTTCACAATTTGGAAGAACTACGAGCAGCCATAGAGCAGGAAATTCGTAATATCGATCAAAACCAATTACAGCGACTGTTTGACAATATTAAGAGACGAATACATTTATGTCTTGAATGAAATGGAGGCCATTTCGAACATACATGATAATGTAATGTTTTTTTTGCAATAAAATTATACAAAAAACGGAATCGTTTGCTTTTAAATATGTAGTGCTCAAATTTAAATATATGTATTAATTCAAAAGCTATTTAAAAACATCTATATTTCATTCAATTTTTTTATCGCATTTACATTAATTTTCTGCTTAGAAAATCAATATGAAATTGATTTTTTTGAAGATCTGTTGTCAATATTTTATCACCCATCCAAAATCTATTTGCTACGCTACTGGTCACGAATTCAAAACCAAATCGCCAACGTGACAAAAATTTAGCAAGGCGCGAAATTTAAACTGTCCTCAAACATTTAAAATCACTCGGTATATTTCCCTAGTCTCTAGAATCCATTACTTTTAAACTATCTACGCCAATGGGCAAATTTTCAGCGCATACTATAATGACATCAATGTCTTCTCATTCCGAACGAGCGATACTACTCATAAAAGCCAGTCGTGTGCTTGGATACTCCAAGGTGAAGAAAAGCCGACAAAAGTAATCCATTTTTAAAGTATTTCCAAAAAGATAATCGCTACATTTCTCTTTACAATCACAACTAAAAAATAAATCATGCAAGTGACAGCGGTATGAGCGTCAATGGAAAAGAAATAAATAAAGCAAAACGAACTTATTATAGAAAAGAAGGTAAAAAATCCTGTAATGACTCGTGGTATAAATGTTTTGCTAAATGTGCAAATAAAGAGAGGGAACAAATTCTTAAGTCATTTGGGCAATTGGTGAGGATATCCGACAACACTATACCATTTCCTCCTGCATTGGTAGTGTTACATCCAGATACAGGTATCCTGCAAATAAATACATTATCAGTGCATATACACGTACACATTTATATATAAATCAAAATGAAACAGCAAATGGTTACATCATAGGCAAATAAGAAGAAATTAAATTTTACTACAGCATAAAATATGAGATAATGTTACACAACAGAACCAAGAGAAACATGCAAATGTTATCGTAAGATGCAGAAGTTTTTTCAAAGATAAAGGTAAGTAATGGTACAGTCGGGCAATATCGTAACCAAATGATTTCTCGAATAGTGCGGTTCGGTAAGGCAGCGGTATAATGATTAGTATTGTGCACATCACTACAAAACGTCTTAATCTTAACTACAGGTAGTATCTCAGACTTTCACGGCCGTTTGACATAGTTGCAACGGTTGTCGGGTTCCGCCGTGTCGCTAGGTTTTTGTCCCTGACGTTTCGCGAACAACTGCGGATCGCATTTTCAAAGGTACTGTATGAAATGCGAACCGCAGTTGTTCGCGAAACGTCAGAGACCAAAACCTAGTGACATGGCGGAACCCGACAACCGTTACAACTATCTCAAGTACAAATATTGCGAAGTTTTAAACAGAACAACCTTGTGGCAGAAGCAATAATTATTAGCCTGTGCTTTTTTGAAGTTGAGAGGTCGTACTGTAACCGTAAATTCCGAGCGATATGTGGAGATGATTAATAACTTTACGCCAATATTTTAATGGTTTTAATAGGGACACTTGGTCCGCGTAAGATGGAGCGACATTTCACACGTCTGACATGTCTTTATCTGTTGTTCGTGAAATTCCCTGGAAATTTGATATCTACACGCGGTGACAAACTGTCCGGCATGTAGCCCCGACCTGACACCAATAGATTTTCTCTTATGGGGCTATCTACCAACCTCACTCCCTGATTGAATTAAAAGAGAATATTCGAAACAAAAAATTGTGGCTATCATGGAGGATATGTACCGAGCAATTCTGGAAAATTGTGGTTCATGTTTAGAAGGGTGGCAGCAAAATAACGGAAGAAATAATTTTTAAGACATAAATTTCTAAACCCTGTTTTAATAAAAAATAAACATTTATTCATTAAACTTGGCGATGATTTCATTACATTCTTTTTATTTTGAAAAAGATTTTTGGGATACCTGATGTAACAAAAGCTGAAATGTGGCTCCACCTTATTCGAACCAAGTGTTCCAATTAAAACCATTAAAATATTGGCGTAAAAAAGTTATTAATCATCTCCACATACCTCTCGGAATTTACGGTTACATAAGCTTTTCTTCTCTCTTGTAATAGCATTTCTCCGTTGCATAAGCATCAAGAACACACGATGACAGACAGTCAAAAATATGGACTGTTTCATCATCAGGGAGTATAAAATAATAGATAACAGTAAGCACAACCAAATCTGCA
This sequence comes from Trypoxylus dichotomus, assembly GCA_023509865.1. Taxonomy (NCBI): domain Eukaryota; kingdom Metazoa; phylum Arthropoda; class Insecta; order Coleoptera; family Scarabaeidae; genus Trypoxylus; species Trypoxylus dichotomus. Next base: position 15,579,384 of record CM042082.1, read on the forward strand.
TGAACTGAGTTATAATCAAAGTATTTAAAATCTATGCTTTTGACAATGCTCCAGGGCGGATAACAGGTAAGGGAATATCACAGGAAATATTAGAATGATTTGAAAAACCATGAAATGGTAGCAGTGATGAAACCAATTAAAAACAATGAATGCTTAGTTGCCATTGTAAGTTCAGCTACAATCTGCAAAGTACACTAGAGTGACAGAATAAAATAGACACCAGGTAAATCGGTATAAATATGTAAACAGCTAAATTCTAAGAACGAATTAAGAACTTTTTCTTGTCATTAGGGTAGGGGTAGATGTATCGAAAGGAATTCGTCATAGTTTAGTATCGTTACAACTATGCCTCGCTTACAAGGTTCAAGTGATATTAGCGACTTCACCCGGGATCGCATCGTTGGCCAAAGTGAATGCGGCGCTTCGCAACGTGAAATAAGTAAATTTTTAAATATTCCGTTGTCCACAGTTAACCGTGTGATTACACAATTTAAACGCAAGGAAAAAAGCAACAGCGGAGTCGAGACCAGGTCGTGCCGGACCTTCTGAAAGAAGTAAAAGGGTAATTGTGCGCAAAGTACTAAGAAAACCGCGAAAAAGTACAGCTAAGCTTGCGGCAACTTCACAGAAAAGTCAGCGTATCGTTATCCGTTATCCAAATATTAACAGAAGGACTACTACCGATATTCGACAACGCCATATTATCTAAAGAAGACGCCACTTTTATGGAGGATGGAGCACCCTGCGACAAAGCAAGAACAACAACCACATGGAAAGAGGAACAGGGGATTCGGATTTTACCGTGGCCAGGCCAATCACCAGACATGAATCCGATAGAGAATGTTTGGCACATAATCCAGACAAATATGGCGATCCCACCCCGAAAACCCAGCAATAAGGAAGAACTCGTGGCAGCTGTTACAGAAGAGTGGTTAAATATTCCAGAAGACACCATCAATCATTTAATAGATTCTATGCCACGACGACTCGCAGCACTTCACACAAGTAAAGGTGGATCGACAAAATATTAGTCTAATTTAAAAATTTTAAAATACTTTAACGAGAATAGTATCTTTTTGTTTTAATTAGTAGGTGTCTATTTTATTCTGTCACCCTAGTGTAGTTCGTGGAGTGCCGTAACGTAAAAATCTGAAAAATTAAGATTGAAGTCGCCAATATACAACATTTTAGCGCATAACATTATTCTCAAAGCCATCGAAGGATGTACTGCAAACAGAGCTGGGTTTACGGTAAATAACGCTAAGTATAATTGTTTACTTCTTAAAGAAAATTTGATCCAGTTCTCGTCCAGTGCATCATTGAAACATGTTAACAATATGGCTACTTACATACACATGCCAACGCCGCCGCCGTTGTCCCTGAGCGTGAACGAATAATTTGGATTTTGTATTGGCTCTGTTGTATCCTCATTAGATCTTAGAGAGCGCAAAAGCACGATATTTAGTGTGAAGAAAGTTATCCTTGAATATTGGGAAACGATTAATGACTAATTTACAGTTAATGTGCTCTTCGTGATTCCATGACCAAATGAACTATCTGCAAGCAAAAAATTGTATAAGTATACGAAAAAAAGTTGCTTACGAATGACTAATTAGCACTAAAAAATACTTCAATATTTGAAAGTAAGAAGCAATAATATAAAATTAAAATGGTGTAAACGTGTACAGCGACATTACTAAAGGATATACCTTGAGGAAAATGTATGCGTAGTATTAGTGTATTAACAAAAAACAAATACAATTAAGTTGATATTAAATTAAAAAATAAGAAAATCAAACTGAAATTATTTTTCGTACGTTTCCAAATTTGCGTAATGGGTTTTAATTTGATTAACTCTTAAACTATTCTGTATATATTATGCAGAGTTTTAATCAATAATTGCTTACCATTATATCTCACGAAAATATTGCGATCTATTAATCAAGTTTTTTGCATATCCAAACATTTTGTTTGATATAATTAATACCTACGATTTGAACTCGCATTCAATCTCGCGGTGTAATGGTAGCACAATACGCCGGTAATGCAGAGGTCGTGGGTTCACATCCTACCGTAACTGATGTTTTTTTCAGGAATTTAAAAACGTTGGTAAATTACAAGAAAATCGTAATTTTATCATTACCAATACCAATGGTGGTTTAATACTAATTTAATTTATTTCTGGTTGAAGTATCATGCTTTTAAGTACATATATTTATTGATTAATAATAGTTTGTTTAGCGCAGTGCGATTATAATGACGTTAGGGTTATTGCTCTCGGCTTAGTCATTTAAGTTTTTACAAAGTAAAATTCAAATTAGCCCGTGAGCAGTAGCAAATTCCATTTTTCTGTAAAAACAACTTCAACTACTTCCAAATTATTCTCTTGTTTGACATCGTAGTTTAATAAAACGTTCAACAATAATTGTTGTCTTAATGAAACAATACCCAAAAAAATCAACTGTTAATTAGACTCATGAAATGGAGCTTCAGCTGAAGTTACATCATGGAGATTTGGCTCTCCATGAGATTTTGTATTACCAGTTGATGGAACATGATATATACCAAGCTGCACAAGCACATTTATAAGTTGTTGTATTATATTATACTATATATATATATAACACATGGGCTGAAAAGTCCCGGGCCTAACACATAGATGACGCTAGTTTTATTGCAGTCACCTTTCTCTCAGTTAGTACTAACCTTCAAAAGACAGCTGTTAAAATTTCATGATATTCTATTCATTAGTTTGTGAGTTATTGCGCTAAGAGTTACGCTACTTTTCTTGTTTTCAAAACAATGGATCAAAAACAATTTCGTGTTTTAATTTTACACTGCTTCTTGATGGGAAAAAAATACCGTTCAAGCGAAGCAAACCGGAATTTTTGCGTCGATATGTGACAATGGATGAAACATGGATCCATCACTTCACTCCGGAATCAAAACGATCGTCATCTGAGTGGACAGCAACTGGTGAACCTCGTCCAAAGCGCCCGAAAGCACAACAATCGGCTGGAAAGGTTATGGCCTCGGTATTTTGGGATGTGCGTGGTGTAATATTCATCGACTATCTTGAGAAAGGAAATACCGTCAACAGTGAATATTATATAGCGTTATTGGAGCGTTTGAAGGCCGAAATTGCAACGAAACGACCGCATATGGCAAAGAAAAAAATGTTGTTTCATCAAGACAACGCACCGTGTCACAAGTCAATCAAAACAATGGCAAAACTACATGAATTGAACTTCGAATTGCTCCCACATCCACCGTATTCGCCAGATTTGGCTCCCAGCGACTACTGGCTGTTCGCAGACCTCAAAAAAATGCACGCTGGTAAGAAATTTCCCACGAATGAAGAGGTTATCGCTGAAACTCAGGCCTATTTTGAGGCAAAAGATAAATCGTTCCACAAAAGTGGTATTGAAATGTTAGAGCGGCGCTGGAATGATTGCGTTGCTCTTGATGGAGATTACGTTGATGAATAAAGCTAATTTTGAACCAAAAAAATCCGTGTTTTCTTTGTTACCGGGACTTTTCAGCCCATGTGTTACAAATACTAAAAAAATTACTCTCCTAATGTTAAATCGTGAATAAATATTAACCAAAGCATTGCATACCTGACTTGCAATTTCATAGTGTCAGGGTAAAATCCTTTCTCTGAATATAGGGCAATGAGGAAAACCAATAACGTTCAATTCTATTCATCGTTAAGCCAGACTGATGGGTACGCCAAGTTTCTGCACTGTTACCTTAAGCAAATTCTAGGCCTGCGAAACATTAATAGCAATAGTGCTTCCACTAATATGATTGACAATGCTCAAGGTAATGTACTAACTATCAATTACAGCTGACAAAAACCATTCCATATTAACTATAATCAAGTCAATCGTCTCGACGGTATGAGAAATTTGTTTAAATTGCCAATGTAAAGAGTCAGTTGACCTATAAGTCTGTCCCTTAGTAATTCCATTGCTTTAAAATCTTGTAGCAGTAGATAGTAGTTCTACACAACTGAAGACAATTTGTGGTGTCTGTATGAACTACATTCTGTACCTACAAAAGGAAGGATATTAAAACGAACAATATGGTAAAAGAACGTTAAAAATAGGACGTCTGGTACTTAAGTATTTGTAAACAAATTTTGGATGAAAGAATTTACTATAGGATAAAAGTACCATACAGTTATGGTCAAAATAATAGCAGTACGAAATTGGAATTCCTTAGAAATAATTTTCTCCTTACTTACTTTAATTTTTAAAAGTACCATATATGCATGAGAAATTTATAGATTCGTAAGCAGGTATAGAATTCTACTATATTCTTTTACAGCGTTGGAGAAGCCCCGCATTCAATCACTATACTACATTTTGTGCCTGGTCAATATAATATACTTTATTGTAACATCATATTATGTGACCGAAAAGTACTTACAGCGAAACTCCCCTAACTCGAACCACCTAAATCCCCAAACAAAATTCGAGTTAGAGAAAATTTGAGTTACAGAAAATTCACAATTTACTTTTCATTATATGTATATATTTATAAAGCATAATATGTAATAACAATATTATATAAAATAAATAAAAACAAACTGAAAATACAAACTACATGCATTAGGATATATATATAAGTACTATATGTATATGTATGAAATTAAACAAAAATTGTCCTATATACATAGGTATTAAATGTGTACTTGTACACGGGAACATAAAACAATTGCATAATTAAATTGTTTTTTTAAAGAAATCCGTTATCAACTGTTGCCGAACATTGGCCGCTCGGATGTGTTCATACGATTTTTGAATTTTATTAATGAACATATATGCCTTATCGGATGTTTGTTCATGAGACATAAAATAATTCTTTAGTGTCTCGAATGCTTCTAAAACTTGTTTGTATGATGGTTGCTCCACAATTTCTTCATCGCTTTCTTCGGAGGTTTCTTCATCTATAATGCTTGATACACTCCTTAGAATGTCTTCGTCTGTCGGATAGTCAGTAGTTAAGAGGTTACTATCAATTTCAAGATAAGTGTCAAGAGATACATTCTCGACATTTTGCAACTCAACATAGTTTTCAAAATCTTGTCTTACTTCAACAGGAAATTCTTTATCTTCTGAATTTTGCAGTCGTTCTTTTAGTTGAGCAAGGGGAATTTCGTCTTCGTCCTCGTCTTCGTTACCAAAACCAGCCTTTTTAAAACAGTTTAGAATGTTTTTTTGTTTAACATCCACATGCCGTGTCATGGCAACCTCTCTCACACAGTCGAGGAGTGATATGCTAGGAGAACTGTTATTCTCTAAAGCATAAAGTTTTTTTAAGGATTCTTCCTTTGTAATGATCTTTGAAACTTTTAATGATGCCCTGATCTAAAGGTTGCAGTTTGGAAGTTCCGTTTGGTGGCAAATATTGCAATTTGATGGCCTTCAGCTTCTGTTGTATTGCAGGATGAGCAGGGCAGTTGTCTATAAACATTATTATTTTTCGATTCTCGTGTGAAAATTGCTTGTTCAATTTAACCAACCATTTTTCAAAAATTTCAGAGGTCATCCATGCTTTTACGTTGTTCTCGTAATGTACAGGAAGCCATTTTACCCCTTTAAAACATTGTGGCTTTGCACTTCTGCCAATGATGAGAGGTTTTAGTTTTTCAGTGCCACTCATATTCGTTGCTAGAAGGCATGTGACCCGATCTTTACTAAGTTTGTCGTCTCTAATGGCTAAAGTTTTCTTAGGTAGACATTTGAAAGATAACCCTGCCTCGTCAGCATTGAAAGTATCATCTTCGCTATACCCCCCCAAAATCCCCGGCAATACATTTCGAATCCAATCACTAACCTGACGATCATCCACTGTGGCACTTTCACCACAGATATTCTTATGCGATATGTCATGTCTAAATTTAAAAAATAAAATATAAATTTCATATGTGTATACGTATATCTAATACAATAACGTAAATTTTACCTTTTTTTAAATTTATGAAGCCAGCCGGTGCTGGCCTTAAAATTTGTTGTTCCTAAATGTTGACTGTATTCTAGTGCTTTCTCCTATAGAAGTGGCCCCGACACCGGAATGTTTTTTTCTCTAGTAGACACAAACCACTTAAACACCGCACTGTTTACATTTTTGTTTGAAACTCGGTTTCGCTTGAAATTGGCAGGTTTTGTAAGTTTACTCGCGAAACTTCGAATATGTTCCTTGTTTTTAATTATAGTTGACAATGTACTCACTGGTATGTCATATTCCGCAGCTACTACCTTCTTGTTTATTCCATTGTCCACTTCTTTTAATACTTCTAATTTCTGTTGCACTGTTAAACTTTTAAGTTTTCGTTGCTGGGGCATGTTGATGACAAATACTAACGAATACGACTGAATATATAGCGCAACACGCAGATGAATAAGAATGATAAAACCCGTCGTCATTGGTACTTCCCCGAATTCCTTCGATAGATATTACGTTATATCCGCTAACAGATGGCGTATCACGTACCTTTAGTGAAAATTTCGAGTTGCAGAGGTTCTACGTCTTAAATTTGGTTAATTTTTTTTCCAGTTAGGGATAAATTCGAGTTAGAGAAACTCGAGTTAAGGACAGTCATATGCATATAAATTTAATAGATAACGCACGGGATAAAAAAATATTCGAGTTAGGGGAGTTCGAGTTGGGGAAGTTCCACTGTACTTAAAAGGACCAGCTTGTATAAAATATCGTCGTTTGTGTTTACCACCATCCAGTTTGAATAAATTTCTTGCTTTGTAATAAATATAATGGGACGAATCAAGCATTGTAATGTAGAAACGCACAAGTTAATCATAAAATTAAGAAACGAAGGTAAAAGTGAAAAGTTCATCCAAAGCATGCTATACTGTTCAGCGAAAATGATAAATGGAGTACGATGGCAGGAAAAGGAAGAAACTCGGTCTCGAAAGAGAAAAACGAGCATTCACGAAGACAATTTGATTCTGCCCCATATAAAGGTAAATCCATTTCTTTCCTCTATTAAATTAAAATAATATTTAAGATTAAACATTAGTGCAAGAACGACACGGGAACGCCTAAAAGACAATAATTTATTAGCGAGGAGCCCGAGGAAAGTGCCACTTTTAAAGAAAGTCCGTGTAAAACGTCGTTTGAAGTTCGCTAAGGAGCATACGAATTGGCCAATTACAATTGTTACACAGATTAGCAACATTGTTGGTCAATATAAAATTACGAAATAAACTACAGTTAATTTACGTCTATATTACTGTTTAAAACTAATATTATTTCTACATGTACGTAAGTAGTTTAAGAATAATGTGCAGTTCTTATTAAAACAAAATTAACACTGCTATTATTTTGGCCATAACTGTATATCAATACACGAATATATTGCCTTACCATTTATGAAGACAGAAATAAGAGAATTCAACTTACTTATTTTAATCCTTATATGTCTATAATAGGGACGAAAACTCATTTGAGCTGAAGTTTGTCTATCGAACTCTTGTAAAAGCAAATTATGTCTTCGTTCCCAATCAGATTTATCAACTCTTCGGTTCATAGCTTCTTTTTAACTGGAATTATAGAAGACCTGTAAGAAAAATTAATCATTATTGAAAACTGTTAGGCAGCTTTTTATAAAAGTATCAAAAAATTATACAAAGTAATTGTTTTTATTTGTTTCTCCTATTTTTTATATGATTGGTTAAATGCTATGATATACCTGTGATTCTTATAATACTTGTTAACTTATTATATCAAGAAACTAAAATGTTGTTTTAGAACAATATATATATATATATATATATATACACTACCGCTCAAACGTGTTTAGGCACTCTCACTGACAGCAAAAATGTTAATAATATTTTTTTTGTATGTACAGATACACGTACATGAATAAAAATGTATTAAATAAATGTGAAAATTAAAACGTTTAATTTAAATTTTGCTTTCATCTATGTGACCTCCTCTTGATTTAATAATTGCAGCACACAATCGAGGCATTCTCGCAATAAGTTTTGCCAGAGTTTCTTGTGTTATTGAGGTCCAACTCGATTGCAATTTGTTCCACACGTCAGTAGCTGATGTCGGAGCCGATTTCCGTACTTCCCGATCTAGTTTTTCCCATAGTAACTTGATTGGATTCAAGTCGGGGCTCTGGGAGGCCATTCCATAATTTTGAGAGTTCCTTCCTCTTCTAAATGACGTAAATAGTCTTTACATAATTTAGAGGAATGTTTTGGGTCATTATCTTGCTGGATGATAACATTTTGAAGGTATTGCGTGGTTCTCCAAAATTTCGCGGTAGCCTTCTTTTTTTAATATACCGTCAATTTTCACAATGTCCCCTACACTAGTGCCAGCAAAACAGCCCCAAATGATGATAGAACCTCCACCATGCTTCACGGTAGCACCAATACACTCTTCTCTGGCACGTCCACCCACAGATCTTCTTATGAATATGCGTCTTCGGGTTCCGAACAGCTCAAATTTGTACTCATCCGTCCATAGTACGTTGTTCCACTCTTCTATGGTCCAGTGTTGGTGTTCACGAGCCCATTTAGGTCGCTTTTGCTTGTTTTGTTTGCGTAGTAATGGCTTTTTCATCGCAATACGTCCATGGAGCCCGGCTTTCTGTAGGCGACGTTTGACTGTAGAAACACTGACTAGTTCTTGGCGACCAACATTTAATTCTGCGGTGATTTCCGGGGCTGTTTTGCGTCTGTTTAACTTGCTGGTAACCACTATTCTGCGATCATCTGCAGATGTTGTCGCTTTTGGCCTTCCACTCTGTCTTTTATTAAGAAAACTGCTAGTTTCCCGATATTGTTTTACGTTATAGTCAACCGTAGCGTGGTGTATTTTCATTTTTTTGTCAATTTGTCGATTACTTATGCCACTTTTACGGTAAGCTATTATAAGCGCACGTGTTTCCGTACTAATTTCTCTTCGCGGGGGCATTTTAAAAAAATTTTACACGATATTTCGCTCACCACGTGAATAGAGTAAATACAACACTGCAACTGACCATAGGTTACAGATTTCACTATAATCTTCTAGGAAGGTAATTTAAACATTATTACCTACAATCTAACAGATGACTAAATTTACCCAGTAAATTCAGAGGGATTGTTATTGTAATTGCACCGCAATAAACAGTTTATGGTAATCCGACCAAGTGCAGGTAAATGATAGTAACCCTTATGCGATATAATAGGTGTTTATCTTACTGCACTACGTTTTAAATACGTATTTCATTTTATTATTTTTTTTGGTAAACATAATACTATATGAATAATTCATGAAAACAGGGGTGCCTGAACACTTTTGAGCGATAGTGTATATACATAATATACACTTAGTCATAAAAGTCTGCATACAGCTGAGAAATGTCGACAAACAAAAATAGTCTAGTTTACTATTTTTGTTGTCATATGTTTCCAGTGAACGTGTTTAATTAATTATACTTGAACATTATACATAATAGAAATTAATAAGAAGTGTGCGAAACGAAACAAAAATAAAAATTACATTAAAATTGCCTGCAACAAAAGTCTACATACGGCGCTTTAAAAAGAGGCCCTAAAATAATAGTGTTGTTGTGTGTTTACATATAGAATAGTACATTGTTGATAACATGACTGAAAATGAGTGTAAAAAGATGCGACGTTTATTGCTATACGCAAACTTATGATTACATTACGAAAAAAGAATATCTCCATTAAAGAAATTGATGAAATAGTTGGGCTTATGGAAAGCTATAGTGCAAACAATTGTGAAACATTTTTAAAACACTGGCTCGTTCAAACGTAAGCCACCAAGTGCAAGACCATCGAAATTGCATCACCAAGTAAGAGAACCATCTTTAGACGAATAAATGCGCAACCTAGATTGACTGCACAATCAATTCGTAATAAGACGTATTTAAAAACAATTTTGGCTAAAAAATGGCAACTGATTTCCAGAGATATAGCTGAAACACTTGTAAACTATATGCCGGCACGACTATCTGCGGTCATAGCCGCAAAAGAAGGTCTAATTCAGTATTAACATTAATACTTGCATGAACCTTTATGTAAACTTTTATTGCAGGAAGATCAAAGGTAAGAGTTCCATATAAAGGGCATCAAGTTTGGGTTTCTAATGGATTCTAACGGAAAGCTTACGTTTTGGTGTGTTTAAATTGGCCCTTCTTTTTTTTAGGAGTTTAGTTTAAGGTACCTAAAAATCGATTTAAAAAGGTCTATTTCTAGTTTATGTTTAGTGCTATCATAGTTCACGAAATTTAAGTTGGTACTTATTGTGTTTTACCAAAACAGATAGAAAATACTGATGAACGGTAAAGTTTGATTTGAATATTTGGGAATAATCTATACTAATAATCTATATTTACTATTCCATATTTTATTTTATTTTCGTATATAATATAGGTAAATATACAAGTATTGTTTTGAAACTGTACTACATTATTGTGAAGTTCTCATAGTCTTTTTTCTATGGTTCTCATCATAGAAAACAATTAACATGGAAAAAAGGACAAAAGCAATACAGACAATAATTTACTAGTGAATGTGTAGAATTTACTAATTAAGAAAGAAGAAAGATAGCTAAATAGTACACTATGAAGTTTATTGTAAAACGACACTACTAATACAACACGTGTTACAGTATATCTCCCGATGTTTACTTTCCGGATGGTTCCAATCTGCTGAAATTGGTATGTTCCGAAAAGTGTACATCTATCCGCTGTGTTCAGATACATTGCAGTGTATACATATAAGAATTGCTCTTTATCGTTAACATCAACAGAATGTTATTATTTATTATAGCATGTGAAATACATGAAAGTTGCAATAAATAAAAGAATTAGTTTGGTTTTGAACGCAATTAACTGATTATTACTTCGAAGATTACACAAAAGGTGTACCGAGCTGGTAGCAAATTATAAAATGCACTCTAATATTAGCGTGATTTTGTTAGATGCATTCAAGTAAGCTCGTCCGTCAATACAAAACATAAAATTAATATGATATATTAAGTGTACATTGTTTGAAACGTCAACGTCACTAATTCGCGAGTGGCTCATGCAAAGTATCTACCGCAAAAGGACAAATAAAAATAGTTCTAAAATAGTAAAAGATTAATTAATTGAAAATAATCACGCAAATAAAGCAACAAAAACATATTTCTAAAATAATAAACGATTAATAAATTAACAAATAATTCTGGGAATAAATTGAAAATATTGTTCAAATAATAGATTGGAAAATAATTCTGCAATACTGGTATACCCTGAGCAAGCATCTAGGATTTTTCAATTAAGGATATGCAAAACATTGATATTTAAATTATACAAGTTTGATGCATATTAATCTGATTTTAGAAAAAAAATATATTCCCAATTGAAAAACCAACGCACTCCCACAATATGAAATAGTAATAAGAAAAAAGGAAGCCGAAATTTACACTGGGTACTGCTGTCTAACAGCGGCTGTGGTGTGAACACCTTCAGCTGCTGTATATATTTGGAGTTTTTCATCTTTTTTGATTATTCATTCGATGAATAAAACACTGTACGTAATATAGTAAGTATATTGAATATTTTCTACCGAGTGACAGATTGTCTTGAATTAAGCTCCGTTGAACTGTATTCAAATGGTTTACAACTTGCACTAGTGTAGGCACTATACAAGTTTAACGAACGATGGGAATAGCCCAAACAAGAACTCCAGTTATTATAACATAATAATAATGAACATAATCCTGTTTGAAAAGATAGCGGTTATTGCCGGGATTTCCTTACGGCATTCGTTAATGAAACTTAGCAGTACTAATTACTGAATACATAGATTAATATAATAGCAGATATACTAGCAAATAATCGACTAAATATCTCTGTAGAAACAAATCGAAAGCAGAAATTAATGTGAGTACAAACATGAATTGTTATAATGTGAAAATACTAAATATGTAAAATATAAATTAAAACCTTGCTCGGATGTATCCGAACACTACCAGTTTGGTACACTGTTTGCGTAACCTTTGAAATAATAATTAGTTAATTGCGTTCAAAACTAATTCATTTATTTCATGTATTTCGCATGTTATAATAAATAGTAACATTCACTAAAAAACTATTATTTCACAATAATATAATACAGTTTCAAAACAATACTAATCTATTTTCTAGATTGTACACAAAAGTAAAAAATATGGGATAGTAAATGTTATGCAACAGATTATTCCCCAATATTCAAAACAAATTTTTTGGCCCATCAGCGTTTTCTATCTGTTTTGCTAACTTTTAGTCCAAACACAATAAGTACCTACTTAAATTTCCTAAACTATTACTAAATACATAACCTAGAAATAGCCCTGTTTAAATCGATTTTTAGGTACCATGAACTAAACTCCTGAAAGAAAGAAGGACCATTTTAAAAACAGCAAAACGTGAACTCGATGCCCCTTATACGTAACCAAGGCCGGTAAGTTGAGTAATGGTACTACCTGCTAGTGGTGGACTATATTTCAGTGTCGGCGATTTTCTCACAGTGATTTGAAAATCAACGATCACGCCCGCGAAGTTAAATGTCAGAAAGCAGTGATCGATGATTTGGCAGCGATTACGCGAAGTAAATTTCAGTAGATATTCAAGCGGTAACGATACGATGAAACGGTGATCACTGATTGGAGCCTCATACGTGAATGACTAAATACGTTATTACGTGAATAATCATGTGGGTTATAATATTTTACTTCACACCTATGTCATTGTATTTGTGATTATATATTTTTTATTACTGTTATCGTTTGTAAATTCTTGAGTATTTAAATTTGAAAGATTATTGTATTTCAATATATAAAAAATATATCTGGCATAACGATAATTAAAATGTCTGTTGTAGCCTGAACACTCCGCAAAATAAGACATGCCCTGTTGTAGTATTAGTGTATGTATAATAGCTAAAACACATGTATCAACTACAACAGCGATCACGCAAATTCTGCCCAATTTGCGCCAATCTACCAATCAAGTGGGCAATGAGTATGCGCCAGAAAGAGCATTGCTGCGGGCTGTTTAACCATCAGTGGGATTCTGTAACTTTGATTCGACACATGCTTGAAGCGATATGTTACTCGAAGTTGAAAGAAGAAGCTTTTCCAGTAGGAGCTCGGGTTCATTCGGCGAAAAGGATACAACCGATCTAAATAATTGCAAAGTTTGGTTCAAAAAGTCACATTTTTGTGAATACAAAAAAAGTAAACAAAAATTGTAATTGTTATTTCTCAAAAATATTCTTGTAAATGTATAAACGCTTTCATTAGAATTAATAACTGACGCTTATGCGACATTCAAATATCAAGGCTTATTCAAACAATCGAAAATATCTTCACATTCGACTGTATTTTGTTACGATACGATATACTGAATATACATATGTCATAAACGTGATCATGATCACCGTTTAAAATCGTCGTTTTTATAAATCACCACCATTCACAAAGAGGTTTCAAAATCACGGTATCGCTCACGCTACCTGCATGTGGTGTGATCACAAGATAACCTATATATAACTATACTAATAATTAGCACTTTTGAAGTGATAAAGTACGGAGATAAAAATATGCAAATACCATTAAATTATCAAGGAAAGTATAACATTTCTATACACACCTTAGTTTTATTTTTGCCGTTGACAAAACAAAAACAGCTGTTTGATGAAAGAAATGTAGATAACTTCTACACCTTTTTTTCGTATAACCATTACCAACTGGTCACAAATAATATTGCCAAAGAATACCTATTATATTTACCATTAGGATCCATTTAATTCACAGTTGCTATTTATACCAATGTTGTAATGTTTCTCTAGTGTTTATATTTCTTTATCATTTAAAGTTTAACCACTTAACGTATTTGACGAAAACACTGTACAAGATACATCCACTATAATAGCACTATAATTCAAAACTTAAAAAAGGTTGGAACTGTTAAACATTTAACTAAGACGGCAGAGTATTAGAAAAGAACTGCCATTGCAATCTGCTTGAAAGAGTACGGTATAAGAACCAGGTAAGAACTTTGTTGGTATTTTGTGTTGTTAGCACCATCTGCCGTAGTAACATCGAAATTCGCGTAGAGAAACATTTACATTTTTACCGTTATTAATTTTATTATTTAATTCATGAGTTGATACCACTTGGAATAAGAAATAAAATCACAAAATGCTGTAGTTTATTTCATCACAACGAATTAAATTAAAAGTACTACTCAACCACACTCAACTATTAGGAGATATTGTTGGGTATCTCACAGATGGCGGGCTAGGTAGAGGTGTCCATTAGCATTACTGGATATCTCTCTCTATATTAAGAAAGCATATAATACTTCTAATTACACTTACGAGAACTATAACAATGCTTCTTTGTGATAACAAGATATAAAAGCCCAAACAAAACACTACGTCTTACAATAGTAGTACAATTTCGCAGTGACTCATGCATTTAGTCACTGTTTAACATCTGTTCCGATAAAGCGTTTTAGCGAACTCTTTAAATTAAACCTATGCTGTCATCTGTTATCGAAAATAAACTAAAAATAATGGAGCAACGCAGCGACCGGCGAGCTTTCCTTGATATGCGCTAGATCGAGCGGCAACCTGAACGCCACCGGTCGATTAAGCAGTCGCCATCTTCTCTAGCGGAAAAAAGCGCCGGACAATCTAATAGATAATGGGGATAGGCGATCAACATTCAAATACGAATTCATAGTAACATGCGATCTACGTTAAGAAGAAATAAAAAATACTTTTAGAGGTTTAGATATGTATAAATATGTAACGTAGATGAAAGGATAAAAGTTTTAGTGTTGCGAATCGGTTTTTCGTAAATCTTATGTTTTTAAGAAAAAGGCCAAATTCAAATCCTCATAGAAATACACTCTGTAGTAGTTTGTCATGCATATAAACAGCAGTATGCTTCTTCTTGTGTCTCATAGACCATAATTTGCAGATTTACCAGTGCAGTTCGCACTAATCTATAACAGGCTTAAATGGCATATATATATAAATATTTACGACGCAGAAAGCGTTTAGGAGCTGTTTAGGTAGAAAATGATCTAAATCGAACAAATAAAATTAAAGCAACCACACAAAATTAATATTACTTTCAAGGGTATTCTTTAAGCAAGGCGAGGACGCAATAACCTATTTCAGTGAATATTATTCAGATTCTATTATAATCGACTTTCAAATAATCGTTACTTTTAAACAATTACTGTTAGTTTAGAATTAGTCATGAGCAATTGTATTTATAATTATTGCCTCGTTTTGTTTACACTTTGTAATTCTTCGGTAGTGTATTTAAGTTAAACTTTCTCAATATGAATTTATTTATTTTTCATAATGTTTGTCTATTTGCTTTGCGATAATTGATAGTTATGTTATCACATTCTAGAAATAGATACGGTAGTCAATTTGCAGTATACTATACGATTCCATCCATTATTCAGGTTGTGTGTGATAATAAATTGTTAAAAGTATTCAAAATAATAAAAGGATGCCTAGAAAATAACCAAGATAAGAAAACACTGTAAATACAGCTTTCTCATGGTATTAGTGAAATCAATTAACGAGAAAGACATCAATGTGAGACATAAAATGCTAACACACGGACATGTTTCTGCCTTCCCGGCTTCATCAGCATGGTTTCGAGCAGTTTTATGCTAACACGTAATTCTCTCGCTGTGTCTATCACCATACTTAACTCTACGATACAAATATTACTAGAATATTCCTGGCGCTAACTAGTGCCGAAAGAAAGGAACATTTATCCGTAAAGTCAGACAACGAAAATGGTGATATTAACCAACATTTATTAAACTCTGATATTTAAATTATTAAAATTAAAACCACATCAACGTATAATTTTGGAAAAAAAGTGCGTTCCCAATTGAAGAACCAATGTGGGTAGTTTAAACGACTGACGAAAATTTGTTAATTCCCGTGTATTTTAGTAATATTTGGTGAATTTTTAGTTTATACATGTTAAGTGCCAACTTAAATATATTTGAAAATGTCAAATTGACGAACATAACCTCCGAATGCCATTCTTTAAATTGGTTTTCTAAGTATACCTTAAATTTAAAAAAAGAAGATTAATTTTGAAATCGGCCAAATGTAAGTTTTCCGATAGAATCCATTTAGGCCATTAATTGGAACTCATCACAATCCGTTTAATAAAATATTAAATAAAATACTTGGGTAAGCTTTCTTAAAAATAAATGATAATAGAAATTAGATCGTATGATTCTTAAATGTGTTACGGTATTAGGACCATCAGGTGCTGTAAAGTAAAAGCTACCATAATGATTGATTTAACATCAATATTTTTGAACATTTTACTGTTGCACAGGCAAGATGCATTTGATTCAAGTTGCAATCTCGTAATATTTACATCAATTTGATTATAACATCCATATTGAATTTTTTACATTTGGCTTGGTGTTTGTATCTTTTGGCTGGTAGTGCTTTTCATAAGCCAATGTCAATGCATATTAAAAAATAGACGTAAGTTAAATATTTTAACATAAAATTATGTGATTGCAGTGGATTCAGCCTCTTTAAGAAGAGATCGTTGGATGAAAGATACCAAATGTCATACAACTATGAACTCGTGTTATGAAGCCGTCTTTGGAAGAGGATATGTAGTAATTTCGAACTCAGAAGTTTTCGGAAACTTACATTACAAGATTACACATTTACAAGATTTAGTATGTGAATTATGAGCAAAAAGTCGTTGGATGATCTATTGACAGCCATAATGAAAAGAAGAAGGAAAAAGTAATGTTTTGGATTATCAGGTTAAGCAGTTTCTGCAAAATATTCAAATTGTAAAGCATTTTCATCAATGTGCATGCAAAAGCTTCGTAATGATCTACATAGTATGCTAATATTTTCTGTATTTAGAGTTACCAACAAAATGCAGGAGGATTATATATATATATATAATCAATAATACCCTTTTACCCATAGGGTGTCGGGTTATATTAAGATTGCTTCCTAGCATTTCACAAATTTATTCCAGTCCTCTCTGTTCATTGCAATTTTCCGAGCTTCATTACAAGTTTTTCCTTTCTTATCTAAAATTTTGCCTATTTCTTTATTCCAGCTTTCTTTTGGTCTCCCTCTTGTTCTTTTTTTCAGTATCTTTGCTTTCCAGACCTTGTCTTCCTTTCTCGTGTATTGTAATACCTAAGTATTGGAAATCTCTTAACTTGTATTTCTGTTTCTCGAAGTTTAATGTGTATTACTTTTTCCTCTTAATATAACCATTACTTTAGTTTTGTTTGTATTAAATTTCATTCCATACTCAGCGAGTGTATTGTTCTAAACATTTATGTTGTGCTGGAGAGCCTTTTCATTTCCACCTATTAATGCTACATCATCTGCAATACACATTCTGTAATTTCTACCTTTTCTTAGTTGTGACATCCAATGTAAAAAGCCCTTACTCTCTTCCTTGTCTCTCTAATAATTTCATCCATGAATGTTATAAATAGTAGAGGGCTCGGTCCACCTCCTTGTCTAACACCTTCCTTTGTATAAACACCTCTACTTTCATGTTTCTATTTACTACACAGTTTGCTGTTTCTTTATATATACTTTTGAGACCTGTTATTAATTTGTAATTTGCTCCTCTGTTGTGTAGACACTCCCATACTTTGGTAACCCGCCAAATACTTTCTGCACGTCCAAAAAAACTAAGTATACGCTTTCCGCTGCGGATATTTTTTTCTACGTTATCATTTCATTTATAAGTCGTTATTTATTATCTAAGCGCGTAAGAGCGCGGACAGCACGAGTTCGGTTGAGATCTTATTTGTGTTAGTCCACTGGAGTCGTCTCACCTAGATAAAAGCTAATAATAAATATATAGAAGAGATGATAAAAGAAATACATACCATACCGTAGTTTCTTGACTGAGTTTAGTGTTTGTAATTTTCTAGAAGCTACTGTACATCCAGAGGCGTGCTGTACATTTTGGAAGAAAGTATGTTCCTACTTGGAAATTACCTCACAAAAGCTAACTGCAGATATTTTTTATATGAAAAGTTATGAATGCCAATCAAATTTTGTGAAAAAGAAAATAGAATAAAGATTGACAAAACAACGGATGCTAACAAAAACAGTCTGATAGAGGTTATAGTACGTACTTTTGATTTTCTAAATTGGTTATTGGCATGCCATGCTCTTATTTTTATAGTTAGACATATAAAATTTCTGTTACAGATCATGTACACTTAAAGAATTCTTGAGGGTCAAGCTGATATCCATGTTCACATTTCAGTAGTTTTTATATTTATTTGTATAGTGAAACTACTATAATGGTAGTACATATAAACAACCTTTCTTCATAACAATTCGTTTAATAAGAGTCACATAAATCACTTTCACTATTACTATTTTTGACAATAATGAATAGTTCCATTAAGTCGTCCAATAATCTATTCAGATTCCATCACAGTTTACACTTGACTGGTTCTGCAGGATCCAGACCGGGGGGATACAAAGTCGGCAGGATTGTCCTTCTTGGGTCAAGGTTTTGTGTTATTTTCTCTTATCGAGCTTACTGATGTAACCTATTCCGTACATTATAAAACGATTGTAGGATATTACTGTATAACGATAATAAGACAAACATGTTGCTTCTCGATACGTTTATTCTACGACATCTTTTCTTACTAGTTGGTAGTTATTATGATAAAACATAAGTCAGGGCTTTTCCACTAGCAGGAATTCTGGTATATTTGAAAAGTGAATATAAAACTAAACATATTGCCCCCCTTGGAAGGTGTAGCTTTCAAATAAATTAAATAATATACATACATACATCCATAACATATAAATATTTACATTAATTGGCTATCTGGTTGTATTGACCTTAAAACGCCTGTTGAGTGTTTTATCTGAATATGTTCGAAGGACCAAATGAATAAAATAACTTAATGTTTCAGTTTTCACACGTGACTATCTTAGACCTACTCTTGCTACATGTGACTTACTGGTAACTAGCACAGAACTCCACCTAGATGGGAATGTTCCGTACTAAAAAATGCCATCTGTTGGTGCGGGAGGTAAGTTTTTGTTGCGTGTGTTATCAAAAACCACGGGGGGGCACATGGCGGCAAATTTAAAGTGTAATTATTTCGTTTTTATTTGGATGGTTGGTATGCATGGAAACACTGGAATTTTTATAGAAATTTTTATTTTACAAAAGTTATACGAAATTACATGGTACAAGTGTGGTAAGCAATGAGTGAAGGCTGGAATTCCGAGGGCCGAAATCTGCAATAATCAGCAGTAGCTGGAATTTGTGTATTCCATGCCTTCATTACAATTTTAATGACAAAATAATTTATTTCAAGCATATGTAGGGCGAGTTTTATTATGTGAAATTTTCTAAATCAAATATGAATGAAATGCTTTTTGTATGCTATTTTTAAGACAATTTTGTCCGCCTAATATATACTCGATCACAGCGTTTACATTATACATAGTAATTTCTCGATTTTTCCCATGTTATGTACTTGGTCTGAGGGGTTTCTGTAGAATGTTACACGTTATTGCTGGAAAAAATACCGTTTTCCAATTTAGCGTAGAAAAGTGTTTGTAAGACCTTTGCTACAAATCGACATTTTACATACATCTCACAAATGCTACTTGAGACTCTGGTTTAATTTCTAACTATTACTCTTGTGCCAAGCTTCTCAATACTCGTATATACATCATCTTTCAAGGTTCAATAAACCCTTGCAATTTAGATGATTTAACTGATCTCGTCTAACACACGTCCATAATTTAAGATTGAATACGGTTTTGAGAAATGATACAATGAAATGCCGCAAGTGAATGTTGGTATGACCGAATCAAATCTCCAAAGATGAATATACAGGTATTTGTAAGTTTTATGTATACATCTATTTCATGCTTACCTGTAGGTCCTGGGACTAACACTTCAAGTAATATAATGCTGCTATCGGTGACCATTCCATGGGTAACTGTAATTGGAAAGTAGTGAAGGTTTCTCATTTCCTTTGCGCTTACCTCGTACTGATGTTTTACAGCAATCAATAGATGTAGCCACACTTGTCACAGCTTCGCAAAAGGATTCCCAAATCAGAGCTTCACCTGACTTTGACTTATTTGCCATATTGCAAGTATTTCCGTCGACTCCATTCGGCTCTGGTGTGGATGCTCGTGATCAGAAACATTTGCAAATATTTATAGATGATAGTATTGTTAGAATTTTAAATTAAAATTTTTTTCTTTTATAAATGGGATTCACTTTTCATTGCTGCTGCATTAATTCTTAACAGACGTATCTATAATATCTTCATGTACTTACTTTCTTTTCCATCTACTGTTGGCACAGGCAGGAATAGCGACGGCACTGCATTTTTCTTCAGGTAACTTTTTGAAGCTCGATCCTCATCATGAAAGTGTACATGGCATACTCGATGATTTTTATGCACTAGCTGAGGGTTTTTTACCGCATCCATGAACGGCACATTTTGCGAACACCATGACGAACTAGAGCACAGAAAACTTGCAACACACTTAAAAACTACGATGTATTATATTAGTGCGAACAATTAATGCACCGCTACAGTCTTGAAAAAGACCGAATTCTAAATGTGAGAGTGCATGAAAGTGTTTTAAGAAAATAAGGGAGCACCACCAATCAAGCAGTAAAGACCCACAGGCAAGTGACAGACAACGGATGAAATGCAGAGATAATATATATAGGAATTGAAAATAGGGTGCAACACAAACATTTTCAAGTATATATGCTAAATACTTTTCATTACTATCAATGTTACTAATTTGGTGACCTAAAACAGGTCAACATCACCACAACTAAATAACTGCCTAGTGGTATGATAGTACAAGCTTAACACACGGTATCACCTGGTCCCGTTTAAAATACCGAACCGTTGTAACAACTATCAGGGGTGCGCATGTCAATGCAGATTTTGTAAGACAAGTTTCAGACCCATCTAGCGACAAAACATCGGTAACAGTTTAACCGCGAAACTTAAATGGTTTTATATTTTGTAATTAGTGATCCATTTTGTTTTAGATGTAATCACAAACTACAATAAAATCCAGTTGAAAACGTGGTTAAACGCTTTCATTGAATTTTATTCATAGTTTGTGATGACAACTAAAAGAAATAGCATTATAAAATTACCTGGAAAGATACTGATAAAGAAAACAAAAGGAATAGCAAACAAGTGATTTATTTATAGTGCATTATGTAATATAGTATGTACAACAAAATAATCATGTTTTCAAATTCTTTTTCTGTATTTTGTTAGCTGCTTCTTGCGTTCGATCTGTGGAGGTGTTTTCTCGTACCAATATCAGATTATTTATTTACCTTATATATACCGATATTAATTTAACAAAGCTACTCACAATTAAATTTTGTAATTCGATTGTATGACTATAATTATAAAATGAGAATGGAACATTTACAAGCACATAAGTTTTCGTTTTCTCAGTAAATCCTTTTTTTTGTGTTTCTAACTGAAAAAAGGAATATGCAGATATATACATAAGTAAGATTACAACTACTCAAACACATCTAGGCAATCGTAGTCGATCTAAATCTATATTAATAAAAATATATCGTTTAAAGTTTTCAGAATTTTTAATGGTAGGCATACTATTTTTAATTACCCAGTTGTTAATATATCCAACTGCATTTGATTCAATAGCATGTGAGAAATAGAAATGCTCTGGTAAAGACTGCTTCGCCTTCTAAAAACATTCTCTTCTTTAGTAGGTAGGAAGTTGATGGTTCTAAAATAACATTAATAGGTATTAAACATGAAGAGCATGAAATTAACCTTTATAAAAGTACCTGACAATGTATGTTTTTTTGGTCAAACTTTTCCTTGGGCTTGCATCTTTCGGAATATCACTAGTGGTATACATGTGATGGAACCCATACTTCATACTGTGACTGCTTAAATAAAGCCCAGTCGTGATGTGGATTAGAAATACGATGTAGAACAGCTTCTCCTCCAAAACTATTAATAACAACACATGCGCTCTGAACAAATAATATGCCTGGATGAGATAGATTATAGACGAAGACACATATCAAGATCGATATTCAACATGAGAAATATATAGCAATGCTAACTGACACCAACCAACGCTGACCGGATACTAACAAAACCCTAACCTTATAGTTACCTTAAAAATATCACAGTAGATAAAAACATAATCTGTACTTTAGGTATAACTTTTACCAAAGAGCGCCCTCGGGCGACTGAGCAGTCGTACTAATTCTTCAACCAATCAAAATGTGGCAATTTATTACTAATTTACGATAACTGGCCCTGACTACTATTACATGCTATCCACTCTTATGTCTAACTGTACAATTCGTATTCTACCTTACCGACTTCCGTGTATGAGTGGGTGAAATTCAAATTTTAAATTGAAACTTGTAACGTCCATTCGTTTTCTGTAAATAACATACATATATTTTGCACAGCACGCTTTACTACACTAATAGTCGTACGTACGCTTACAACACACACTAAGCCATCACTGCCAGGATGAGTTTCTATGGCTCGACCGATTTTCTATAGCAGTGGAGGCAAGTGATCTTCTCTTAGCATTACCATAGTCCCAGGGCTAAGCTGAGATGAGGATGTTTTGTTCCACTTGGTACGTTGTTGTAACGACAAATGCTCGCGTGACCAACGACGCCAGAAATGTTGGGTGATCTGCTCGAGCTATTTGTAACGGCGAACTCGATTTAATGGTGGCTAGACTTCCTCTGGCAGTAAATAGTCTCCTGTAAGGAATTTCAGAAACACGATTCGCCACGAATAATCTCTATGTATTGGAAGGTGCACCTAACCAAGATAAAACAACCGTGCTGTCAATCCTTGAATTAACTTAATGCTATCTTTTACCTTTGCAAGTAATAGTGCTATGATTTAAAAACAAACTGAAAATACAAACTACATGCATATGTACTATAAGTATATGTATGAAATTAAACAAAAAATGTCCTATATACATAGGTATTAAATGTGTGTGTACATGGGAACATAAAACAATTGCATAATTAAATTGTTTTAAGAAATCCGTTATCAACTGTTGCCGAACATTGGCCGCTCGGATGTTTGTTCGAATGCTTGTAAAACTTGTTTGTGTGATGGTTGCTCCACAATTTCTTCATCGCTTTCTTCAGAGGTTTCTTCATCTGTAATGCTTGATACACTCCTTAGAATGTCTTCGTCTGTCGGATAGTCAGTAGTTAAGAACTTGCTATCAATTTCAAGATAAGTGTCAAGAGATACATTCTCGACATTTAGCAACTCAACATAGTTTTCAAAATCTTGCCTTACTTCAACAGGAAATTCTTTATCTTCTGAATTTTGCAGTCGTTCTTTTAGTTGAGCAAGGGGAATTTCGTCTTCGTCCTCGTCTTCGTTACCAAAACCAGCCTTCTTAAAACAGTTTTGAATGGTTTTTTGTTTAACATCCACATGCCGCGTCATGGCAACCTCTCTCACACAGTCGAGAAGTGATATGCTAGGAGAACCGTCATTCTCTAATGCATATAAAGTTTTTTTAAGGATTCTTCCTTTGTAATGATCTTTGAAACTTTTAATGATGCCTTGATCTAAAGGTTGCAGTTTGGAAGTTCCGTTTGGTGGCAAATATTGCAGGATGAGCTGGGCAGTTGTCTATAAACATAATTATTTTTCGATTCTCGTGTGAAAATGGCTTGTCCAATTTAACCAACCATTTTTCAAAAATTTCAGAGGTCATTCATGCCTTTATGTTGTTCTCGTAATCTACAGGAAGCCATTTTACCCCTTTAAAACATCGTGGCTTTGCACTTCTGGCAATTATGAGAGGTTTTAGTTTTTCAGTGCCACTCATATTCGTTGCTAGAAGGCATGTGACCCGATCTTTACTAAGTTTTCCACCATAGCATTTGTCGTCTCTAATGGCTAAAGTTTTCTTAGGTAGACATTTGAAAAATAACCCTGTCTCGTCAGCATTGAAACTATCATCTTCGCTATACCGCCCCAAAATCCCCGGCAATACATTTCGAATCCAATCACTAACCTGACGATCATCCACTGTGGCACTTTCACCACAGATATTCTTATGCGATATGTCATGTCTAAATTTAAAAAATAAAATATAAATTTCATATGTGTATACGTATGTCTAATACAATAACGTAAATTTTACCTTTTTTTAAATTTATGAAGCCAGCCGGTGCTGGCCTTAAAATTTGTTGTTCCTAAATGTTGACTGTATTCCAGTGCTTTCTCCTGTAGAAGTGGCCCTGACACCGGAATGTTTTTTTCTCTAGTAGACACAAACCACTTAAACACCGCACTGTTTACATGTTTGTTTGAAACTCGGTTTCGCTTGAAATTGGCAGATTTTGTAAGTTTACTCGCGAAACTTCGAATATGTTCCTTGTTTTTAATTATAGTTGACAATGTACTCGCTGGTATGTCATATTCCGCAGCTATTACCTTCTTTTTTATTCCATTGTCCACTTTTTTTAATATTTCTAATTTCTGTTGCACTGTTAAACTTTTAAGTTTTCGTTGCTGGGGCATGTTGATGACAAACACTAACGAATACGACTGAATATATAGCGCAGCACGCAGATGAATAAGAATGATAAAACCCGTTGTCATTGGTACTTCCCCGAATTCCTTCGATAGATATTACGTTATATCCGCTAACAGATGGCGTATCACGTACCTTTAGTGAAAATTTCGAGTTACAGAGATTCTACGTCTTAAATTTGGTTAAATTTTTTTCGAGTTAGGGATAAATTCGAGTTAAGGACAGTCATATCCATATAAATTTAATAAATAACGCACGGGATAAAAAAATATTCGAGTTAGAGAAATTTTCGAGTTAGGGTTGTTCGAGTTGGGAGAGTTCCACTGTATTTTGTAGAGCTATGGACGTTGGTATTATAAGCGTACATTGCTAGATGAATATATTCGTCCCAGTAATTACTAATATAATGTTTTAAATCTTTTAAGATAGAATGATTGCTTTCTAAGGCTCGGTTAGTTTGAGGATGATATAGCGTGGTATTAATATGTTTAATATGTAGAAGTTTACTAACATCTTTTGATCAATTTTGAATTGAAATCTGGTCCCAAATCAGTTAATATACTATGTGGAATACCAAAAATACTAATAAACTTTACGAGAAGATTAGCCACAGTACCTGATTCGTGATTTTCGTATGGTTAGGCGTAGATTTTCACTAGTGGTACTAATTTCCATGTGATTTTGGTTAATTTTTCTATTAGTTTTATTGACTTGACACGATCAGTTTTGGTGATTGCATACTGACTGGAATTCATGGTAATGACAAAATCTCTGGAGAAGTCAGGATACTGCAGAATTGGTTTGCTCATCAATTCTCTCCGTAGATTGTCAAAGGATTGTTGTTACTCCTCGGACTAAACAAATTTTGCGTCCTTTAATAAGATTGTAAGAGATTTAGTTTTGTGGGCAAAATTCTTAATAAGCCTTCTCTAGTAGCCAACCAATCCCAGAAATTACTTTACTTCCTTGGTATTTGTAGGAACTGGAAATTCCTTAATAATACTGACCTTTTCCGGATTAGGTTTAATTCCTTCGTCTGTTATTATATAACCCAAATATGACGCATAAATTCACATTTGTCGGGTTGTAACCGGGGATTGTGTTGTCGCAGTCGCTTTAAAACGTTTTCCACCTTTTGTGCGTGATCCGCTATGCTAGATGCATAAATTACGACGTAATGTAAGTACACAAAACATTCGATACGCTGCAAGCCAGTTAGAACTATATCCATCAACCGTTGATACGCAGCAGGGACATTTTTCAGAACGAAAGGCGTAGTGAAAGTCGTCTTTTCTGCGTCCTTTGCGTTCATTCCAACCTGGTGGACCCCGAAGCCAAATCCAAAGTGGTAAAATATTCGACTTAATTGATCTAGGATTTCGGTAATATGGGGAATTGGGTATGCGTCTCCAATCGCGACGTTGTTAGGCTTACGGTAGTCGATTATGACTCTCCACATAGTTTTTCCTGAAGCGTCTATCTCTTTCGGAATAACGCAAAGCGAACTAGAGCATGGTGACGTAGAAGGTTTTATTATTCCTTCATCCAACATCTTGCCTATTTGGGTTTTTATCTCATCCTTATGTATTTCTGGATATCTATACGTTTTAGCACGTATCGGAATATCGTTCGTGAAAGTTATCGAATGCATTATTGTTTTTGTAGAGGATAAAACGTCATCTTTTAGATGAAAAATATTATTATATTTTACACATACTTTGTACAAACATTATTCAAATGTTCTACTCTGATGCTAGTCTTTACACTTTCTTCCCTATTGAAATCATGTGTGTTTCAAGTTTCATTAATATTAAAGATACTGTTTTTATTAATAGATTCGAGGGTTTCCAATGTAACGTTAAATGTTTTTAAAAATATATCGCTTTCACCTACGTTTAAGCGCGGCCGTACACCAACGAAACATCAAACACGCAACATGCAACGTACGACATGAGGTAAATATTGCGTGTTGCATAACCGCGTAGACAAGTGTGACAACTACATTTGTAGTATTGAAAATGTCGTCAAGCGAGGAGGATGTCGTAGTAGCTTGGCAATTTTTGCGAAATCGACGTAAACGAAAAAGGTTGCGCCGATATTGGATTCATCCGCTATTTGTACATAATCTAAGTCATAGCCCCGTAACTGTTGCACAGGAGCAGTTATCCGTCAATGCAGAAAAGTTTAAAGAATATTATAGAATGAACCAGGAAAGTTTCAGAGTGTTGGTGGAACTTATAGGACCGAGAATAGAAAACCTAGATACCCATTACCGAGAGGCTATTTCTTCAGAGGAACGTTTATTAATAACATTAAGGTACGTAATACAAAAATAAAATATGTAATACCATTAAAATTAAACAAATACTTATAGGTAAAATATTGGTTTTTAGTACCAATCAACTATGTGTAGCGAATATCTTCGTTTCTCTGAAAATCATTTGGATATTCACTGTAGTTTCCGTGTATTTCTTGCACTGACCATGCAGGTCTTGGTACATCCGGGTGTGACGTTGGGCATTGTAGAGGATTATTAGGGCTTGGTGTTGGACAATATACAGACGATATTGAACTTACATTTGAAGTAGATGAATGACAGACACGGATATCCGCATCTTCAAGTATGTCATCCATTAGCCCTATAACTTTTTGACGAAATCGTCTGTTTTGTTTATCTGTCATTTTCATCATATCCGGCAACAAAACTCCGTAAAAATGAGATATTTGGATTCTCTTTGCTGCTATCTCTTTCTTGTTTGTTTTTCAGCCATCCAATGAAAGCAGCATCGGCCAAATTTGAAATTGTCGAAGCATTTTGAGAAAATTTTCGCTTTGTAGGAGTATATGTCTTCTTAGCTACAATAATGGATTTGTCAATGCCTGAATCTTGAGTTGATCCTTGATCTGTCATATCAGGTGGCGAACTTGCGTAACCATGTATTGCAGTGTCCTGACCTCTTTGGTCAGCTTGGGATTCCATAGTTTCTTCTTCATTGTGTGTATGATCTTCAGGGTCGCTATTACCCTCATCAGAACTCTCGTTGCAGGCGCTCACAGTCTTCAAATTTCCATCACCTGCTTTATTTTTTACGTAAGGCAAACGAAATTCCAAGCTTTCATTTAAATAATATTTTTTTTTATTTGCCCCGGTGCCGGAGGGTAGCTTTTTCATAGATCGCAAAAATGCTCCTCGGATGTTTCTCCAGCGTTCGCGACAATTTGACACTAAAAAAGAAGGAACTCTATTAAAAATTTGAACAAAAAGCTAGTGAAATAACTTTTCTTTTTTTTCAGGTATCTGGCAACAGGTGACAGTTTTAAAAATCTTTCGTTCCAGTTCTATAGAGGAGATACCACAATTGGTAGAATAGTAAAAGAAACAACTGATGCTATATGGGAAGGTTTGCAACCATTATTTATGCCAATTGCTAATGAAGAAATATGGAAACGCAATGCTGAACGGTATTACGAATTGTGGAATTTAGCAAACTGTGTCGCCGCAATTGACGGAAAACACATGCGTATAAAAAAAATTGCCAATAGTGGCTCAAGTAATTTTAATTACAAATGTTTCTTTTCTCTGGTATTAATGGCCACTGCTAATGCAGATAGTTTGTTCACAACAATTAACGTAGGTGATTTAGGACGCAATAGTGATGGGGCTGTCTTTAAAGCATCTCATATTGGCAAACTGTTAAGAAAACAAAAAAAATAGCGTTCACATTTACCAAATAATGAAAGTGGAGAGCCCTTCCCTTATTACATATGTGGAGATGAAGCTTTTCCATTAATGCCATATTTAATGAGACCTTATCCACAAAGAGTTAAATGGTACAAGAAGGATCTTCAACTACAGGCTTTCCCGAGGAAGAAAGAGTGTCGAGTGTGCATTTGGAATACTTGTATCAGAATTCCGTGTATTCGGGGGACCAATTTGTTGTGAGGAGGAAACCGTAAAAAAAATTGTGAAAGCCGCCTGCGTTTTACACAATTTTATTAGAATAAGGGAAGGAAAGTTTACTAATCCAATGCATTTCGAAGAAAATATACTGAAGCATCTACAAATAAATGAAGTTCAAGACGGATATCGCGAAACAACATTAGCTATGAAATTGCGATCATCGTTAGCTAAGTATTTTATGACATCAGAAGGATCGATACCAATACAGTGGAAATACGCATAGTTACTTGAATAGAACATTAAATAAAATTATCTATATTTACCTGAATCTTTTATTTCATTTGCCACCTCCACCCATGCTTTTTCTGTTAAATTTCGTTTGCTATACTTCGTTAAGGAATAGTTCCATATACAAGGACGTTTTTCGATTGTTTTCACAAAATTTATATTAAACACGGGATTTTCAGACACTTTTCTGAACGGTACTTCTATTTTTAGTAAAAATAGGCGATCTTGCGTCTTCAATCACGCAACAAATACTGCGGCGAGACATGCACAGAAAACCGCATGCAGTTTATGTTGCAAGACACGTGCATCCGCCGCATTGGTGTACGATGATTTCAACGAAATCTGTGTGTACCTCATGTCGCATGTTGCGTGTTTGATGTTACCTTGGTGTACGACCGCGCTAATATGGTGGCAAAAGCATAGCCTTGTTCGTCTACAGACGTTATACATCTGCTTGTGTATAAATCTTCACAAGCATTCTGAGAATCTAAAGTTTCTTCTTTTATTTCGGTATTTAGGACTTTACATTTTATATATACGATAGCTCTAGCTTTTAAAATATGAAAATTGGTGTTGGTAGAGAAATATTTCTTAAAGGAATTACTATTTTATGGATTTTTAATACTTGTCTCGTCTAATTTTATTGTTGTTCCTAAGAAAATCTATTCCTAGTATGCCATCATAATTATGTAAATTGGTTTGAGAATTGATAATATGGAAGTCATGAGAAAACATGGTCTAGAAAAACGATAATTCGATTTTTGTTGTACTTAAAGATTTTATTTTACCATTTCACAATCGCACTATGTCCATAGAATTGTTTTCATTACTAACGTTTGTGCTAGTAAACATACGACTTAATAATTGAAATTTCGACATAAAAAGAGTTTTCATTTGTGCTGAATACTTTAGCTGAGTTGCTTATACATACAGCTGTGGTCATATGTATTCGCCACCCTCTTTTGTTTTTTTATTCCGACGAATATATAAGAAATAAAAGAAAATTGATCGATGAAAATGTTTCATTGTGAGTGTATACAGATATATACAGATATTGCTTAATATTTGGTAGCTCCTCCCTGGACTTTTTATCACCGCACGAATTCGTCGGGGCATACTGCTCACTAAGTTGTAGCACTGTTCGGGGATGATTTTATTCCACTCTTCGAATGTTTTTGTTTTTAAGCATTGCTTTGTGGTAGATGAGTATTTAGCTACATTTCGCTTTAAAATGTACCATAAATGCTCAATTGGCGATAAGTCCGGGGATTGTGCCGGCCATTCCAGGACCCGCACGTTATTTTCCTCGAACCAGCGCATTACTTCTCGAGATTTATGGCACGGTGCATTATCTTGTTGGAAGTAATACCCTGGCTAATCATTATCGAATAATTTTAACGCACACGGTTCCAGAACTTCTTCCGACATGTCGATGTACGTCCGACTGTTCATTCGGCCCTCGCAGACGAACAGTTCTCCGACGCCTGTTGCACTCATGGAACCCCAAACCATTATGCTACCACCCCCAAACTTGACAGTCGGGATGATACAGTCTGGATGGAAGGCTTCTCCTCGCCTGCGTACGTGCGAGGCCCAGATTTACAACAAAGCTACCAACAAAAACATGAATACTGTTACAGTTTGGAACCCATTAAAAAGAATAAAAACACCGTAGATACCAGGAATTGAATACAGAATACCGCAAATACAATAATTATGTATTACTTACCTCATCGGTCCGCATAATATTGGCCCAATTGCCAATGGTCCAGTCGCGGTGACTTTTAGCCCACAGCAGTCCCTTTTTCTTTTATTGCGGAGACAACCGTGGTTTATGTCGAGCTTTGTATCCACCTAAATTTAATTCACAAAGGCGTCTTCTAACCGTGCGAGGAGAAATAGCAACATTATGTAGCCGGAAAAGCTCACTGGGGAGCTGTTTAGACCCTTTTTTCCGGGCTCGCAACGACATCCCCGCTCTAAGACTCGCTCATCTCTGCTAGTTGTCTTCCTTTTTCGACCAGTTTTCGGTTTGTTTGTCAAAGATCCACTCTCTTTGTATCGCTTTATCGTCATTCTAACTGTCGATCGCGCACATTTCACTTGTCGGGCAATAGCAGACACCGACAACCCTTGCTTTTCTAACACCACAATTTGTCCTCGCTCTACCTCCGTCAATTCGCGTG
Source organism: Trypoxylus dichotomus (assembly GCA_023509865.1). Taxonomy (NCBI): domain Eukaryota; kingdom Metazoa; phylum Arthropoda; class Insecta; order Coleoptera; family Scarabaeidae; genus Trypoxylus; species Trypoxylus dichotomus. The sequence continues at coordinate 15,610,442 of CM042082.1, forward strand.
TTTTCGGCATTACTTTTTACTGTATACTATCGTATTACACAAACAGAATCACAGACACAATATCTTCACTCTAACTAGCTCAACCTTACTCTTACAACTTTTAAGAAAGACTGAAGAAATATTCAGAAATTACAATTTTACGTCTATTTTCTAATTTACTCAGAATGCCCTACAATAAACCATTAAACCCTCATTACCAGGTACCTAGTTAAGTCCGTCATCGACCCTGCTTCTTAGGAATACAATAATATTCGTGTAACACGTTCAAAACGAGTGTGGCGAATACATATGGCCACAGCTGTATTTAGATTTTGTTCGCTTTGATTTCACAAAGACTTCTTGGTGTAGTGAACGACACCGAGACATCATTCGCGTTTTTTGCACTCTTACTGGGTGTTGTATTGGTTTCGGTTTTACTTAATTGATTTTTTTCCTTTATAACATTTTGCAATGGTATGTCCCTCTTTTTACATTCATAATACCTTGTCTCATTATTGCTACTATCATGTTACTACTTCATTAGTGTTATGGGAATTATTACTACAATTTTTACAAAATTTATGTGAGAAACGACTAGGATTTTCGTTTTTATACATAGTTCCTATCTTTTCCTCATATGGCGCATGAGTTATTGCGTAATTGAGGGTTCTAATACCCTTTGTCCATAATATACGCAAAATTTCGAGTTGGCAATGGTACTGAAATCTACTTACTATTAACATATCTAATAGCTTTGTCATTGCCTAATATCGCATTGTCATTCTCAGCTTCATCTTCAATAGCAATTTGACATTGTTTTAGAATATAATCAACCCGGGTAACGAATTGTGAGACGGACTCATTTGAAGATTGCTCCATTTTCATCATTTCGTTGAAAATTTGAGAATAATGCTTTTTACACTAGGGTGACAGAATAAAATAGACACCAGGTAAAGCGGTATAAATATGTAAACAGCTAAATTCTAAGAACGAATTAAGAACTTTTTCTTGTCATTAGGGTAGGGGTAGATGTATCGGAAGGAATACGTCATAGTTCACTATAGTTACAACTATGCCTCGCTTACAAGGTTCAAGTGATATTAGCGACTTCACCCGGGGTCGCATCGTTGGCCAGAGTGAACGCGGCGCTTCGCAACGTGAAATAAGTAAATTTTTAAATATTCCGTTGTCCACAGTTAACCGTGTGATTACACAATTTAAACGCAAGGAAAAGACAACAGTGGAGCCAAGATCAGGCCGTGCCAGACCTTCTGAAAGAAGTGAAAGGGTGCTTGTGCGCGAAGTGTTAAGAGAACCGCGAAAAAGTACAGCTGAGCTTGCGGCAACTTCAGAGAAAAGTCAGCTCATCGGTCTGCGATACCTCCACAGTGTGGGGATGTACAAAGGGGTGGCAAAGAAAAAACCTCTACTTGCGGCGTTTCAAAAACGACGCCGAATGGCTTGGGCAATCGAAATGCGAACGAAACCCGGAGTTTTGGCGGTCTGTCATTTTTTCAGACGAAATCAGATGCTGCCAATTCAGTGATAGTGGTCGTACGTGGGTATGGAGACGTTCGTCACAGCAACTGGACGACAAATTTTTGCATCAGACGGTGAAATACGGCGGTGTGAACATCATGGTGTGGGGCGCGATATGGTATGGTGGAAGATCGCAATTAGTAATCTGCGACGGAAATATAAATGCGGCAAAATATATCCAAATATTAACAGAAGGACTACTACCGATATTCGACAACGCTATTTTATCTAAAGAAGACGCCACTTTTATGGAGGGTGGAGCACCCTGCCACAAAGCAAGAACAACAACCACATGGAAAGGGGAATAGAGGATTCAGATTTTACCATGGCCAGGCCAATCACCAGACATGAATCCGATAGAGAATGTTTGGCACATAATCCAGACAAATATAGCGAAACGACCCCGAAAACCCAGCGATAAGGAAGAACTCGTGGCAACTGTTACAGAAGAGTGGTTAAATATTCAAGAAGACACCATTAATCATTTAATAGATTCTATGCCACGACGACTCGCAGCACTTCACGCAAGTAAAGGTGAATCGACAAAATATTAGTCTAATTTAAAAATTTTAAAATATTTTGTATATACAACGAGAATAGAATCTTTTTTTAATTAGGAGATGTCTATTTTATTCTGTCACGCTAGTGTATCTTGGTATAAAGATTTTAAATACATTTTATTTGAGTAAGAATGTACTTTAGTAGGATTTGCTTTTGAGTATCTTTAGCTAGATCGATTGCACTGTTGCAATCTGATAAAAATGGAGAAAGCTCTTCCCGTTCTCTATCAAATGAAGGCATCATCTTGATTAGAAATGATAATTCTAACACGTTATTAGAGTTTGTTACATATTCTTGTGTACGTGATTATTAGCCACTTTCAAATCTTACTTTAACAAGGTTACAGTAAGGATTTTATATTAGGATGGAATTTTAAAGAAAATATTCATATGTTGTAAAACTCAATTATCTTTAAGATAAACAATAAACAAATAAAACAAATATTATAAAAGCAAATATTTATTCCTAAAAACTAGGAATTCAATATTTGATTGTCCCCCTGCGGGCTTTTATGACAGCTTCAATCCTTTTAGAAAAACTGGACACTAACATATGGCAGGTTGAAGTTGGAATGTCCTCCCATATTCTTTCAAGTATTGCTTTTAATTCATATTTGGATTTGCATTTGTGTTCGCATACTTTTCGCTTAATAATAGCCAACAAATACTCGATCGGATTTAGATCCGGGCTTTGGAGTGGCCGTTCCAAAATGTCAATGTTCGCTTCTCGGAACCATGCTAAACTTGCAGCTGCAGTATGGCATGGTGCATTTCTTGTTGACACAAAACTTCGTCGGTATTCATTCCGAATAATTTTTCAATTGAGGGCAATAAAATTTCATCTAACATGCTGGCGTAGGCCCTCTAGTTAATTGCACCCGTGCGCATGAACATCTTTCCAACCCCCATATCACGACACTACCGCCGCCATGTTTGATGGTAGGCACCACATAATCGGCATGGTATTCTTCACCCGGGCTCCGACGCACTAGCACGGCACTCGTTGTACCAAAAATCTGTAGTAATCCAGTTAATTCTTTCAACTCTCGATTTTTTTTGACACAATTCGTTTAAATTTCTATAAAGTAGTTACCTTATACTGAATATAAAACGATTAATACACTTATCTCTACATTACACTCATCTGTCCAAATCACATTCGCCCAGACCTTCTCTGTCCACGATTTGTGCTTATGAGCCCATGCTAATCGTTTATTTTTATTTACGCCCAACAGCCACGGTTTCTTACTAGCTTTTCTCGATGATAGACCGACATCTCTAAGACGTCTACTTACTGTTTTAGACGATAAATTAATGAGCTGTCGATTTAACGCGCCAGCCAAATCTGTTGCTGTTTGACGTCGATTTTGTAGAGTGTCATTGTAACCACCGGTCCTCCCTTTCTGTATTATGTTTTGGAGCTCTTCCCGGTCTTGATGTAGTATCCTCTGTTTCTTGGTGGCTCTTTAGAGTTGTTTGTACGGCGCACCGTGAACATTTTACTTTTTTACTAATCATCACTTGGGATAATCCCTCGGCATGTAGTGTAATAATTTGCGCACGTTGAAACTCAGAAACTTCTTTAGATTTCGGCATTTTCAGTTACATACACATAAACTAATCACGAATAAATATTTTTATTCGCTAATAACAAACGCACATATAATTTAAAATAAAAATACTGTTCACCGGTCACTTTATCGAACTATACTACGTGTAAAATACAATTAGTTCCGCAAATATCCACGCGTACAGTACGTAGACGATTGTAGGAAGCCGGATTAAAATGTAGACCCCCCTGAAAAAGCCAAGATTAACACCGACGATGAAGCCAGCACGTTGTGGATGGTTAAAGCGTCATTAACATTACACAATTGAGGATTCGTGAAGGGTAAGACAAAATAACTTAAATGAATATGTAAATCCAGCAAATTTTTTTTGTTTAAACAATGTCTTTTGGTTAAAAATCGTATTCAGCAATGACCCAAAACTAAAAGCAATAATAATAATAATATCTTTATTGCCTAACAGATAATAATTCCATTTACAGGACAATGCGAGAATAATGTAACCTAGTATATATATGTAGTAACAATATACAGCGCAGTAATAAATTAAAATTAATCGAAAACGATACAACTGAATCATATACATAAAAATAGCTTGGTGACACCAGAGTGCAAGAACAAAATAGGACGACAATGTAAATCCATGTACACACTTCAACAAAAAGGATCATCAAGTAATTCATTGGCATTTCTAATCATATGCGTAATGGGTGCTTTAAGCAGAATATTAGTTTTGTATGACGGGACCTTAAAATTAGGGAAGGACCTGGTATCGTACTGAGGTACCACAAAATTAATTTGGAGAGAAGGGATGGAGCGTCAATAGCGTGATTAATCAGTTTAAGTAGAAATTGGCTGCTAAATTCCTTCCTTCGATCCGATAACGATACAAAGCCGTGTCTCGTCAGCAGACCCGCATAATCAACATCGCGTCCAGGGTAAGTGCCATTAATTTTGAAGGACAGGTATTTCAAAAATCGTTTTTGCACTCTTTCAAGTAGTACTTGCAGATGGAGATAGTGAGGATACCAAATTATGGAGGCATACTCCAACCCAGTACGGACAAGCGAATAGTATAATGCTTTTAGCGAGGCAGGATTATTGAATGATCTGCAGGATCGTATGAGAAATCCTAAGGATTTCATCGCAGAATTTCGTACGGATAATATGTGGTCTGCAAACGACAAATTTGCATCAAACAGCACGCCCAGGTCCATCACAAACGAGTGCCTAGGAACAATAGCCTGACTCACAGCATAGTAAAAATTGTAGAGTCTATGACATCTAGAGTAGCTTACAACAGCACACTTATCCAGATTCAAATGAATTCTATTCTGTGTACACCATCTAACAATAGTATCCAGACTGTTCTGGAGAAACAGACAATCTGCCGGAGAGGTTATCGTATTGTAGATCTTAAGATCGTCCGCGTAAGCCAGTACATTGCAGTCCAGCCCCTGTAGGAGATCATCCAAAAAAATATTAAACAAAAGGGGACCCAAATTGGATCCCTGGCACACACCAGAGGAAGCAGAAAATGTTAAGGATGTATATCCATTGTAGTGATCATAGCATGAACGATCAGTTAGATACGAGCGGATCAATTGCGTTACACTTGGCGGAAAACCAAAACTACTCAGCTTAGATACCATAAGGGAATGATTGATAAGTGTCAAATGCTTTACTAAAATCGGTGTATAATACATCTACTTGTTGACGTCGTTCTATGGATTCGACAATATGCTGTGCTAACTCAGCAAGGTTGGTTGCAGTAGACCTTCCTGGAATGAAACCATGTTGTCGCGAAAATAAGTAAGGCTTGACACTAACGTAAATTCTGTGAGACAGAAGATATTCAAAAATTTTTGCAAAGTTGGATAAAATATTTATTGATCTATAATTTCGGAAGTCTGAACGATTACCTTTCTTCCAATCGTCAGGAAAGGTAGAAGAACTTACGGCAAGTTAAATATTCTAGCTAGAGGTTCACATAGTACTACACAACAATCACGTGCAAAAAATGCGGGGAGGCCGTCATGACCAGCAGTAAAATTAGATTTTAACTTCTTAGATGCTTTTAAGATATCGTGTGCTGTAAAAGATCCAATCAAAGAACTACCACTAATGAGATCCCTATCAAGAGCCTGGGGCCCCAATAATGCTTGTGAACCAGACACAAACACTCTAGAGAATTCATCTGCGAAGGTCTGAACAATTCCTGTGCATGATGGTGGATAGACTGATTCGGGTCTTCCTCTACGCTACGCTCTACAGCAGCAATGACTTCTTTTGTACGCACTATACGACGTCTCTGTGGATGCATATTATCATTTAGAGTAAACGTGGTGCGAAAACGTTCCGTAGTTAATCGAATTAATTGCTCTGATGGACGACTATGTAGACCGTAAAATGGACATAGTGCGGGGTACGTATTTTGAACAGAATCATGATTTTCAAAATAAATTTGCACAATTTGGAAGCGTTGTTCATGCGTCAGTCTATTCATGTTGAAATGCCAAACCAAACTAAACATAAATCACTTGACAGCTGACAAAATGGCCGCCAGTTAAAAAAGTGTTGCCAACTTAAAGTTTTATACCTCTATAAAAAATATCCTTCTAGTTAATATCTGGATTTATGTCAAAGTCCCATTGTTGACAATGGCAGTCCACTTGCTGTCGAAATGCTGCGTTCCGAATAACTAATAAATTTGTGTGAGTGGAGTTTACTGCTATACCTGTGAAACTTGAACACTTTATTTATTTGATGTTAAAGTATAGTACCAGTAGTTAATATATGAGACTACACCACTTAAAGTTATGCCAACAAACCCTTGGGCAGTATTAACATATTTAAACGAAATGTATGTTAATTTTTGCTAATTAAGTAAGGCAGGCTTTTTGGATTTGATCTTGGTCTAGTCTAGGATAACACGACAACTTGCAAGTGTATTAAAGCATGATGGTCTACGTTCAAATATTTCTAGAGATTGGTATATATTTCATCAACTGGTAACACAAAATCTCATGTACAGCCAGGTTTCTACGATGCAAATTCAACTGGAGCTTCATTTCATTAGTGTAATTAACAGTTGATCTTCTTTAGGCATATTTACTGCGGTACATCTTAGATATGTTTTAAAGTTAAGCAAACGAGTGGAGATTCTAATAATTGTAATGAATTTCATAATTTTACTTACCGAACAACAATAGTGGTGGTCACGATCGCAAAGCAGACCAGTGAACAGGAATATGTTAGTTTTATCACCTTTGTTCGTTGTCACCTTGTCTTTGTTTTGCTTAGAAACTTTTCGGTGTAGCCACAATACTTAGTGACGTCATACTTTCCTTGTTCATTCGTTACTAACAGAGCGTATCTTCTGATTGCTAATAGTCTCGCAATTGTCAGTCGCGTTCTTCAGAAGGTGGAATGAATGCATCATTGCTACTGGCAGTGCATGAAGATCTATCAAATTCTGCAATTCTTACATATTTTTTTAAAATGTTTGGTGATGACATATTTCCAATAGTCAATAAAAATTTTAGTTCGAATAATTCTTTTATATTTGTTAATTGAAAGGTGGTGTTGCGTCTGACAGCATATATCCTTTCGCCTGAGTCCAAATTAGATCGAACGGATTTAATTCGCAATGATATGCTGGAAGTATTCCTAATCACATGCTAGCGTTTCGTTAGCATTCTGCCGCTGTATATACGTTTCACAGAGTCCCCAATCCTCCGACGCATGCGCATACGTAAGATTTCGGCGTACTCTCAGCCATTATCTGGCATTGGCTACATTCATTTTTACATGCTGCTACTTTGACAAGGTCCAATGTTATTTTATCTTTCATCTTCGTATAAATTTACTATATTTTACTTATTTCACCCAAAAATGTTTTACACAATTTAATAAATATTTTAAATATATTTCAGCATTGCTTCCATGACGATTACCTTTTATTGTAATTTACATCTTTCAATATATATTTCAGTAATTTTATTCCATTTCTTTTATGTGATATTCTGGGTGATACATAAAAGACAATTTTTATACACGTTTTAATAAGAAAAATAATATACACTACAGCTCAAAAGTGTTTAGGCACCCCTGTTTTCATGGATTATTCATATAGTATTATGTTTACCAAAAAAAACATTATAATAAAATGAAATACGTATTTAAAATGTAGTTCAGTAAGATAAACACCCAGTATATCGCGTAAGGTTTACTTTCATTTACCTGCACTTGGTCGGATTACCATAAACTGTTTATTGCGGTGCAATTACAATAACAATCCCTCTGAATTTACTAGGTAAATGTAGTCATCTGTTAGATTGTAGGTAATAATGTTTAAATTACCTTCCTAGAAGATTATAGTGAAATCTGTAACCTATAGTCAGTTGCAGTGTGGTACTGGTTACCCTATTCACGTCGTGAGCGAAATATCGTGTGACAATTTTTTAAAATGCCTCCGCGAAGAAAAAATTAGTACGGAAACACGTGCGCTTATAATAGCTTACCATAAAAGTGGCATAAGTAATCGACAAATCGCCAAAAAAATGAAAATACACCACGCTACGGACTATAACGTAAAAAAATATCGGGAAACTGGCAGTTTTCTTAATAAAAGACGGAGTGGAAGGCCAAAAGCGACAACATCTGCAGATGATCGCAGAATAGTGGTTACCAGCAAGTTAAATAGACGCAAAACGGCCCCGGAAATCACCGCAGAATTAATTGTTGGTCGCCAAAAACTAGTCGGTGTTTTTACAGTCAAACGTCGCCTACACTTTATTTAATAATAACTTAACTAATTGACAATAAGTGTCCTAGCTCGGGTGCTCCGCCAGAGGCACTACACCGGATGTCCTCAACTTAACTGTTCAATATGAACGCAAACCTAGCTAACTTAACCTACGCTAACTTAACCTAGTGGAATAAAATAATGCGGGTCTAGCCCGCGTCCTACTTAACTTAAATATTTACATATTATTTCCTGACCCTGAAGAAGCAGATCGATAAGCGATTAGTTACTTAAATTATTATAAGTTATTTAAATACATTATCACAGAACACAGAAATACGCTTCTTTCCTTAAGACCACTACTTCTTCAAGGCTGGTTCGTCTCGCTGGTTGTCCTTTGGTTTAAGAAGGTCCTAGGGACCATGAGTGGTCGTCCAGGTGATCCTCTCTCCCCTCCGGGATCCTGTAACAACGGTCGTCCCGCCGCCAGTTACCGTCTCGAGCTTCCTGAAATAATGGGAGACCGCTAGTCATAACGCTCAGCATAATTATGCCTACTGAATCTGAGTTCATTCTCTCATTCATTAGACATGTGTGCGGATGCATATCCTTGTCATCATCATTCATACTCTCTACTACTAAATATTAATACTCAGCCAGATGCTCCTGTCGGAGCTTGTCCTATTCTTTTCCCTCCGCTGCCGAAGAGAATACGCTGAAGAAAAGAGAAAATTACGCGCCCTGACTGCTAATTATCGTGCCGCAACCTATGGAGTTTTTCGACCGCGCTGCAAAAGGATGTCCACCATTCTGCCGTTTCGTCGTCGTTTATTTCTCCTTCGTTTCGTGGCCAGCGTAGGCCCGCGTTTATCGCTTCCGTTTCGGTTCGCGACCGCCAATCCTCCGTATACGGACAGTCGAACAGTACGTGTCCGGCCGTGTCTTCCCCTCCGCATTCGCAGTCCGCGCTATCCCTACGCCCAATACGATGAAGGTAGGCTCCGAAGTTACCGTGCCCTGTGACCAGTTGGGTCGCCTAATATGACAAGGCTACTCCTAATTTACCGAATTTATTCGCGTCCCCTATAAAACGCTTAGTCCAACGTCCGTTGGCCGCATTTTCCCACCTCGTTTGCCACTCTCGTTGGCTTTCTTTCGCGATCGCGCTCTTGACCGTTTTTTCGGACGCGAACGCGTACGCCAGAAGTGTACCGTCGTCCGCGTCTGCTGCCGCTTCTTTAGCAACGTCGCCTACAGAAAGCCGGGCTCCATGGACGTATTGCGATGAAAAAGCCATTACTTCGCAAACAAAACAAGCAAAAGCGACTTAAATGGGCCCGTGAACACCAACACTGGACCATAGAAGATTGGAACAACGTCCTATGGACGGATGAGTCCAAATTTGAGCTGTTCGGAAACCGAAGACGCATGTTCGTAAGATCTGTGGGTGAACGTGCCAGAGAAGAGTGTATTGCTGCTATCGTGAAGCATGATGGAGGTTCTATCATCATTTGGGGCTGTTTTACTGGCACTAGTGTAGGGAACATTGTGAAAATTGACCTTATATTAAAAAAAGAAGGCTACCGCGAAATTTTGGAGAATCACGCAATACCTTCCGGAATTCGACTTTTGGGTCAAAATTTTATCTTCCAGCAAGATAATGAACCAAAACATTCCTCTAAATTATGTAAAGACTATTTACGCCATTTAGAAGAGGAAGGAACTCTCAAAATTATGGAATGGCCTCCCCAGAGCCCCGACTTGAATCCAATCGAGTTACTATGGGAAGAACTAGAGTCGGGAAGTACGGAAATCGGCTCCGACATCAGCTACTGACGTGTGGAACAAATTGCAATCGAGTTGGACCTCAATAAGACAAGAAACTCTGGCAAAACTTATTGCGAGAATGCCTGGATTGTGTGCTGCAATTATTAAATCAAGAGGAGGTCACATAGATGAAAGCAAAATTTAAATTAAACGTTTTAATTTTCACATTTATTTAATATATTTTTATTCATGTACGTGTATCTGTACATAAAAAAATAAATATTATTAACATTTTTGCTGAGTTTTTATACATTTTTGCTGTCAGTGAGAGTGCCTAAAATTTTGGAAATCGATGTCTTCGGCTACATTTCGGGACACAACGATGCTTCATATTCGTTGGATACATAATAAGGATTATTTCACAGATAATAAAAGACCTAAAATTAATCAAAATGAAATGGTAACTGAGACTTCTTATAATAATCTGCAATGAAAAATGCAATAAAATAATAAATTCTGTTCTAATACGTCCAGTTACTATAGAAGAAAATAAAACAGAAATCATACCAAGTATAATAAAACACTGTCGAGAACTTTGACAAAACTTGTTTAAAATAATCCATTCACCAGATACTAAAAATCCCGCAATTACCGAATAAATAAGGAAAGAAAGAAATTATGGAATACAAAGTTATAAATATTGCTATGGTGTGAGCAATACACAGTACACGTAATACACACAAATAGGTACCTACACCAAGCATCTTCTTGGATCGGATATCTGTTTCAACTGATGAACAGTGTTCTACTGTCAATAATTTGAAACATTCTGGTGACTAATTGTATTTAGTTTCTACCCTATATACTCGGGTCTTAGCATTGTTGGACGATTGAAATCTCTTTTCGTCCGAAAAGACCACGTTATCCCAAACATTTTCTGGGCAGTGGATTTATTCTGTGAGAGACTTTGTTAGCTGCACAACGATTTCTTAGTTCTGATTTGTTATTCTCCGTCGAGTGATTACTGCAGATGCTGGAAAATCTGTGTGTTCTTTAGCCTTTATGGCTTGTTTGAAAGGATTTCTCCGTAAAAAATTTACCAATTCCTCATTTTGCTCCGCTATTTAAACTCTTTTCGGCTCTGAGCCTTGCTACCTACCAGTTTGAATAATTTTATTTTTGGGCTGCAATACGGTGCTGGTACTAACACTAACTTCGGTAGCAATATTTCTAATGCTATCACCATCATGTATTCGAGGTTTCGAGGTTACAAAATGGTTTTCTGAAAAGTTGTAAATTGCATTTTTAGTGTCTTAACGATATTCTTGACACTATAAAAATTAAGTCAGGTACAAACAGTACAAATTTCTAGTGTAGACGTTTACTGCGATCACAATGATACACTATACATATAATCCATGGCCAATAAAAAGTGTTATTTAGCCTCACAATATATAAGCATGCATATTATAAAATGTTTGCACATAAGACACATATCTGCATCTAAGAAATCCATTCTTCCCTTATTTAGTTAAATTATAAAAAAATTGAAATAAACTAATAGAGGTTAAATTTCGTTAATTTGACGGGAGAAAAGTGATATAAACAACAAATATGTAAACATTTCTAAAAATTACTAAATTAAAGTAAATATCTCTAGTCATACACGCCATCTTATGTTAATTGTGAATCTAGGAAAGCTTTCCATTTGCATTTTCGTCTATACAGCGCGTTTTACTATGCTATTGGTGGTACGTGCACTCACTACGCGCACTAAGCCATCACTGCCAGGATGAGTTTCTACGATTCGACCGATTTTCCATTGCAGTGGAAGCAAACGATCTCTTAGCATTACCAGGGCTAACCTGAGATGATGATGTTTTGTTCCACTTGGTACGTTATTGTAGTAATGCTAAGTAGTCGCGTGACCATCGACGTCAGAAATGTTGAATAATCCGCTGGGTCTGCGTATAATGTAATCGATTCAATGGTGTCTAGACTTTGTCTTGGCAGTTAAATGGTCCCCTACAAGGAAATGGGAAATTGGCTAGTGGTGCGAGAGGTCTAGAATTAAGGAGAGCTTCAATTTGAGCAATCAGACTTTGCCGCATCCCAAAGACCATTATGGCGAGGCGAACGCGAAGGAATGAAATGTTGTTTTCGTTTAAATACGTTTGAAAGCCTTGCTATCTTTATTAGTTAGAGTTAATACTTTGATTCAATTTATTGTTAGCACTTATGAAATTAGTAGCATTATCGGAATATAAATGCATGCAAATACATTCTTGGGCTCGTTAAAAAACCGTGTTTACAATGAGGACTATAGTTGTAACTGTTATGTATTGATTTGATTCGTTCGTTGCACTGTTCGTGAGTAGATTTGGTTCTTTGGCTAATTGTAATAATTGATATACTGTTTTTTGGTATCTGCAATCCCAATTTAATAATAATACTAATTCTTGCCTTCGCATCCCCCAACAGCTTTGGCCAATAACAGGGCACATCGGCCGACCGTGAGTTATTGTTATCCCTGCGCCTATAGAGCGTCTTAAGATATTCGTTCTCAGCATTCGCCATGAAGTGAGGAGAACCACAGAAAACCTCAACCCTGAGAAGCAGCGTTGGGGTTCGAACTCGGTATCTCGAGCCCAAGCGCGCTGGGCACCGAGGCAGCGGCCTAATTTGTTTATTATCTTCGCAATAATGAAGTTTGACTGCGATGCTGAATCTAAGATTGCTCTATAAGTTTGTAAAGAACGCTCTGAGTTGAATATTTGTATTAAGGCAATGGGGATGAGTACATGTGTTCGCCCACAGGTCACGTGATTGGACAGTGTTACTTGATTAAAGGATTGTGCATCTTTCTCAAGATGTAAGAATGTATTGTGTTGCCCTTGGTATTTCTTACATTTCTCACATTGCAGTTTTTGCGTATATATATTTTTTTGGGCACAACTTTAGCTTTTTAAGAAAGTCTATCCTGGATGGTATTGACAAATTAGGAAACTCTCGGCAATGAAATGGTTGGTGGGAGTCCTTGCAATTAATGCATTTTGTTTCTGTTGAAATAAGAGACCAACTCGATTTCGTTTTCGTTTCTGGTGGTTTGGATTTTTCCATTTTGATGCTAAGTTTCTCAAAATTTCGTATATCTAGTTTTTCTAAGCTATCTGCTATTGTTTGTTTTAATATCTTCAATTTATCTAAAGTTGGCAATATGTTCGCTTTCTTTGCTTTGTTCCCTCTCTCGTGCTGCAGATCTGTCTAATCTTTCTATAACAATATTTAGCGAAACTCGTATAAGACCATTTTGGAAATATCCAGGATAGACATGCCTAATTTTTATGGAACGTAAAACTAACTGTTGACTAGACAGTGTTTTATTGCCTTACCTATAACTACAATAGTGGTGGTTAACATTCTAACACATGGGCTGAAAAGTCCCAGGCCTAACACATAGATGACGCTAGTTTTATTGCAGTCACCTTTCTCTCAAAAGACAGCTGTTAAAATTTCATGATATTCTATTCATTATTTTGTAAGTTATTGTGCTAAGAGTCACGCTACTTTTGTTATTTTCAAAACAATGGATCAAAAACAATTTCGTGTTTTAATTTTACATTGCTTCTTGATGGGAAAAAATACCGTTCAAGCGAAGCAATGGCTTGAAAAGTGTTATGGGGACTCCGCTCCATCAGAAACAACAACAAACCGTTGGTTTGCTGACTTCAAACGTGGTCGTAGAGACACCGATGATGCAGAACGCAGTGGACGTCCAAATAAGGCGGTAACACCAGAAAACATCAAAAAAATCCACAAAATCGTTTTGAATGATCGAAAAGTGAAGTTGCGTGAGTTAGCTGACATCCTAAAGATATTAAAAGACCGTATTGGCTTTATATTGCATGAGCAATTGACTATGAGAAAGCTCTGTTCAAAGTGGGTGCCGCGTTTGTTCACTGTTGACCAAAAACAAGAACGTGTTGATGATTCTGAGCAGTGTTTGGCCATGTTTAAACGTAACAAACCGGAATTTTTGCGTCGATATGTGACAATGGATGCAACATGGATCCATCACTTCACTCCGGAATCAAAACGATCGTCATATGAGTGGACAGCAACTGGTGAACCTCGTCCAAAGCGCCCGAAAGCACAACAATCGGCTGGAAAGGTTATCGCCTCGGTATTTTGGGATGTGCGTGGTGTAATATTCATCGACTATCTTGAGAAAGGAAATACCATCAACAGTGAATATTATATAGCGTTATTGGAGCGTTTGAAGGCCGAAATTTTGTTTCATCAAGACACCGCACCGTGTCACAAGCCAATCAAAACAATGGCAAAACTACATGGATTGAACTTCGAATTGCTCCCACATCCACCGTATTCGCCAGATTTGGCTCTCAGCGACTACTGGCTGTTCGCAGACCTCAAAAAGATGCTCGCCGGTAAGAAATTTCGCACGAATGAAGAGGTTATCGCTGAAACTGAGGCCTATTTTGAGGCAAAAGATAAATCGTTCTACAAAAGTGGTATTGAAATGTTAGAGCGGCGCTGGAATGATTGCGTTGTTCTTGATGGAGATTACGTTGACGAATAAAGCTAATTTTGAACCAAAAAAAAAGTGTTTTCTTTGTTAGGCCCGGGACTTTTCAGCCCATGAACAATATTATGATAATTTAAATAAAAATTGTGAAGAAATACTTCCAACCAAATTCTTATGTGTTAATGTAGAATTGTTACCTATACCTCAAGAAAGTCTATGCGAAATTCAACATGTTTGATGTATATCCTTCCTCACTGTCCATCCTTCTTCGTTGCTCAGTTCTCTCGAAAAGAAACTTTTCTGTCAGTCCCTGTATACCCACACGCCTACTTGTTTTTATTCCGCAAGCTCCTCGGCCGGTCGACCCGTCGGACCTTGAAGTTTGCAATCGCACCGGTGAGTCCTGGTCCGAACGTTGCTTGCGACAGACGTGCCAGAACTTACTGCTTTCTTTTGCGACTTTGCGACTTGCAATTAGCAAATTTTCTCTCACGTTTCACATCAGCGTTACTCTACACAGCGATCCAGGGATAGCGACTACACTATCATTTTACGTTTTGATAGTGCATCGTGTTAGCAGCAAGTAATTTTAATTACTTTGCTGTTTAACGACCGTTTTCCTAACCGTCACTTTCTCGCTCTTTTCCATTTACCACTCATCCCTATCACCGGCCACCTTCCCCCACCCCCCTTCAACCTTTTTTTTTTTTTTTTTGTGGGAAGGAGATTTTTTTTTATTTTTAAGGAGGCGCCAGCCACGGCAACCGCCAAGGCAGCACGAGCTGGACCATCGACGAAGAATAGGACCGTCCCGAAGAAGGCAGCAAACACCACCACCACCCCATTCAACGACGACGTGCTCGGACGGCTGAAGGAAGCCGTCGCCAACGCCAGCGAGGACTCCTCCGCCTCCGACATGGAGTTCGACGACGACATCGAGACGGACACGACGGTGACGAACACGTCCGCCGACGAGTCCACCGCCGACGATTTCCGCCCGCCATCCAGGAGGCAGCAGCGAAAGCGCAAAGGCTCCTGCAACTCCGGCACCGATGGGGAGTCTAAGAAGCGTCCGGTTGCCAACACCAATCCCGAGGGAACATCCGCCGTCCCCAAGAAGGAAGGCCGCATTCCGCCCGTCGTCCTCCGGGACAAAGCACGCTGGATGCGTGTGAATGCCGAGATCCATCAACTCGGTGTTAAAATCATCAAGGTGGTCAATGCCCAGGTGGGCATTCGCATTCAGCCCGCCACCGCCTCCAACTACAGACGTTTGGTGGAAATCGTCACCAACATGAAAGTACCGTTCCACTCCTACCAACTCACGGAGGAAAAGCCGTTGAAGATTGTTCTTCGTGGGCTGCCCGAGGAAATCTCCGATGCAGAAATCCAGGAAGATCTGGCTCAGCAAGGCTTCGCCACGGCCACCGTCAAACGGATGACCGTAGGACCGAACAAGCGTCCAATCCCGCTGGTATTCGTCCAGCTGTCCAAAAGCGACCAATCTAAAAAGATATTTGACATCCGACAAGTCTGCGGACTCTACGTTAGGGTAGAGTCCAAACAGATTAAGAAAGACACGGTGACTCAATGCCACCGTTGCCAGCTCTACGGGCACGGCCAGCGAAACTGTCATGCGGCGGCAGTTTGCGTGAAGTGTGCAGGGCCACACTAGACAGCGGAGTGCAGCAAGCCCCGTGAAGCCCCGGCGAAGTGCGCCCTATGCCAAGGGCCTCACACCGCCAACTATGGTGGATGCCCGAAAGCGCCGCGTCCGAACCAGGCCCCGGCACGGCCAAATCCACCGGCCAGAAACGCGACGAGAAGCCGTCAAGCTGAACGACGGCCGGTAACCGCAGAGGCCCCGCCCAAACCGACCCAGGGCATGACGATGGAAGTGGACATCCCTCAACCTTCCACCAGCAACGCCAAGCCATCGTACGCCGCCGCCGTCAAGAACGCGGCCGCTACCCCGGTCAGGAGGACCGTCGTCGCGAAGAGGACCGCCGAAAAGTCCCCCAAGACCGCCAAGACCCTAAGAAAGGCAGCGCCCAAGAAGAATAAACCCCAAGTCGCTGAACGTAAACCAGCGCCAGCCAAACCGGTGGTTCCCAAGACGTCCGCCACCCCGAAGCAGACAACAGGCAAGAAGGCCGCCGTTAAAAGCGTCCCACGGCCCGCAACAAATTCCGACACGACGAACACTTTCGCCACACTGATCTCGCTCCTCCGGAAGATCAACTGGGCGAAATTGCTTAACGTGGCATCCGTCATACTGCCACAGCTGCTGGAATGCAGCTCCGGGGCACAGGCTGGAGTGGTGTTAGCCAGCCATCTGCAAGATATCCTCGCAATATTCAGCAATGAATAGACGCCAGACGAGACCGCAGTCATTAACCGCCGCGTTTTTGGAACGCAAACGGTCTTTCAACAAGAAAACCGAGCTAGGGAGTTCATCCAAAGACACCAAATGGATGTGCTCCTCATCGGCGAAACACCTCCGAGCCAGCGACCGGCTCTCTCCGTAACTTCCGGGTGTATCGGACCGACAGAGAAGGCGCAAGAGGAGGAGGCACGGCTATCATGATCAAGTCCTCCATCGATCATTACGCGGGCCGCGAGTTGGATTTACACAACATCGAGGCCACCAACATCACAGTCAACCTGGCGACCGGTCCGATCCAGCTCGTAGCCGCTTACAAAGCGCCCAATAAGCTGATGCTTGAGAGCGACCTGTCGGAGATCTTCAGCACCCGGAGAGCAACAATTCTCGCTGGTGATCTAAACGCCAAACATCCGACCTGGAACTCGAGGGTGACGAACGCGAGCGGCAAATGCCTACGCCGTTTCGCGGATGACTTCAACCTCGTCGTCGACGCCTCTACCGAACCCACGATATATCCCCACAACGGACAGCCAGACGTCCTAGATATCGTCGTGATGAAAAACGTTAACCACTTTCATCAAATCACCGTCCTCAACGAGCTATCATCGGACCACAACCCGGTGCTGCTACAACTGGGTCAACCGACACCGGAAGAAGAGGACACCCCGACGCGACACTCGGTTTCGTGGCCAGCCTTCACGGACCATCTGTCAAACAATATGGGCCTATCGAGCGGATAGAAGATGTTACCCAACTGGAAGCGGCAGTGCAGACAGTTACGGATCGCGTATTGGAGAGCGTACAATACGCGACGAACATCATCCCCATCCACGACAACAGGGCATTCATCCCCCGGGAAATCAGAGACTTAATCCGACAGAAGAACCGACTTCGAAGACGATGGCAGCGAACGCTGGATCCCGCGTACAAGGCGGAATACAACGATCTGGCGTGGCGAACCAAGGCTGCCCTCGACCAGTTCCGCAATAAACGCTGGGACGACTTCATGAACCAGGCCTCCAGAATCCACGTCGGCATTCTGGAGAGCCGCGAAAATCATGAAATGTCGCAGAACACCGATGCCGCCGATCCATGGCGAGAGAGGCATCGCTTACTCCAACGAGGACAAGGCGGAAGCCTTCGCCGAAGCCCTCAACAATGCAGCCCCAACTACGAGGACGCAGACGTCGATCACATCGGACGCGTTCATCGTAGGGTCCGACGAATCCTTGCCGAAGACGAGGAAGAACCGTTACCGCCAGCTTCCCCCGAAGAGATACGAGCCATCATCAGGGCCTTTCGCACGAACAAGGCACCCGGGTCCGAGGGCATCACTAACACCGCCCTCAAACACGCCCCCAAAAAAGTTCGTCATGCATGACGAACATATGCACAACGCTATGCTCCGCCTGCGACATTTCCCGACCAATTGGAAATTAGCAGACGTAGCGATGATTCCGAAGCCAGGGCAAGCCGCCAACTGGCCGCAAAACTACAGACCGATCAGCTTACTACCCGTCGCCCATGGCAAGATCGCCGAAAGAATAATACTCCGCCGATTGAAGGATGAAGTAGAAGACCTCGAAATCATCCCGATTCCCAGTTCGGATTCCGCAGCGAGCACAACACCACGCTCCAAGTGCTCCGCGTCGTCGAGCACATCAAGCAAGGCTTCAACCTGAAGGAATATACGGGCGCCGTATTCCTCGACGTTGCCAAAGCCTTCGACAAAGTCTGGCATCAAGGACTGCTGTGGAAGATGCATAGGGCCGGCATCTCGAAAGCCATGCTCAGGATAATCCGATCCTATCTGCGCAGAAGATAGTTCGAATCAAGCTAGAGGGACAGCGATCCGCCGCCAGGACCGCTACATCGGGAGTGCCCCAGGGTTCCGCACTCTCGCCCCTGCTTTTCAACATCTACACAAGCGACATTCCGACAACCGCGCACGTCAACATGGCGATGTACGCGGACGACGTATGCATTTACACGAGGTCCCTAGACGCCAGGTCGTCGACCGGCGCCTCCAAGAAGCCCTCGACGCCTTGCAGACCTGGTACGCAAGGTGGAGAATAGCAATCCATCAGGGAAAAGTACGGCGATGCTTTTCTCCGGGAAGCGGATGCCGACTCAGAAACATGGCAACCCGACCGAACTAACCATCCAAGGAGGCATAGTTCCCTGGCATTCCCAAGCGAAATATCTGGGAATCACGCTGGACTCCCGACTAAACTGGGAGCCCACATTCACAAAACTATCGACCGTGGAAAGCAGATGGCCGGTACACTAGCTCCGTTAATGAACGGCCGTAGCAAGCTGGATCTTGCTCGAAAAATCCAGCTCTACAAGACCGTCCTACGTCCCACGGTGACCTACGCATCGGCCGTATGGGCGACCGCGGCGCAATGTCACCGAATCAAATTGCAAAACTTCCAGAACCGGATGTTTCGATGGGCCCTCGACGCACCCTGGTTCGTAAGAAATACGACCATTCATGAAGACGCTGGAGTAGAACCGACATTAGACTACATCCGGAAGACCGCAACCAAAACATTCGACGCAGCAAGGGAACACCACAACCCACTCGTGTCGAATTCCCAGGATTACGACTCCAGACTCCCCTGGAAATATCCCCGTCCTAGGTCCCTGCTAACGACCTAGGGCGAATCACTTCATCCTTCGTCTAGATACGACTCGTTCGAACGGAAGGTGGATTGAGTAGCCGGAAGTTCGTTCGGGCACGGTCTAGGCGGAGAATATTTTTCTACCCCGACATTGCACCCGCGTCGAGAGGGAAAATGCGTCCGAGCGGAAGGTGGATTGAGTAGCTGGAAGCTCGGACGCCACCATCATACCGTCGTCTGGATACGACTCTTGCGTGCGGAAGGTGGATTGAGTAGCCGGAAGCACGGAAGGGTACGGTCTAGGCGAGGTTTCTTCGACAACCAATTCCGTCGAAAAGAAGTCGCTCGGGCCGAAGGTGGATCGAGTAGCTGGAAGCTCGAGCGCTACATTCCGATAAAGAAGGTAAAGGTTAATCCTGGTACTTCGTTAAAGTCATGCGTTCATCGTTCATCGTTTGCAATCGCACCGATCCTCTACTCACGTAGATAATAGTCCGCTATTTGGTCTGTATTTATCTACCTTTTCTTTATTTCTTAATTTTTTCTTCTTCTTTTTCACTCATTATATTATTCTAAACACTTGAAGCATCACAATATTTTTGTTATAGTCCTTTGCTTTTTTTCGCACGTGCTTTTAAACACGATGAGCCTCGTATACGAAAATTCTTATCTGTGACGTGTGACTGTGAAGAACCAAACTCGACAATTCCTATTATAATTCATATTCTCCATATGCAGACAGTTTTCGTCATGAACAATCAATTTTAAGCTGCATTCAACCGGCGAATGTGGCGACGCAATATACATCAATTTCGTTTTTGAGGTATTAATTAAAATCTTTTTAATTAATTAAAATCTTTTTAATTAATTAAAATCTTTTTAATTAATCAAAATCTTTTTGGTGCGCCCACAGCTAAAATCTATGGAATTCTCTTAATAACATTTTTTCAGCCTTTTTACGATCTTTGTGTACCGCTCGAATCAGAGTATCATCGGCATGCAGAAAACATTTACAATTCTGGAGGCAGTGTATGTCGTTTACATACAGGAGATATAGTAGAGGCCTCAGAATGCTACCTTGGGGTACTCCTGCCTCATCGCCCACTTTTACGCAAAATCTCCTGCTCTTTAGATAACTCCTAAATCAGTCCATCAATATCATCGGATCAGACAGTCCAGGTCTCTAAGCTCTAACGTGATTTTAAGCTAAGGAGTGCTGACCTGCGCCTCTCTCCCCAAAACCTCTTGGAACTGGTTTGTAAAGTCTATCGGAAAGCGCATAACAAAGTCTACCGTTCTCAGCCCCGTACAACTAAGTGAACTTACCTCAGCCAGTCGGTCACCTGGCACACTCGTTCTTTGCAACAAACTTCGCGTGAAAACGTACTACAACTGCACTAAAAATCACTACCATCGCGAGCAGCCCTAGATATGTGTCCGCACTGTTCGACAACTCGAATAATAATCATTATTAATAATAATAATTTTTATTAATCAAAGGTGAAACATGGACATTGTCAGAAACTAAATATAATAATAGATAATAATTTAATTCTAGCTAATCTACACATCTATATTATTCAGAAATTCATTTAAATTGTAATATGGTCTACTTAAAGGACACTCTCAAAGATTTTTTAAAGGAATAATACGGTTTTTCTCTTATTTCAGAGGGTATGTTATTGCATATTCTAATACTCACACATATTAAACTATTCGTAGTTAACATAAGCCTGCGATAGGGACATGAATCTCTAGGTTTCGCATGTTATAGTGATGATCCGGGTTGTTCTGAGCTCTTAGATTATGCTTGTTTTTAGGGACATACAGTGCGACCTGTAATATGTAGATTGCCATAATTCTTAACAGCTTAAATTGCTTAAAGTATGTTCGACATGACATTTGCTGCGAGATCCCCGCCACTACACGGATAGCTCTCTTTTGGCATAAAAGTATTTTTTGTATGGAATTGCTAGAGCCGCATACCATTATTCCACATCTATGCTGTCCTGTTTTCAATCATCTTCCCAAATACCGCATTATTCACTAATTTGAATAAATTCTTCTCGAACTCGTTCTTTACGTTTTGCCTTAACATGGTGTATAATTCGATATAGGATTTGAGCCAATCAGATTGTTGAAATTGGAGTACACTGCGGATTTTCGTTAGAACAAGTCCCTCGTTCAGATACCGCTTCAGGTTGTGGTAATGAACTACATACTTTCGTTTATTATATAACGTAGCTATAATTTTCTCGTACTTGGATTTGGAAAAGTGATTTTCAATGGGGCCATAGGGAGATCGCTGTGTCGATCATGTGTATATTGAGAGTATTCTAGGTCCACCTCGAATGTATATAACCAGTAGAGGAGTCGTTGGGAACATTTAAGTTCAAATTTGTTGGTATCTTTTACCTACTTGAATCCTCCATAGAAACCAGAGGAACGGCGATATTGTTTTTGCGGTGTATGCACTTATTGATAGCTTTGGCGTGCCTGGCTGACCGGTGTGTTAATACTCCCCGGATACATCGCTTAAGATACATGAGCATATCCGCATTTTGGAGGGTCTTCAATTCGCATCCTGCCAGCTTCAAGCCACATCCCACGCTAATCCTGGAACTGCATATAGTGCGCTACATCCAATTTCTAGTTTTGTATACAGCTCTGACGCAAGTTTTCGAAAATATCGGCCAGTAACAGAATATCCGTTTTCATTTTCAAATTGGAATATTCTTAAAGTTTGGCAATTCAAATTACGCCAAAGCGTTTGGGCATGTCCATAGTCGTCCTTTGAGGTATTACTGTTGGCTAAATCGCTGTGGAACACCTTAGTTGGTGGTAGTTGGCATTGGCCCAATTTCTCCCAACATGAATACAAACCCTAAGGTTTTGAAAGACCGATGTCTCCATCGAGACTCTGTTTTTCAGGGATAGGATATACTTCCAAATACGACGCAAACTTTTTTAGTCAGCTAAAGATGAATCTAAGAGACTAAGATAAATTAAAATTTTAAAGCACTGTCATACGTTGTGTGCACCATGGCGATGTATTGTTCGATGTTATTGGGTATAATTGACAAATAACCATCTTCAGCTAACTCATCGACGTGTAGATGACGATAGTAGACATATAGATTGTTAGTCGCCTGGTACTTACATTGGCGGTGGACAGCGTCTCTAAAATTAAAATAATATTATACCCACTAACAAACATGTGTATATGTATGAAAACATCCCTGTATTTACTAGCTAAATGAATCTGATCCAAAACTCTCAGATTCAAGTGGTTTCTCACATACAGCTGTGGCCATATGTATTCGCCACCCTTTTTTGTTTTTTATTCCGACGAATATATAAGAAATAAAAGAAAATTGATCGATGAAAATGTTTCATTGTGAGTGTATACAGATATATACAGATATCGCTTAATATTTGGTAGCTCCTCCCTGGGCTTTTATCACCGCACGAATTCGTCGGGGCATACTGCTCACTAAGTTGTAGCACTGTTCGGGAGTGATTTTATTCCATTCTTCGAATGTTTTTGTTTTTATGCATTGCTTCGTGGTAGATGAGTATTTAGCTACATTTCGCTTTAAAATGTACCATAAATGCTCAATTGGCGATAAGTCCGGGGATTGTGCCGGCCATTCGAGGACTCGCACGTTATTTTCCTCGAACCAGCGCATTACTTCGCGAGATTTATGGCACGGTGCATTATCTTGTTGGAAGTAATACTCTGGCTCATCATTATCGAATAATTTTAACGCACATGGTTCCAGAACTTCTTCCAACATGTCGATGTACGTCCGACTGTTCATTCGGCCTTCGCAGACGAACAGTTCTCCGACGCCTATTGCACTCATGGAACCCCAAACCATTATGCTACCACCCCCAAACTTGACAGTCAGGATGATACAGTCTGGATGGAAGGCCTCTCCTCGCCTGCGTCACACGTATTGAGGCTCAGGTTTACTACAAAGCTACCAACAAAAACATGAATACTGTTACAGTTTGGAACCCATTAAAAAGAATAAAAACACTGTAGATACCAGGAATTGAATACAGAATACTGCAAATACAATAATTATGTATTACTTACCTCAATATTTGACTCATCCGTCCACATAGCATTGGCCCAATTGTCAATGGTCCAGTCGCGGTGACTTTTAGCCCACAGCAGTCTCTTTTTCTTTTGTTGCGGAGACAAGCGTGGTTTATGTCGAGCTTTGTATCCACCTAAATTTAATTCACAAAGGCGTCTTCTAACTGTGCGAGGAGAAATAGCAACATTATGTAGCCGGAAAAGCTCACTGGAAAGCTGTTTAGACCCTTTTTTCCGGTCTCGCAAAGACATCAGCTCTAACACTCGCTCATCTCTGCCAGTTGTCTTCCTTTTTCGACCAGTTTTCGGTTTGTTTGTCAAAGATCCACTCTCTTTGTATCGTTTTATCGTCATTCTAACTGTCGATCGCGCACATTTCACTTATAGGGCAATAGCAGACACCGACAACCGTTGCTTTTCTAACACCACAATTTGTCCTCGCTCTACCTCCGTCAATTCGCGTGCTTTCGGCATTACTTTTTACTGTATACAATCGTATTACACAGACAAAATCACAGACACAATATCTTCACTCTAACTAGCTCAACCTTACTCTTACAACTTTTAAGAAAGACTGAAGAAATATTCAGAAATTACAATTTTACGTCTATTTTCTAATTTACTCAGAATGGCCTACAATAAACCATTAAACCCTCATTACCAGGTACCTAGTTAAGTCCGTTATCGTCCCTGCTTCTTAGAAATAGAATAATATTCGTGTAACACGATCAAAACGAGAGTGGCGAATACATATGGCCACAACTGTATATGGCACGTAGTTATAGTTCTACATTCTCTATATATGCATGCTGTCTGCCGTATCTTGTTGTAATAACATCTCTTTTACAATTGTTGCAATTATTAATTTGCTTCAATATGGTTTTTTCATTGAAGCCTGCTATAAACCCTAGTGCTTCCTCTTCCGTTGCACTGTCGGTAAGTCCAAAATCGATATTTTCACTTACAAACTGCTCCGATGAACGTTCTCTGATGGGGACGGGATTTTGTATCAGCACTCTCAGAGTAAATAGAATGTCTCCTCAATCATCAGCTTCACAATTAAATTCAGCAGAATGGGGTGAAACAATTTTTTTTACCAATAGTCCCTTGAAAAAATGACTAAAGAGTAGGAGTGTGGGAGTAGGACTAATATTCCTGCTACCACATCCTTATCTGCCCAAAATAATTTTCCAGTGGATCTTGGTTAAACGATCTAGGAGAAAAATGTGTATATCCTAAATCTCTTATCTTCTTATGAAGCAATTTAAATGATTGCAATGTGAATATCCAGGTCTTTAATGATGGTGGAGAATGTACCCGTCTCCCATATGCATTCACGAATTGTATGTTTTGTAAAAATGTAATAACCTTGTTCCAAAAGTGGATATGTGGTTACTCATTGGTAACAACATTGCGCAGTGGTTTTGAAAAATTCCTTCTTGCTGTACCGAATAAATCATCGAAAAATGAAATTGTAGAATTGTTAATGATCCATCTATACTGTGCGAGCCTAGAAGAAAACAAGTTTTTAAATTTGATAATTAAAAATAAACCATACTTACTATCATGGCTCATCCGAGTGATAGTAGCTTCATACTGTTTGCTGAAAATTGTGTGCAACATGAAACCTTACTTTTTTAATTTTAGCTGGTAATACGTGAAAGTCAGTAATTTTTCTAAGCAACCGCAGTCGAGTTGAAGGTGCATGAATTTTATACGCTTTGATGACATCGTTCCACGTAACTATGCATTTGGTACCTGCTTCATTCACATACTTAGTATCCTTAGTAAGAAAATTAGTCCGAATACTAATAATGACTTCTTTGCTGTCAATAATAAAAACACTCACTGAAGGATTTGCCACTTCTCAAATAATTGGCTTTTGTATCTGCTATCAAAGTTCGAATGGCATTGACATTGCCTTGATTACAAACTGTTGTAAGTATATGCAAACCAGCTTTGTATACTACTTTAATAATATCTTTTACACTTCGAACATGGGAAGCAAATTTTGTACTGCCCTTAATAAACGCATAAAAGAGAGACTGCTTCCATTTCTTAAAAATTCCACGTAACATAAAAACTTGTGTATGGTCAGCTACCCTTAACTCACACTCTATTCGCTATCTTCAAAGCCTTCAATAATTTCGGAGAAAACATTCCAGTGGAAATTAGGACTAAGTGCTATTTTATCAAACAACAGTACGCAATATTTTCCTTTATTGCTCAATGTTGCTGTCTTTTTCCAGATGTTTAAATAAAACGTTGTTAATTCCTGGTTTTGCTACAACACTCTAATAAATTCATTATTGTCTTTCGTGAAAGTAAAGAAAACATTAACATATTGCCATTAATTTGTCCTCAAGTGTGAATCTATTTCTTTTTGCTTGTCTACTAACGTTTCTTAGCTGACATTTCATAAAGTTGGCTACAATTGGAGTAATCGTAGAATCTATCTCGGTTAATAAATTGGGTGTCTTCTGTGTCATGAATAGCCTTCCTTTTACTGATATGTGCATGCCACAAGTAGACTGAAGCTGTTTCTTTGCTTTTCTTAGTTGATTATATAAAAGAATTTTTTTTGCTTCAACTCTGATACTTGCGTGGCTGTTATTTTATGAAGTACAACACTTCTTCCTGAAAATAACATATACAATTACATTTGCACATATATACATATCTCATTATTGATAAGCATCGACAATGCAAGCTTTTTAGAAATTTAGAAACTGCAAAGTTCCAGTAAAGACGAAAAACCATGGTCGCAACTTTATAAATGTTTCTTTTACAAAAAATCGATATGACTATAAAAATGAATTAAAACAGAACCTATGGGTAAAAAAGAAATATGTATCTGCACGCATACTTCAGTATGGTCTTAACTACAATTCTGTAAAATATGCAACTAATTTAATTAACTTACGGGTTTGTGTTTTTCTTCTCGTCAAATCTGGTGTATACAATTCAGATTTTTTAGCCAATGCTAAATCTTCATTAACTTGCACGTCAGCTAAAAATTCAAATTATTATGTCCTTAGTAGTCTCTGGCACGATTACATTGCTTGATGATGATCCTGATTGTGCTAAAATATCACATTTACTAAATTAAATAACTAAATTTCATTACAATTACTTACGATGTTCAACTGATGACATTTCCACAAAAACATTTTCTTCGGTGTCATCACTCCCTTCAACTGTAATTATACATATATGTATGTATAAAATAAAACATCGATTGTAAATATCAATAGTTGCAATTAAAGAGAGAACAGAATTGTACCTGAAATGGACAAGTTTAGCCTTGGCACACTATACACACGATACAAACCTCCATTTCTAGTATAGTGGTTGGGCTCAAAATGATTATGACATACTAGATGGTAGTTATAAACAATTTCCGCAGGCAATGCTTCTAGTTCTTTGTTCTTGATTGCCTGTATCCATTTTTTATAACGTTCGTAATCGCTTGGATTACCGAATCGATGCATTTTCTTATCTTCTGACATACTTCCACACCCTGGCACAGCACATTTGTTCGTCATGGTAATTACTACAACATTCAAAATGTTAACAGTAAGCATTTCATTTGTACAATCTTTCCATACCTGACACTTATGTACGAAAATTAGATAAAAGTAAGCTATGTACAAAACGTGGAATAGAAACGTTACCGAAATGTAACAATTTCTTTAACCATATTTACGTATAATAACGTAAAACATTCAACAAAATTAAGCGTTAAAACACCGACCAAATCGCAATAACGAAACGAATAACTGATAACTACCATGTGCAACAATAGAAAGGTAACCTTACCTAGCTTCTGACATAGACAAACTTAGTGGCTTCTAACAGAGATAATATATTGTTACAAATAATAAAACACTCGAAAAATATTCGAAATACACGTTCTTTATTACTACGCCGTATAACAAGTACACCAACTATACCATTCTACTCGCCCGCCTGGTCGTAAGTGATTCCCCGTTCGCCCAATCGCCTGTTGAATCTCCGCCGATTCGCCCGTCGCCATTTATCGCCAGATGTCTCCGTTACATATATACATAATGGTAATTTAAGAACGCGCATGCGTACTTGTCTATATACTTTGATTCTTGCTCGCTATCTACCAAATTTAAGATCGCTCCCCATGCATGTTGCTGTCGATCCACTGGATTCTTCTTCTTGCAGTTCTCGTCCGATCGTCGTCGAGAAAGGACGTGCTTAACAACCCGCCCACCTTGTAAGGAGAAAGTTCTTTGTGTGACATAGTGCAATAGTGAAAGCTAATACGTCATCGTTAGCATTCCCTTTGTTCCTTTGTTAGCTTTTCTGTCAGGTGAATCGTCTAACAAAGGAAATTGGGCATCCTTTGTGTGAAATAAAGGCCGCAGGGCCACGGTTATAGACTCGAGTGCTAAAAACAATAAAACAAAATAGTGAAGTGCACATAAATGAGCAATGTTAAAACAATAACGAGGCCGAAATCACGGCACTCGCGCCAGTCATCGGAGAGCTCCGAGTCCAGCATCGACAGCATCCCGACGCTGGCCGGAAAGGTTGCAAAATTCCTCTCCGAAGAGGACACCAAGAAAAAGTTCGACGCCACCACCGCCAACGACATGAAATCCCCGAACAAAGAGTCCGGCAAGTCGGACCCTCTGCTTAACTACTTTAATGTAGAGGTCTGCAACCGCTATGGGGTGCTAGCGGATAAACGCATGGAGATGGAGGTCCAGGACGAGGAGCAACCTAGGCCGTCGACCTCGACCGCACAAGAGGGTGAGCAGCATGAAAAGCGAAGCGGCACCAGCAATTCGAAACCCCCGGCGCTTTGTTTCATTTCAAGAATGAAGGAACGCTTCCGGGAATTCAAGCAGATGATCAACTCGGTGTCCACGGAGTACTACGTCCAGTTTTCTGGAGAAAACACGCTCGTGTACTTCAAAAAACTGGACGACTACCGGCGTTTTGTGGAACGGTACTCGAACGAAGTGCCGTTCTACACGTACACCCCGCGCGCGGAAAAAACCCTTGCGTACCTCATCAAGGGTTTACACTACGAGTGCGAGTGCGAGGACGTCAAAAATGAACTCCTGGAGTTAAATGTGTGCGTGAAAACGGTTGTTAAATTCAAAAATACCAAGCACCCGATATTCATGATAACGGTGCCCAAAAGCGTAACAATAAAACAGCTGCAAGTGCAAGTAAGGTACTTGCAGCACACAAAAATATACTTCGAGCCGCACCGCTCAAAGAAAGACTTAATCCAGTGCAAAAAGTGCCAAGCGTGGGGCCACGCAACGGCGAACTGTTTTCTAAAGGTTACGCGATGTGTGAAGTGCGCGGAGGAGCACCGCTCCTTTCTGTGCAAGAAGGACCGCGAACAGCCGGCGCGTTGCTGCAACTGCGGGGGGGATCATCCCGCCTCCAGTACGCAGTGTCCGGCGTACAAAAAAGCGCTCGCGGAGAAGCAGCGCAAGTCTAAGCCCGCGCAACGCAAAGCCGAGGCGCAGACAAGATACGTCCCCGCTTCGCTACCTACTAGGAACGCGTGGGACCGTCGCGACTTCCCCGCTTTACCGACTAAAGTCGACAAAAGCCGCGAACGTAGCCCCGTGGCCCCCGCGCCGTCAAACCCGCAGACCCGCGAAGTAGTGCGCGCTCCCCGCGGCGTAAACCACGCCCCCCGCGACGCAAGCCACGCCCCTCGCGTACACGTGAGCCAATCACGTACGGCGGCCAACCGACGGCAGCCAATAACGAACGCGCGCGATGTACGGGAAACGAGGGACTTGTC
The DNA here is from genome assembly GCA_023509865.1 of Trypoxylus dichotomus. NCBI lineage: Eukaryota > Metazoa > Arthropoda > Insecta > Coleoptera > Scarabaeidae > Trypoxylus > Trypoxylus dichotomus. Next base: position 15,640,066 of record CM042082.1, read on the forward strand.
TCCGCGCGCGAGTAACGCTACCGCGAACGAAAACGGACTCGGCGGGCTCCGATACATCAACTCGATATCGGCAACACTAGCGGACATAAACGACATCGTCAACCTGAAGTGGCTGTCGGAAAAGCTCATAGAACTGAAGGAGGCGATGAGCGCATGCACAACGCTCGTCGAACTCGCTGAGGCGTTGGATGCTTTCAACAAGCAGTATGTTCCTTAAGATACTACACTGGAACTGCGACGGCATCTCCACGAAAGTGGAGGAACTGACGGCAGTAGCAAGGAGGGACGGTATACACGTGATCCTTCACAACGAACTTCGAATCACCGCCAGATTCAAGTTAAGGATCCGTGGATACGTTCCCTACGTCTTGAGGAACAACAACGCTCACGGCGGGGTAGCGGCGTTGATTAGAGAGGATGTGCCTCATCGAAGAGTGGAACTCCGGGACGTGAGGTTGCAAAACGCTGAGGCGGTGGCAGTCCAATTGGAAGACGGCACGACATTGGTGGCGTTTTACAACAGCCCGCAGAAGAGACTCCTGCAGGACGAACTGGAAGCGTTCTTCGCTCTTGGAAGGAAGATCGTCCTAGCGGGAGATTTCAACGCGACGCACGCCATGTGGGGCTGTAACCGCAACAACGCCAACGGCAACACGTTACACCGATTCATCAGCGACAACAACGTAATCCTCCACGATCCCGGGGAATACACCCACTTTCCTCACAACGGAACTTCGCCTAATACGCTGGATCTGGTAGTCACGTCCAACGTTGCCGAAATCTCCAGGATAAAGATCCGAACCTTACCGTCGGATCACGCGGCCCTGGAGTTTTCGGTCAACGCCGTGGAAGCGCCGGCGTGCCGCGTCAGATTGCCAGATTGCAGCAGAGCGAACTGGCAGTCCTTCAGGGCTATCCTGAACGAGGTACCTATTGTTAGCGACATCCCGGATATCGACACGCTCGATACCCTTGTCGCGGCAGTAGGTGCAGCGATCAGGAAAGCTGCCGACAAGACGATTCCCGTCAAAACGGTCGATCCATTTAAGTACAGCGAGCTGCCAATCGACGTCCGCAACCTCATCCGATGTAGAAATCGACTTCGTAAATTGTTTCAGCGTACGCGCCGCCGCGAGGACAGAGAGGAGTTTCAGCGGCTGTCCACGGTAATCCGCCGCCGCGAGGACAGAGAGGAGTTTCAGCGGCTGTCCACGGTAATCCGCCGCCGCGTACGCCAACATAGGGACGAGATCTACGAGGAGAGATTGCGCCGCATCAATCCGCGGGACGGCTCCATTTGGCGGCTCAACAAGCACCTACGATCGCAGCGAACCAAGATCTACTCGATTGACAACCCTGACGGCACGGCAGCCCTGCAGGATAGAGATATCGCGGCAAATCTTGCGGGGGCGTTCGAACAATATCACAACACCCCGGAAACCGACCCCGCAACAGAAACACAGGTGGAGGAATCCCTTCGTTCCTTTTACCTCAAAAATCCCATCTTCCCCGAAACCTCGCTTGAGTTCCTAACATCCCCCAGGTGTATTCGTAAACTCATTTCGAAATCCCCCTCCCTTAAAGCACCTGGGAACGACAATATACAGAACCACATCCTAAAGCATGTCCCCCGAAAGACGCTCGCGCAATTCACCTATATCTTTAACGCGGCGCTAAAATTGCAGCACTTCCCCTCCCCCTGGAAAACTGCCACCGTTATACCGGTTCCGAAGCCGGGAAAAGAGCCGAGATTGGCAAGTAGCTATCGCCCGATATCTCTACTGCCGGCTATATCCAAGATATTCGAGAAAATCCTGCTGAGGCATGTCAACAAGTACACGAACCAACACAGTGTACTGCCGCCGGAGCAATTTGGTTTTAGACGAAAACATTCGACAAACCGCCAAGTTGCTCGGGTTGTCACCGACGTTATTTCGGCGTTTAACAAGAGGCAGCATACGGCGATGATGCTTGTGGATATGGAGAAAGCCTTCGACAGGGTGTGGATCGAAGGGCTAATCCACAAGCTAATCGTAAATGGATATCCGCCGCCGATTGTCAGAATACTACATAGTTACCTGAAGGACAGACAATTCGCGGTCAGGATAAACAACGAAATCTCCGACCTTAGATCATCCACGGCCGGAGTTCCCCAGGGATCAGTTCTAGGTCCAGTACTGTTCAACCTATACACGTCAGACATTCCTAAATTCCCCAATAACAGTATCGCCACATACGCGGACGATACTGCTATATACGCACACTCCTTCTCACAGATCACCGCTGTGCAGAAATTACAAAATCAAATCCCATCCTACGAGCGATATCTTTCCACCTGGAAACTTACCGCTAATCCCTCCAAATCCTCAATTATCCTCTTCACCCGACGCACTAACCCCGTCCATATCCCCCGCTATCCCTCCTTCTTCAATACCCCCCTAGTCGCCTCAAACGAGGTCAAATACCTAGGAATAGTACTGGACAAAAGACTAACGTTCAAAAACGCCGTAAATAACAACGTCAAGAAGACGAACGCTACTAAGAACTACTAAGAACGCATGATGGTTACGAAGTACCAGGACATCTGCCTTTACCTTCTTCATCGGAATGATGCGCTCGAGCTTCCGGCTACTCGATCCACCTTCGGCTCGAGCGACTTCTTTTCGACGGAGTTGACGGTCGAAAGTATCCTCGCCTAGACCGTACTCTTCCGTGCTTCCGGCTACTCAATCCACCTTCCGCACGCAAGAGTCGTATCAAGACGAGGGGTATGATGGCGCCCGAGCTTCCAGCTACTCAATCCACCTTCGGCTCGGGCGATTTTCCCTCGACGCGGGTGCAATGTCGAGGTAGAAAAGTAATCTCCACCTTGACCGTGCTCGTTCGAACTTCCGGCTACTCAATCCACCTTCCGTTCGAGCGAGTCGTATCAAGACGAAGGATATGATGTTCAGTCCTGACTGGCCACGATGAGTGACCTTGGGCGGGGGTACTTCCAGGATCCTGGCGTCGTACTTTTGTGATTTCGACACCAGCGGGTTCTCGTGATCCCTTGCTTTGTCGAAGAAACGGGTTGCGGTGTTCCGGATAAAGTCCATGATGGGGTCTATTCCGGCGTCTTCATGTAGAGTGTCGCTTCTTACGAACCAGGGTGCGTCGAGGGCCCAACGAAGCATCCGGTTCTGGAATGTCTGGATCTTGATTCGGTGAGTCTTTGCCGCGGTCGCCCATACAGACGACGCGTAGGTCACCGTTGGTCTCAGAACGGCCTTGTAAAGCTGGATCTTTCGGGCAGGATCCAGTTTACTGCGACCGTTCATTAGCGGAGCGAGGGTTCCGGCCATCTGTCTTCCACGATCGATGACCCGATTGATGTGGGCTCCCCAGTTCAGTCGGGAGTCCATGGTGAGTCCCAGGTCTTTGGTTTGGGAGTGCCGGGGACTACGCCCCTAGAATGGTGAGTTCGGACGGGTTGCCGTGCTTTTTGCGACGGCGTCCGCTTCTCGAGAAGAGCACGGCCGTGCTTTTCCCTGGATGGACGGCTATTCTCCACCTTGCGTACCAGGTCTGCAAGGCGTCGAGGGCTTCCTGGAGGCGCCGGTCGATGATTCTGGCATCTCTGGACCTCGTGTAGATGCATACGTCGTCCGCGTACCTCGCCAGGTTGACGTGCGCGGTTGTCGGAATGTCACTGGTGTAGAGGTTGAATAGTAGGGGCGAGAGTACGGATCCTTGGGGTACTCCCGCTGTGGCGATCCTGGCAGCAGACCGCTCTCCTCCAGTTTGATTTTAAACGATCTCCGTTGGAGAAATGATCGGATTAGTCTGAGCATGGCTTTGGAGATGCCGGCCCGGTGCATCTTCAGTAGCAGTCCATGGTGCCAGACTTTGTCGAAGGCCTTGGCGACGTCGAGGAATACGGCTCCCGTGTATTCCCAGGTTGAAGCCTTCTTTCACGTGTTCTACGACGCGGAGCACTTGTAGGGTGGTATTGTGCTCGCTGCGGAATCCGAACTGGGAGTTGGGGACGATATCCAGGTCTTCGGCTTCGTCCTTTAGTCGTCGGAGTACGATTCTTTCAGCGATCTTGCCCATGGCAGGCAGTAGACTGATCGGTCGGTAATTCTGGGGCCAACCAGCGGCTTGACCCGGCTTTGGAATCATCACTACGTCTGCTAGTTTCCATGTGGTTGGGAAGTGTCGTAGACGTAGCATAGCGTTGCATATATTCGTCATATGCATGACGAACTTCTTTGGGGCGTTCTTGAGGGCGGTGTTCGTGATGCCCTCGGCTCCTGGGGCCTTGTTTGGACGCAAGGCCTTGATGATGGCAAGTATTTCCTCTGGGGACGCCGGCGGTAGCGGTTCTTCATCTTCTTCCTCCGCGAAGATGGTTCGAATTCTATGATGAACGCGTCCAATGTGGTCAACGTCCGCGTTCTCATAGTTGGGGCTGCACTGTCTTTCGAGGGCTTCGGCAAAGGCTTCTGCCTTATCCTCTGTGGTGAGAGCGATGCCGCGTGTTCCGTGGATTGGCGGCATGGGAGCGCTTCGCTTTTTCATGATCTTCGCGGCTCTCCAGAATGACGATGTGGATTCTGGAGGCCTGGTCCAAAAAGTCGTTCCAGCGTTTGCTGCGGAAGTCATCCAGGGCTGCCTTGGTGCGCCCCGCTAGATGGTTGTATTCCGCTTTGCGGGCGGGATCAAGCGTACGCTGCCATTGTCTTCGGAGTCGATTCTTCTCCCTGATCAGGTCCCTGATTTCCCGGGGATGAACGCTCTGTGGTCGCGGATGGGGATGATGTTCGTCGCGTACTGTATGCTCTCCAGTACGCGCTCGGTAACTGCCTGCACTGACGCTTCGAGTTGTCCTACATCTTCTATCGGCATGATAGGCCCCATGTTGTTGGTCAGGTGGTTCGTGAAAGCGGGCCACGAGACCGTGTGTCGTGTCGGGGTGTCTTCATCTTCTGGAACTGGCTGTCCTAGTTGTAGTATCACCGGGTTATGGTCCGATGATAGTTCGTTTAGGACTGTTAGTTGGTGGAATTGGGTGACGTTTCTCATCACCACGATGTCCAGGACGTCTGGCTGTCCGTTGTGAGGGTATATCGTGGGTTCGGGGGTGGCATCGACGACGAGGTTGAAGTCGTCTGCAAAGCGACGTAGGCATTTGCCGCTTGCATTTGTCACCTTCGAGTTCCAGGTCGGGTGCTTGGCGTTGAGGTCTCCTGCGAGAATGGTCGCTCTCCGGGTGCTGAAGATCTCCGACAAGTCGGCCTCAAGCATCAGCTTATTGGGCGCTTTGTAGGCGGCTATGAGCTGGACTGGCCCGGTCGCCATGTTGACCGTGATGTTGGTAGCCTCGACGTTTTGTAAGTCCAACTCTTGACCGGCGTGATGGTCGATGGAGGACTTGATCATTATTGCGGTGCCTCCTCCTCGGGCGCCTACTCTGTCGGTCCGATACACCCGGAAGTTTCGGAACGAGAGCCGGCCGCTGGCTCGGAGGTGTGTTTCGCCGATTAGAATTGCATCCAGTTGGTGCCTCTGGATGAATTCCTCCAACTCGGCTTTTTATTGGTGAGTCCATTTGCGTTCCAGAACGCAGCAGTGAGCGATTGTGGCCTCTTCTGGTGTCTATTCATTGGAGAATATGGCCAGGATATCTTGGAGTCGGCTGGCTAGCACCAATCCAGCCTGGGCCCCGGATCTGCATTCCAGCAGTTGGGGTAACAGTGCAGTTGCCACTTCGATCAGCTTCGTCCAGTTGATCTTCTGGAGAAGTGGGATCAGCATGGCGAGCGTGCTTGCGGGGTCGGAGCGGGTTGTCGGAGCACTTCTGACATGAACTTGGTCTACGGTGGTCGGTTTTGCCGGTGTTGCGGGTTTCCGATCCGCGGGCTTCTTAGGTTTTGGTTTGGGACCAGCGGGGTGGACGAGTCCTTCTTTGGATTTTTAGGCTTCTTGGGTGCGACACCAGCCCTTTTGGAGGGGACAGCGGTCTTCCTGACGGCTGTAACGGTCTTCCTTACGGCGGCGGCGGAGGTGGGTTTCGCGTTGCTGGTGGACGGCACGGGTGTGTCGACCTCCATACCCTCATTCCTCGGAGCCGGGGTAGGGGGTTTGGTGGGAGCTTTAGCGGCTACCGGCCTTGGTTCTGGTGTTCGCTGCGCCGGTTTCGTGGCGGCAGCCCTGGTGATTGGTTTAGATCGGGCCGGGACTTCCCTCTGGGTCGCGCGAGGTGCCCTCGGGCATCCTCCGTAGTTCGCAGTGTGCGGCCCCAGGCATAGGGCGCACTTAGCTGGCGCATCGCGGGGTTTCCTGCATTCTGCAGTCGGGTGTGGGCCAGCGCATTTCACACAGACGGGGGCTGCGTGACAATTCCGTTGCCCGTGTCCATACAATTGGCAACGATGGCATTGCGTCACCTGGTCTTTTTTCACTAATTTCGATTCCACGGTAATATGTATACCGCAGACTAGTGCGACGGAGAAGATTTTCTTTGAGTCTTCGCTCTTCTTCAGCTCCACGAAGACGAGCGGGATCGGGAGGCGTGTGGGTCCTACAGTCATCCTTTTGCAGGATGTGATGCGGAAACCTTGGCGCAGGAGATCTTCTGCCACTTCCTCTTCGGTTATCTCTTCGGGCACTCCTCGGAGGACAACTTTGAGGGGCTTCTCCTCAGTCAATTGGAAGGAGTGGAACGGCACTCCTAGGGTCGTGACGGCGTCTACTAATTTTCTATAATCGGCGGCAGTGGCGGGCTGGATCCTAATCCCAACCCTGGTATTCACCACCTTCGTGGTGGAGATGGCACGGCGTTGGATTTCCGCGTTGATGCGCATCCACTGCCCTTTTTCCCTAAGGACAACTGGGGGTATGCGCCTCTCTCTCTTAGCGGCGGCTGGCGCAGCGGTCGGAATGGGCTGCGGGGTGGTTCTGCCCGCTGAGGCTGACTCGGCTCCGGAGCGCTTCCTGGATTCATCTTCCGAACCAGAGTTGCGGGAGCTCTTCCTCTTTCGCTGTTGCCTTCCTGAGGGTGGGCGAAAATCGTCGGAGCTCTGGGTTTCGTCGCCTGAGTTGACGACGGTGGACGAGGAATCATCATCGGAGAACTCCATTTCCGATGAGTCGGACGCGTTGTCGATGGCTACCTGCAAGCGGGCGATGGCGTCATCGCGGAATGCTAGCTCCTTCCTGGTGGCTTCCTTCTTCTTCAACGGTCCAGCGCGATCCGCCATTCCACTGGGAGGTGGGTGGCCGCTCACCGCTGGTCGAACCTGCACCTGCGAACAGAACTACAAAAAAAAAAAAAAAAAAAAAAAAAAAAAAATTTTGGGGTGGGGGTTGGGTAGGGTGATTGGAAGTTGGAAATGGGGGTAATGTGGTCAAAACTGGAAAAAGTGGGAGAAAGTGACGGTTAGGAATACTTAGCCGTTCGCGCAGACGCGAGAAATGACGGTTATACAACAGAGTAATTAAAATTACTTGCTGCTAACCAGGTGTGACCAAAAACGTAAAATTGATAACACCTTACGATGTCCGACGGATTGTTCTTAAAAAAGAACGGTAAATGATGTAGAAGTCGCAAATATCAATGATAGTCGCAAGAAGGAAGCAAGTAGCAAACGCACGTCGTCACTGTGTAACAGCCGAGCGAGAACTGTTTTTTTGTTTTTGTTTTGAGACGAACGCTGCGATTCGTAGGTTGCTATATATCATGATCAACCGGAATGTCAGTATAGAGAATAAGCTCCTCCTATTCAAGGCGGTGCTTAGGCCTATACTGACGTATGGAATGCCGTGTTGGCACAAAGCGGCAAAACATCACCTGCAAAGACTGCAGGTGATGCAGAACAAATGCCTACGATTGGCTCTGGGTGCGGACCGATACACGCCAACCCGAGAGCTGCATCGGGCCGCACAGGTAGATACGATCGCGGAATTCGCCGCGAAACACGTGCAAAAGTTCTACGTCCACACTAGAACACACGTGAACCCGTTCGTGGCCGGGATAACAATGGCACCCCCCGGCAAACACCCACATATCTTCCCGGGACAAGAGGAGCTGCAGTAAGGCACCCGCCTTCCAACCTCCCCCCCTCGGGGCCACCACAAATGATAAGGGGTTTTTTAACCTTTTTCCCCTACAACTATTAAGTGATGCGCACGCGAGTGAAACCAACGCAAACGATAGTGCGATCGAGCTGTGCCCGCGCGCTGGCTCGCACGGTGCAGTGACACTAGCGACCGCAGACGAACTCATGAACCTTTAGTGTGTGAAATAATATAATAAATAAATTGTAAATACGTCTAGTATAGGAAAATTTAATATAAAAATGATATAGAATAACATATTGTAATATGTATTGTAAATATGTGAACAATAAACGTCTTTTCTTTCTTTCTTTCTTTCTTCTTCTTGCCATCTTAACGTGTTCATAAGCAAGAATATCCTGATCATAGATAGGTCTATAGTGTATAAGTGTCATGTTAAATTGTTAGAACGAGTTTGCATCAGCGCTGCTATCTACCTACTTTTCACACTAACAATAAGTAAAAGGACAGGGGAAATTTTAACGGCATTTTATAATGCTTGACATGTGTTTGAAATAAAACTTTTTACTTTGCAGTTTTTGTAGCAGTTGCCGACAAAATACTGTGAAGTAAAAAGCTCATTTTTAAGTTATATTTTGCTACTAATTGTTTAATAAGATTTCTTTTATTATACTTACACGATATAAAACATACAAACCATTAAAAACTATGCTCAAACACAAATATTGTTGATAGAGATATGTAGATATCCGTTAATACAAAACATCGATGATTGATTACTTTCAAACAAAAGAATCGTGTACAGTAGCAAACAGCCTTACATATATAATTTTTTATTGAGATATTTAAGTTTTCATACAGAATATTAAATTACAGACATCGGCATAATACAAATATGTTTATAAAATATGCGCACGTGTACAATTAGTAGTACAAATCATATGAACATAAAAGAATTGATTGTCAGACAGGGACATAATGAAAATCAAAAAAAAATGTATAGAATAATTGCTTCGAAACAATGTTATGTTTGCCTTCTGCATAATTGCATTGCTTCTTTATATAAAGGATTTGTCATCGATGACCTGCTTTCTTTACCACTTAAAATTCTGTTAATTCCTGTTGCCGAATTAAAGCAGCAGAAAGCTAAATTTTTTTTACGCAAAATTCTTCTAATTCTCGTGAATGAGAAACATAATTGAAACGAAAATGAATAACTGTAGATAAGTGCTCAAACATAATCACAAAACAATTTTTTTTTAATATTATGGGTAAAATGTTCATAATTAAATTGTACATTTTAAAGAAATTAAAAAAAGGATCAGGATGACAATATTGCAATTTTATCGGGACAATTCCCGAGTATTCCTTATTCAACATGAATGAGTGCCACTCACCACATTGAGAGAAGACATACAAACTACATAGCCTGTGACTTGTTTAGAAATATAATTAGTCTTCAGTGAAGTAATGTTAAGTTTCATCAACTTTTCCACCTCGTCATTAATGTTTTCCCCGCTACAAACCTCAGGTGGAGATGTTAGTAACTGTAGCACTGGTGTCAAAGTTAAGTTTGTATCCACCTCACAATTTGCGTTAATGGAATGTCTAGTTCCAATATTGTTAATTAGAAGTGTTCGGAAATGAAATTTGAACATTATTGTTGTCGGATTCACATTATGCACTCCACGTTGTCTCATTTGGCCGAAAAAATTCTCGAGAAAATCTTTTTTAAGCGTCCTACCTTTAATCAAACGAATATTTCGTGGTAGTCCATCGAATTAGTTATCTTACCCAAACTTCTATCACCTATTGTTCGACGCTGGAATCTGAAAATTATATGAAAAACGTAATCACAGCTTGTAATAGAACCCACATACTGTAAGCAATAACAATTTTCTATTTCGTGACTATTAACTGGTAATGAAATTGAAGTTGGATCCTCCCACATTTTCTGACAAATTATGCTGGCTTACACTCCTACAACCGACACATATTGTTCTTATCTATTTTTCTGTGTTCATTAGGCATTGAATAAATTATATATCTTCGGAAATATCCATGCTGTAATTCGATACGAGGGCAATCCCAAAAAAAAGGTCTCCTATATTTTTAGATATACAAAGAACCGTTTATTTTCTATAATTGCTACATCACTTTAAAGATTGAAGAATGTTTTATTTTTCAACATAATCGCCATCTCGGTCGATGCATTTTTGTAGGCACTGTGGCAGTTTTACGATGTCCATGTCATACCAGCTTGCCGCCATGCCCTTCAGGAAGCGTCGAACCTCATCTTTTACCTCATCATCGGAGCAGAACCGCCATCCAGACAAATGTTCCTTCAACTTAGGGAACAGGTGGAAATCGCTGGGTGCCAAGTCCGGACTGTAGGGTGGGTGTGTGATGACGTTCCAACCAAAATTTTGCAGGAGATCGACGGTTTGACGGGTGACATGAGGACGGGCGTTGTCGTGGAGAATGCTTACACCCTTGCTCAACATCCCTCTTCTCCGGTTCTGAATTGCCCTTCTGAGTTTCTTCGGTGTTTCACAGTACCTGTCAGCGTTGAATGTTGTCCCAGCAGGCAGAAACTCGACCACGACAGTCTTACCAAAATGATTTCCGACTCAAACTTAACCGAAGATTAAAAATATGTATAGACGACAACGGACACAGTAGCCTCGACGGACGATGATAGAAAATCGAGAATTTGTGCTTATTAAAGAAATCTATACATGCGAACTGACAACCTTACCAGAATGACTCCCGCCAGAATCGTAACACAAGACTAAATAAACGTATATACGACAACGGACACAGTAGCCTCGACGTACGATAATAGAAAGTCGAGGATTTGTACTTAATAGAAAAATCTATACATGCAATCCGACAACCTTACCAGAATGACTCCCGCCAGAAATAAATATATAGACGACAACGTCCTCGACGATTCCCGCCAAAACTAGAAAATATCAGAAACGAGAGTGCACAATCGCTAATAGCTCGAACGTCGCGCGAGAGGCGACTGCCTGTGCTTGTGTATATTAAATATTAAGAAAACTCCTATTCTTTGTTCGACGACGTTGCACTTAATGATTTTTAAATTAGGCACTTTTAGCTAGAGTATTGTGAATGGCCGGCTTGCATACATATACAATGCTTAATGTACATACATATTAAAATAAAATTAGATATATTCTAAGAGAGCAAAATAAATAAATGATAAAAATGAAAATAAAGTGATAACGCTAACCCATACGGTTGCAAAGAAGATAAAATACATAAAGTAGTAAAAAAATGAATAAAACACAAAAACAATATTAAGTCCTTAACACTTACTGTTTTGTCTCAGAAATTAGTCTCCATCTGTGTACCAATTAGCATAGTTCAAGTCGTCTGTACTATCGCGCAATTCGTGCGTTCGGCGCAACATTCAGTTTGGGGGATATATGGCGTTGTGTGTACTATTCGAAGACCTGCAGTTTGTGCCTTTGCGGTGTACCCAGTGCCATTATTGTATTTCAATTATGTGGAAACCGCCCTCTTACTACCAAATCGACAGATCACAGTCACAGGCGCAAGGAAATCGGATTGGGCGGTGGGACAACCCAAATTGCGAGTGCGGGGACGTGGAGGTCGTGCACAGAAACGGCGACGATTAAGGCGGGCTTTCGTTGGCCACGGAACGAGGCAGAAATTAGTGATAACGAATCGACAGAACGGTGGACATTCTTTAGCGGAGCGGCTGAAATACTCGATCGGTTGGTGCATGATCATTACTAAACGCGAACGCGAAGGGAGGCGAAACGTAAGGGAATGAGGGGTCGAGTAGTTCCCTAGTGGTGCATAGCTCGTAAAGCAGCTACTCAACTTTAGGGGGATTTGTCTCTTCTAGGCGGTCGGTTACCGTCCCTCTACTCGCCACATTTACGACTGAGGGACTAGGCATCGCGTCGCCGTGCGAAACACGCTATTCAGACCCGCGCGCCGGAACGGCAGACCCTGAGTGGCTACCGTAGGATTGCCCCCGCGAACAACGGAAGCGTCAAGGCGGCAGAAGTGTGACCGTTCCGGATCTGATAGCCAACAATTGCGCCGTTGGGCTTGGCACGACAGAGACTGCGCGGTTTGCGCCATTTCGGGCTCGGCCTTGCCTCGACGGCTTCGTTGTCTGAAGGGCGGAAGTCGGTTCCGAGTGGTTCTGCGCGGGCGTCTTGCGGGATAGAGCTGACGGCTCTGCTGTACTGTCTGGTCCTCTGATCTAGGGGACGCGGAATACGTTGCAGGTAATAGGACTTTCTATTTCAGATCATTCCTCCGGCAGCGGAGAAGAAACAAAGAGGACAAGCCCCGAAAAGGGGCAATACGTTAAGTATGCCGACAAGGAACAACTGGCGGCAGCATTACCGTTATTCATGACCCTGAAGGAGAGAAATGACCACCTGGACGATCACGAGCAGATGCCTAGGATCTTCTCAAACCAAAGGGACCGCCAGCGAGATGAACCAACCCTTAGGAAGCAGCAGATGCTAGGTGAGACACGTGCTTTTTATCTTTTGTTGTATCGTATTTGTGACAACAAACGTAATATAATAATATATTTAGGTTAAGTATTTATTTTATTCTGAACTGCTTCTGTGGGGTTAGGAGATATAATGTAAATATAAGTTCTGGCTGAGCACTGGATCTAGGGTATTTATTGTCATATAGTTTAAGTTTTTACGAAATGAAGGGTAGCAATGAAGTCAATACGGTCGATGTGTCTATAGTATCTTTTAAGTGTAAACGTACGTTACACTACAAGCATTGACTGTGAATGGCAGAAGTAACCGAGTATTTATTGTTAATTCAAGTTCCTTGATTACCAACGTGGAATTTAAATGGATTTTTTAAAAAATTCACAAAAATCTAATGTAATTAAATTCAACGTTGGTAACAACAAGGAAATTGAATTGAAACAACCCCGAAAGAGAAATATCATCCTCTGGTAAACGTATGATTGCAGTCAGTTTCTTTATTAAAACGATATCTGTTATGGATCTGTATGTATGATGTTCCTCTGAACAAACGCAGAATCCAATTTGAAGTTGCTGACCTTTGTATACTCCAAATATACGGTATTCTCTATCAAGAAATTCCTCAACGTCACTTATTTTATCACTAACGTATTGTATATTTTGATCTAAGATTAAAAATACGTATTACGTTTTACCACCATCGATTTTGTTGACTGTTGGGTTTTTTTTAGACGCTCTAAAAAAACAATTTAATCGGACGCCTGATCACACCTCAGGCCTAAGTACCTCCTGCGCCGTATCAAAAAGTATGGATAATGTAAGAGAGGAGTATCCTTTGGGTGTTTCGATTATAATTTTATTACTATTTTATTAATTTTCTTGCTTTTTAAATTTTTAATATCCTACCAGTACTTGTTGGTTGCCTCAATATATTTGATCAGCATTATGGAATCGCGCACTCCTTGTACATTTGTGGAAAAATATTCCTTTAGGTTACGAAGTATCTCTGCATTGTCACCACCGGAAGACAGTATAAGAATGTGATTGGCCGTGTACATACACAGATAATGGCCCGATGGAGCCAATGAAGACCCACTAACTCGATGAAGTCTGTGCTTTCTCTTCGACTATTTCCGGCGTTTTAATAAATTAAAGTCTATAACGTGCAATTACTTCCGATATCTTCCTCATTGCTCTAGAAACAGTGGTTTTATGCACACCATTATCATCCCCAATCATGATTTGAAATGAACGTACAAAATAGAAGTCCCATGATTAAGAAAAACATCGTAATAACGGGAAAATGTCATCGGAAGATGAACACGATTTAAAAATAGGAATGAAAAAATTTATAAAGAGTAGTATGGATGTAGAGGTGGAAATAAGAGGAGTGAAAAAAAGAGAATACATTATACAAGATTGAATTGGAGAGTGCAGGAGATAAAGATGTGGCGATGCAAAATAAACTGAACTTACTGAACAATACATATAGTTTTATGTTTATCTTTTTTCGACAATCTGCCTACTGCATAAAAACATAGTGTTATTAAAATTTGTTAGGCAATTGAAAGCAAAGGGTTCCTAAAAGTGACTGGAAAAATTTCATCCTTTAGTAAATTTATCATTATAGACACTGTTTGTTTATTAAAACGGTATGTGTTATGAATCTGTATGGATCGAGTGCCTCCGAGCAAGCGCAGCAACCAATTTGAAGTTGCGGACATTTATATACTCCAAATATACGATATCCTTTAATATTCATGAACGCAAGAAATTCTCTATCAAGAAATTCTTCAATGTAACTTACCTTATTACTTATGCATTGTGTATGTTTTAATGTAAGATTAAAAATATATACTCCTTTTTACCACCGTAGTATCCAACGGTATCAAAAGGTATCGACAATTTATAAGAAGAGTGCCCTTCTGCGCGCTTACATTTTAATTTTTCTATTATTATTTTATTAATTTTCGTGCTTTTTAAATACTTGTGTCTTTATCAGTAGAGGTTGGTTTGAAGCCATATACATATAAATATGCATATTTGGGAAAACCTGCAGTGTACTGACACCAAAAACAGATTGCTCTCTGATGCTAATGCGTCTAGGAGTAATGTCCGCTGTCGATTTGGCAGAATAGACAAATCAGGCAATGATGGAAAATTTAAGAGTTGCCTTAGAATACCCTAAGATTTATAGTAATTTTTAAGAATAGGCAAACCAGATGGGTATGATTGAAACTTTGGTAATTTGAAGGTTATTGTGGGACAATAACAAACGCACAGAAATTGTATTGCGGAACGTGTATATTAATGGTGATTATACAGAGTGGTGTTATATGTTTGAGGACAGTTTAAATTTCGCGCGGTGGATTCTAGGGGATTTGACATGTTAAGAGTGGCTATTGTGAGTATCGGTCCTGTCAACTGCCTGTGCGACACGTTATTTATTATTCGTTATTATTTGCTTCATTTTTACTTGTAATCTGTTCTTCTTAGAGCTACTGTTTATCAGTGTTATTTTCCAGGTATGTTTTTATGCATTTCTATTAAATTAAGTGAACTTTGTTGTTAGTTTTAAGATGCCGCTTACGGCCGAGCAAGACGCTTTTATTTTAAAAGCATTATATCAGTGGCACTCATCACGAAGATGGATCATGGACTTATTCATTGCGATCATGCCTGAACCAATTTCGTGAAAATTATCCGGATGTTGTCGTACCATACAAAGTATTTTATAATCACAGAGACAATTATTGAACGTTAACAGAAGAGATTGTTGATGATGTTAGACAATGGATAGAGGCAAGCCCTAAAAAGTCAATTCGCAAATTAGCAGCTCAAACTGGTATGATGTTTTTTCTATTTCTAAGATGTAGTATTTTTCATTTTCGTTATTTTGGGTTTATCGTTCAGTACTGCAAGAAAAGCATTGGTTAAAAATCTACACATGCATCCGTATAGAGTAACCGTAACACAGCAATTATTGCCAATTGATATTCCACGACGAATTCAATATTGTCAGTGGTTTAATGAAAATCTTCATAATGATGATATTTTAGATTTAACATTCATGTCAGACGAGGCCTGGTTTCACTTGTCAGGCTATATTAACAGCCAAAATTACAGGACATGGGCTACAGAAAATCCTCATAATTTTGTTGAGACTTCTTTACATCCACAAAAAATTGGGGTCTGGGTGGCAATGTCTAGACGTCGCATAATTGGCCCTATTTTTTCCATGAAAATATCAATGCGGAAAGATATCGCACTCAAATTTTGGAAGTGTTTATAAACCAATTACATGACGATGAATTGGAAAGGGGGTATTTTCAACAAGATGGAGCACTACCTCATGTAGTGCATGATACATTGGAATATCTAGAAGAGTATTTTGGTGACAGACTTATTAGTCGCGATCGTTGGCCATCACGGTCACCTGACCTAACCCCTTTAGATTTTTATCTGTTTGGGCATTTAAAAAATAAGATACATCAAAATCGACTTCACAATTTGGAAGAACTACGAGCAGCCATAGAGCAGGAAATTTGTAATATCGATCAAAACCAATTACACAGCGACTGTTTGACAATATTAAGAGACGAATACATTTATGTCTTGAATGAAATGGAGGCCATTTCGAACATACGTTATAATGTAATTGTTTTTTTGCAATGAAATTGTACAAAAAACGGAATCGTTTGCTTTTAAATATGTAGTGCTCAAATTTAAATATTTGTTTTAATTCAAAAGCTATTTAAAATCATCTATATTTCATTCCATTTTTTTATCATATTTACATTAAT
The DNA here is from genome assembly GCA_023509865.1 of Trypoxylus dichotomus. NCBI lineage: Eukaryota > Metazoa > Arthropoda > Insecta > Coleoptera > Scarabaeidae > Trypoxylus > Trypoxylus dichotomus. The sequence continues at coordinate 15,656,450 of CM042082.1, forward strand.
TTTCTGCTTAGAAAAGCAATATGAAATTGATTTTTTGATGATCTGTTGTCAATATTTTATCACCCATCCAAAATCTATTTGCTACGCTACTGGTTACGAATTCAAAACTAAATCGCCAATGTGACAAAAATTTAGCAAGGCGCGAAATTTAAACTGTCCTCAAACATTTAAAATCACTCAGTACTCCATTCATGTTAAGTTGGCAGACTTGGAATAGGTAGGGCTTAAAATACGGGTTTGCCATTGGCTAATGGGCGAGGCATATTCACACAGGAGAAATTGATGTAATTTCTTCATATGAAATTTCTGTCAGTTGTCAAATTTGCTTACGACTTTCGTACCATTGTTTCCTGAAGTTTTTCATTGTACGTTTTATCTATAAACAAGTTGTGGCAAAAAATAATTCTTTTATCTCATCATTTCATAATTCAAGGTGCTATACAATCGATTATATAAACAAAATAATTTCTATTTTACTATTACGATTACAGTTTTGGTTTGGTATGGCTGAAGAAGCAGTAGTGGATGCAGTTGCAAGACCATCGAAGAACCCTCAAAGGAAGCATATTGGCAATAGGCAGAGGCTAAATTGAGGAAATGGGTGAAGAATTTATTATAACAGCAGATTCGTCGACAGATACATCAGATTCTGATTTTGCCTAATAAATTAATAAAATGTGTATACACTTAGAATACTCTGATTGCTCATTTATATCTTCATGCATTCCATACATTTAGTTAAGGTATTTTATACAATGTAATAATTTTAAAAGAATATGAGTGCAAGTTTATTGTATCAAACATGTTATTGAAGAAGAGAGTATGATTCACAGGTATAGCAGTAAACTCCACTCACACAAATTAATTAATTATGCGGAACGCAGCGTTTCGAGAGCACGTGGGCTCCCATTGTCAACCGTGTTATCGACTGAAAGTAAAAACTGTATCACACATGCAAATTATTTTCTACGCAGGCTCTAAAATTTCTGAAACATATGACTATTTACAATCTACTAGGTGGCCTCATGCCTTTTACGGGAAAGGATGCACCGAAAGCGAACCGTATCTTTAACAGGGCCTATGGTAATAAATCCATCAAACTCGAGTGTGCAATTGGGGGTGGTTCTCTGTTCAATAAGTTTCCGTTCTTTTTCATATATACCGTTTCGTACGCGTCTAATTCTCTATACGAGTTCACGTTTTTAAGTAGTGTCAGATTTTTTAAATCAATCTTATATCCGGATTTTACCATATGCTCTGCTTCGCTTGATAGTTCAGGTTTGTCGAAACGATAGTGTCTAATATGTTCTTTGAACCTCGTTTCGATACTCCTTTTTGTTTGTCCAATATAAACTTTCTCACATTCATTGCATGCGATTTGGTATATTCCAGACCTTTTTACCATCTCCGGTTTATCTTTGGGATTCCCTAAGAGATTCTTTAAGTTGTTTTGCAATCGTCAGTCGTCAAGAGAGTATGATGTATTAACTGGATAATATTGTTGAAAACATATTTGAAGAATTTATCGTAACAGCAAATACATGATCTTCGTCAGACCACCATCATCAGAGTCTGATTCAAATATCTTTTAAAATCATTTGCATAATAAATTGCAATTATTTATTCACCGTTTTCACTCTACCCTTTGATTTATAAATCAAATTCATATGTTTATTTCATTTGTTATTGTATAAATCTTTATTAAATTTATTCCAGATATAAAGAGAAGAGAACTACATAAATCTGTATGTGCAGGTAAGAGATTGTTATAATTCATTAGTATATTTGCCTTTTTATTGTATATTGATATGCATGCAGTTATTTATTGAATGTACTATCATCAAAATGTACATTGCTTTTACTGCAGCTGGGGTACAGTAGATAAGTATACTTGGAGTGCTGTTTTCTTTTTCACCGAGCAGCTCATCTAATTTCATCATTGACACTAACCAAATTCTATGCAAGATTTAAGGATATTGTGTGTTGCCATGTACTCTGAAGCCACTCGATGGACTTAGATACAGTCCCGTTGACCCCATTATGTATTGTTCATAATCAGCAACATCCTTCCTTGTTTGGCTTTTCATTGAAATTGATGGAGATTACCAACGGAGAGATTTAATTCATGACAAATGACTTGGTTTGACACTGTGTATATAACCATTCATGTCGAAGTTATATTTTGGATTCAAGTTTATCCATGGCAATATTGTTATTATGGCATTGTCATATCGCATTTATGTTCTCTTCAATTAACCCTAAATGCAATCACATTTAATTTCATTTTTAACATAATTAAATAAGCTCCAACTATTTCGGTAAATGAAACAACGAAAGGATACATTTATATTGCAATTGATGTTACTTTTACTTTATTGTTACGGTATTATTTTACCAGGTCATATAACCATAATGTAGTGCACATAAAATATGAAAAACTTTGGTATTTATTATACAAGATTTTGATAACCAAACTTTGATGTTTACGATGTTGTCATTTGACAGTTTCATCGGTTAAATTTCACCAGTGTAATACAGCCGCCGATCGTAGCGCTACCTACTGCATTCTTAACGTGAATGAAGTATAATTACGAAAGCTTGCTGCCATGTTTTGCAACAAAAAACACATAACGACATAGGTATTTGTTCCTGTTTGAACGTACATTGCACTTGGTAGAGGAAACGGTAGGTGTTCATAGATCTGGCAGCTATTATCGTTCATTTCGTTGTAGACGTTGGCAACGTGTAATTGGTGCTTCTTCGAAGTATAGTTCTTTTTAATTTCTCTTTATTTCTTTTTTTTTTGTATACAATTCTCTATTGTTTTACCGTAGAATAATTGTCTTTTCGGTTTTCCCTTTTTTGTTGTATAATAATTATTTTGTTTTGAATTGGGATTTGCGTGCGTCATAGTCATACAGTATTGCGAATAGTTGGTCTTTTTTTGTAATTATTATTATTTGCTTACTGTTTGTGTAGGCTGATATAAATGGAGGCAGGTGAATTTTGTGTTATATATTTGTTAACAACATTGATATAATATTCTGACTTATTTCAGAGATGGAAGGAGAAAATAAAAAAAATACTCCATATATATGCGGAGGCGGAGAGATTTCTCCGGCAGATGCAGGACTAGCGGTTGATTTCCAGAGAAGCTGCCCATCCTGTCAAAATTCTCTCGTCCTCTCCAGGAACAAAAACAGGTACATTTTGTCTTCCTGTTCTCCTACTTTAGTTAACGTTCTTTCTGATTATTCAGTAAGCATGGGCTTCTCTGGATCTGTACAGCGAGGTGTTGCAGCGAAAGCAAAAGGCGAAGAAGTATGGAGTCGCCAGGTCTAAATTGGATGCCTGGCAAATACTCGCGTTCGCAAGTTTGCGGGTGGAAAAAAAGCTGATTGTACACAATGGCTTTCCAGTGCCAGTGTCTCTTTTTGCCGCGAATTAATATTGGCAGCATTTATCATTGGTGTTGGTGTCGGAGGCGCGCGTATGTGTATGTGTTTTGGTGTAAGTGTTGGCGCACTCTCGTCTGTGTTGGTGTGGGTGTCGGAGCGCGTGCACATGTGTGGGTGTAGGCATGGGTGTCGGCGCGTGCGCGGGTGCGCATGTGTGTGTGTTAGTCTGAGTGTCCGCGCACGTCAATCCTGGGCCACTATCAAATACCGAATCGATAAGAAAAAAAAATATGCTTCTCTTCTTTACAGTATAACCATTCCATAAACTTTAAGGAGCCGGAGACCGGTGCTCATACCAACGCCATCGAGCGCAGAGGATAGCAGCGAAGGCATCTATGACAACATATGGCCGCACATACCCGGTAACCTTCTCAGATATATGTTTTTTAAAAGATGCTTTGACTTAATTCAACCACCTGTAACGCAAGAGGAGATGGAGGAAGGGATTCTAACCCAAGAGTTTCGCATTCCTGGAACGTTGTCTATGCAATACTTCCTATACATTCCATAAACATTACACTTCCGTATTATTTTAGGCCAGGATCCAACGCAATCTAAGGAATTTCTTTATGCGTTTCGTAACCGTGGATGAGACTTGGATCGACCACTACACATCGGAGACCAAGGAACAGTCAAAGCAGTGGACTTTTCCGGGCGAATCGGCCCCGAAGAAAACATAGACCGTTCCACCGGCCGGAACGGTCATGACAACCATTTTTTGGGATTCCTAAGGTGTGAGCTTCATCGACTATCTGCAGAGGAGAAGAACGATCACGGACCAATACTACAGCGATTTATTGACCCGATTCGATGCAGTATTGAAGGAGAAACGGCCTTGATTGCAGCGTTTTCTTGGGTTACGCCAGACGATCTCGCTCCGCTAACAAGAACATTCTCTCTTCTTTCATTAAATTCTGTAAGCACAACAAATCCTTTTCATTCCATCTTATTTTAGTGTTTATTTTTATATTTTAGTGTTTGAGTTTTCCATGCTTCCGTTTTCGCCCTGAAGGCTTTCTTCCTGGAAAAAAGAAACGCGAACAATAGGTGGTTGGGAAGTTCTTCAAATTTTCCCAACTGATTGACGTTCAAAAATAAAGAAGTTAAAGAAGTAAAGAGAAGCAATCGGCTGACATATTTGCCGTGTAAAACATTTTCACAGCATTTTTTCATGGATATGAAGGAAGTAGCAACTACATCTGGAACTTAAAGATCCCCACCGAGAAGGCAAAAATTTCTGAGCTTAGGGCATATGTCTTTGATAGAGAAGCAGATTGAAAACATTCAAAAAATTTCGATCTGATAAGCCGAGAATGAGAATTACTGCTATTGCTGCAAGAATATTAAACATGATAGGTTGGTGTTATATTACATTACCATCATTATGCATATTATAATGTTATCTTATTTTTAGGTGTGGCACAGTCTACTATTTATCGTACCATAAATGAATACAAGGAGGAAGAACAAGTTACCCCACCCAAGCAAACTTCTGGAAGACATTCTTTAATTGCTGATACCGCTGAAGCAGTGAAAATTCAATAAGGCAATTAATTCATAGGTATCTTTTTATAAAAATAAACTTCCTACACTTGATAAAATGCTAAATGAAGTAAAACAGCGTGATGATTTGCCGCAGATGAGCGGTTCAATATTGTACAAATTTATGAAAATGATAAACTTCAGGTTAGTTCCTATTTTCTAATTAATATGCAACAAATTTTGAATATAGGTACTCAAATTTATATTTTACATACTTTGATATGTTAGAATAAGTATAATTATTGTTGCAGGTAAATGAAGAGTGATCGAAAAAGTGTTTTGATAGAACGTGATGATATAACCAGGAGGAGAAGAAGGTGATATAAAATATATAAAAAAATTAATATAAATAAAAAATAAATAAAAATAATCATCGTCAAGATCAGGCAATTTATTATTCAGATGAAGCATGGCAAAATGAACGTCAATACCGACAATGTTTGGGTAGATGATAATACAAAAAGTCGACGGCAAGGATTTAATGAAGGACTGGCTACAAGCTTACGTAATTCTGGAGGGAAAGGAAGACGCCTCATTATTTTGCACATAGGATCTGAGGCTAGTTCTGTGGAGAATGGCTTATTGCTTTTCGAAGTTAAAAAGACAACCAATTACTATGAAGAAATGAGTTTCATCAAATGTTGATATGCTACCAGACAATGCCGTTATTGCTATGGATAATGCTACACATAGTCATAAAACCGAAAAAGATCCCATAATATTTAGATAAATCGATGTGCAAGCTTGGTTGAAAACAAAAATATTGAGTAGAATGAAGGAATGATTCGCTCTCAACTTCATATAGTTTGCCTTAATAAAGACCAATATAATGTACATGTGACAGATAAGGTGGCCACAAAACTGTGTTGAGGTTATTCCTTATCATTACGAACTCAATCCAATCAAGTTAATATGGACTCAAATAAAAAATAAAGTGTCAACTAAGAATACCGCATTCAAATTAGCAGATGTGTTAAGACTTTTTATATGTAGAATCTCATTTATTGTATTATTTAAATTGCACGCTTTATAGATAGCGTTGGGCTGGGTACCTGACCGGTAGCGCAGCCATTAACAATAGTAATTAACAGTAGTGCAAGACACACAGTGAAACCAACACGTGGTGGTTAGTTGTACAATATTAGTGATTAAGTAGTATTTGTTAAACATCATTAAAATACAGTCCACTTAGAATTAAAACACATTTCATTTAACGATATGTAAGGATACTTTTACTATAGGCAATCCAGAATATCACAACGGACAATTGAAAATAATGTGCAGAACATGTGGTCAAAGAAAAAATGTGTGTAAGTAGATGGATTAATCGATGATATAATCGAGCCATTTATTAAATCAGTGGGCAAAGATAGTAGTTCAAATGAAATGGAGAGTGATAGTGAATAATTATTTTAGAAGGTAATGTAATGTATTAACATGCATTTAAGGCCAAGTTATTATTTAATATATATGTATGTACGCTATATTTAATAATAGTCTAAATTTTTATTCGCCTGCTAAGCGAGTTATAGTAATAAGAATTATGAGCAAAATTTTGAAACTTCCATTAAAAAAGGTACGATATATAAAGTTGAAATCTATAAATATTACTCTGCAGCGTTTTCTGTATTTCATTGATTAATTATTTATGTTTGTTGTGAATATGAAATTAGTTACTTAACTGCAACTTATATAAAATCCTAACTACTTGTTATAGATAGTAAGAGGAAACATCGCGATAGTGATATTTTACGTTATGTTGGTAATGCATATTATTCACTTCATGTTCGTTATATATCTTGTCATATAATATACTTTTGTATTGCTTGTAACGTTGTTAACGTTTATATATTAAACTACATTTTCATTGCACTCTTCGTTTCAATCAACAAAGTAAAGCAGTGAACGATACTTTCTAACAAAAGGTTATGGGCTCAGACAGGAAATAGAGTGTACACGAAATATTGCACTTGGGTTTGTTCACTAAAGAAACAAGAAAATGGCCGCAGAAGATAAATACCGTATACCGCTGTTTGACGATAACTGGAAATTCAGAATAACGATTTTACTCGAAGAAGAGAAATGTGTGGAGTGTTTAAATGGTATTTCGTTATCTAAAGGCTTACAATACGAGGAAAGAAACAAGAAAATTGTAGAATTTAATAGGAAAAATAGCAAAATGTAAATCTATAATAACGCAGTTAATTGCAGACAGTCATTTGGAATATATCAAAGGTAAAATGACATCTAAGGAAATGTGGGACACTTTAAATAACACTTTTCAACGAAAGGGCATGGCAAGTCAATTGTTTCTACGCAAACGACTACTGCAACTGAAACTGGAAGAAGGTAAACTATTAAACAATCATTTTTTAGCTTTCGATAAACTGATCAGAGAACTGAAGGGATGTGGAGCAACTCTATCGGAAATAGATATTGTATGCCATCTATTATTGACGTTACCGAAAAGTTTTCAAATGGTCGTAAGAGCCCTAGAAACAATTCAAGAAAGCAATTTAAGTCTAGAACTGGTAAAAGGAAGATTGCTTGATGAAGAAGCTAAGAAATTCGGAAAAGTTACGATAACTGGAAATTCAGAATAACGATTTTACTCAAAGAAAAGGAGTGTGTGGAATGTTTAAATGGTATTTCGTTATCTGAAGGCTTACAAGAAGAGGAAAGAAACAAAAAAAATTGAAGAATTTAATAGGAAAAATAGAAAATGTAAATCTATAATAACGCAGTTAATGGAACTGGTAAAAGGAAGATTGCTTGATGAAGAAGCTAAGAAATTCAGAAAAATTACAAAAATAACAGAGAATGCCACAGCATTCACTGGAAATTACAGTAATCGTAGAAGACAAGGTCAAAACAGAAACTTCCCATTTAAATACCATCAATGTGGTGTGGTTGAACATAAAAGGTCAGATTGTAAACAGAAATTAAACAAGAACAATTACAAAAGGAATAGTGCGAATAGTGGTTCGAAGGAAGACGATGAAAATGAAATAGCATTTATGGTAAGTGGAAATAAAGAAAGTTCAGGTAAACGGTATTTAGATTCTGGTGCTACAGATCATATGACCAATACTATGGAATTCTCTTCTTATTTTAAGAAACTAGAAAATAAAATTAAAATTTCTGTAGCAAAATCTGGTGAATCGATAAATGCAAGCTATGTTGGAACTATTAAAGGACATATACAGGTAGGAAATAAAATTGAAAACTGCAAAATTGAAAATATTCTGTATATACCTGAATTATCACAAAACTTATTGTCAATAAGACAATTAGACATGAGCGGATTAAAAATAACGTTTGAAAATAATAAAGCAAAAATACAAAAAGGAAATCGACTAGTTGCAATTGCAAGAAGAATTGACAAATTACATGAATTAGACATTTTACTGCATAAAGACATGTTAGAAGTAAGTAATATAACTGTTAGTGATGAAAACAGTAACTTATGGCATCGTCGATATGGACATATTGGTAATGAATTCTTAAGGAAATTAGTACGAGAAGAAATGGTAACACGTATGAATATACTAAATAGTAAATATGAAAGTGATTGTGAAAATGACAAAATTACCTCATAAAGACACAAGGAAAAGAGCTAAATGACCTTTAGAGCTGGTGCATTCTGATGTTTGTGGTCCAATTACTCCAGTATCATGGAATGGGCGAATGTGCACTAGGGTGACAGAATAAAATAGACACCAGGTAAAGCGGTATAAATATGTAAACAGCCAAATTCTAAGAACGAATTAAGAACTTACTCTTGCCATTAGGGTAGGGGTAGATGTATCGGAAGGAATTCGTCATAGTTTCGTATCGTTACAACTATGCCTCGCTTACAAGGTTCGAGTGATATTAGAGACTTCATCCGGGGTCGCATCGTTGGCCAGAGTGAACGCGGCGCTTCGCAACGTGAAATATATAAATTTTTAAATATTCCTTCGTCCACAGTTAACCGTGTAATTACACAATTTAAACGCAAGGAAAAAACAACAGTGGAGCTGAGACCAGGTCGTGCCGGACCTTCTGAAAGAAGTAAAAGGGTGCTTGTGCGCGAAGTGTTAAGAGAATCGCGAAAAAGTACAGCTGAGCTTGCGGCAACTTCACAGAAAAGTCAGCGCACCGTTCTGCGATACCTCCACAGTGTGGGGATGTATAAAAGGATGGCAAAAAAAAACCTCTCCTTACGGCGTTTCAAAAACGGTGCCGAATGGCTTGGGCAATCGAAATGCGAACGAAACCCGAAGAGTTTTGGCGGTCTGTCATTTTTTCAGACGAAAGCAGATACTGCCAATTCAGTGATGGTGGTCGTACGTGGGTATGGAGACGTTCGTCACAGCAACTGGACGACAAATTTTTGCATCAGACGGTGAAATACGGCGGTGTGAACATCATGGTGTGGGGCGCGATATGGTATGGTGGAAGATCGCAATTAGTAATCTGCGACGGAAATATAAATGCGGCAAAATATATCCAAATATTAACAGAAGGACTACTACCGATATTCGACAACGCCATTTTATCTAAAGAAGACGCCTCTTTTATGGAGGATGGAGCACCCTGCCACAAAGCAAGAACAACAACCACATGGAAAGAGTAACAGGGGATTCGGATTTTACCATGGCCCAGGCCAATTCACCAGACATGAATCCGATAGAGAATGTTTGGCACATAATCCAGACAAATATGGCGAAACGACCCCGAAAACCCAGCAATAAGGAAGAACTCGTGGCAGCTGTTACAGAAGAGTGAGTGGTTAAATATTCCAGAAGACATGATTAATCATTTAATAGATTCTATGCCACGACGACTCGCAGCACTTCACGCGAGTAAAGATGGATCGACAAAATATTAGTCTAATTTAAAAATTTTAAAATATTTTGTATATATAACGAGAATAGAATCTTTTTTTTTAATTAGTAGGTGTCTATTTTATTCTCTCACCCTAGTGTATAGAAAAAAGTATTAATTTGAAATTGGTTGCGCTATATTAGGTCCTCCCCGTTTCCTAATTTTCCTTTCTAAGTGTAAATAACATTTCATTATACGCGGATGACACAAATGTTCACTACACTAATTAATAGGTGTCTATTTTATTCTGTCACCCTAGTGTATTTTGTTACGTTTACAAATGACTACACTCACTTTAATCAAACCTTTATCCTACAACGTAAATCAGAAGTATTTGAAAAATTTAAAGCATATGAAGCGACAGCTACCAACCATTTTGGAAGAAGAATATTGAGATTACGATGTGACAACGGAAAGGAATATTTGTCTGATAATTTTAAGCACTTTTGTGAAGAAAAAAGAATTTCTCTTGTGCTGACTGTCCCTTACACGCCTGAACAAAACTGCGTAAGCGAAAGAATAAATCGGACCTTCTTAGACAAAGCCAGAACAATGATGTTAGGAACAAATTTACCGAAGAATTTATGGAATGAAGCAATTCTAGCAGCTATGTATTTACTGAATAGATCACCTACTTCAGCTTTAGGAAACACAACGCCAGCAGAACTATGGTATGTAGAGATGCCAATTATATCAAAATTTAGAGTTTTTGGTTGTACGGCGTACCTACACACACCAAAAGATTTGCGCACGATATTTGATCCAAAATGTAAAAGGCTCGTTATGATAGGGTACACGAACAACGGATACAAGTTATGGGATCAAGATCATGGTAAGGTTGTGATCGGAAGAGACATCAAATTTTTAGAAGATAAATTTGTCATTCGAGAAAATACATATGAAGAGGACCGAGATATAAATGAGGAAGCATTTCAAGAAAATATAAAGAAAGAAGAGAATAAAAATAAATCTATCCGAGAAGAGGCAGAGGAAAGAAAGGACAATGAGGACGGCAAGTGCGACGGAACAACCACGGAAAAACGTATAAGGAAGCCACTGTCATGGCATGACGACTATGATATGGGAATTACCGCTCTAAATGCACAAGCGTATGTAGAAGAAATTACAAACACAATAGATCAACTTGATGGAAGATCAGACCGGGAATTTTGGTTAGAAGCAGTCAAAACTGAACTGGCAGCACATCAGAAGAATGGAATCTGGGAATTAGTGGAACCACCAGAAAATCGCATAATCATAGATTGCAAATGGGTATTCAAAATTAAACGTGACGAGGAAGGCAATGTGGAAAGGTATAAAGCTAGACTTGTAACGAAGGGTTGCGCACAGCAACAAGGTTTCGACTATGATCTCGTTTATTCGCCAGTAGCAAGAATGTCAACCGTACGCTTATTACTGACGTACGCAACATTTTATGGCTGGAACATAAGGCACATTGACTTCACGACCGCTTTCTTAAATAGTAATCTTAAAGAAACCGTATATATGAAACCAGGGTTTATTCAGAATAACAAAGTTTGCAAATTAAAAAAAACAATATATGGTCTAAAACAAGCCTCAAAGGAATGGAATAATTGTTTCAACAATTACATAACAAAACTGGGGTATAAACAGATAAAAACAGATAATTGCCTATATAAGAGAATTGGAGTAAACATAGAAAGTTACATAGTAATTTATGTAGATGATATAATAATACTAACCGCCAACGATGATAAAGAGTTAGAAAGGATTGAAACTAAGTTAACAGAAAATTTTCAAATTCAAATTTTAGGACAATTGAAATTGTTTTTGGGCATCAAGATAGATATTGAACCAGAAAAGAAAACATTACATTTAAGCCAAACAAAATATACAGAACAACTCATAAAAAGATTTAATATGACCGATGCTAAAGAAAAGAAAACGCCGATGGAAACTAACTTGAAACTAGGAAGTGGTGCAGAAAAGGAAACGAAAAATGATTACCGACAATTAATTGGTTGTCTAATTTATATAGCAAACTCCACGAGACCTGATATAGCTTTCGCAGTTAACTACTTAGTAGATTCCAATCTAATCCTAGTGAAGAACATTGGAATTATGCGAAGCGGATATTAAAGTATTTAAAGCACACTAAAGAAGCTCGAATGATTCTACAACCGAACAATGACAAGAATCTAATAGCATATGCAGATGCAGACTGGGCAAATGATATCAATTCAAGAAAGTCTACGTCAGGATACTTAATAAAATATAGAGATTCTATAATTTCATGGTCATCTCGAAAACAATCCTGTGTTGCATTGTCGTCTACAGAAGCAGAATATATTTCTCTAACATCTGCGCTAGCAGAATGTATATGGATTAAATTCTTACTAGAGGAAATGTCTGATGAAGACATAAAAATCACATTATACGAAGATAACCAAGCGTGCATCAAACTCCTTGCAGATGCGAAGCGAGAAATTGGGCTGAAACATACTGAAGTTAAAGTACACTTTATAAAAGAAAAGATTGAAGAACAACATTGTGAAATAAGGTATATACCCACAGAAGAACAAATTGCTGACATCTTAACGAAACCTTTGGCAGCACTGAGATTTTGCAAATTAAGAGCTCAGCTAGGAGTCTTACTTTGAAGGAGGGTGTTATAGATAGCAGTAAGAGGAAGCATCGCGATAGTGATATTTTATGTTATGTTGGTAATGCATATTATTCACTTCATGTTCGTTATATATCTTGTCATATAATATATATATATATATATATATATATATATATATATATATATTTTGTATTGCTTGTAAGACTGTTAACGTTTATATATTAAACTATATTTTCATTGCAATCGTTTCAATCAACATAGTAAAGAAGAATAGAACGTTTTTATCTGTGAAATACGGTAAATCATACAAGACATTACGCAAGGTAAGAATATAGCACATAACGGGTTAGAAATTGATATTATTCAGTATGGTAAGGTCTTGTTTTGGAATAGGCTTATGAGAGTGTGGCTGCATCTTAGCTTTTACAACAAAATAACACGTCTTTCGTTTAGTATGAGTGAATTCTTTTGTTGTAACGAGTTCGAAAGAATACTACTAATGATATTTTGTATGCTGAGGTTATACATTATAGGTCTATATAGGAGAGGAAGCTGGCTTTTCTTTTCTTAACTTATGAAATGTAATTTTGCTTTTGTGTTCATAATTATGTCGCAACATGATCAGTGATCTTAATATTATGGTGCTAGCATGCAACCAACGAAGAAAATATATAAACCATCTTCAATTGAAAATTGTGTGCAGCTTATAACTGGGGCTCAGTACTTGTGGGTCAAACTAAAATACTCAGATTTCCTGTATTTCGAGAAATTATAACACATGGGCTGAAAAGTCCCGGGCCTAACACATAGATGACGCTAGTTTTATTGCAGTCACCTTTCTCTCAGTTAGTACTAACTTTCAAAAGACAGCTGTTAAAATTTCATGATATTCTATTCATTAGTTTGTGAGTTATTGTGCTAAGAGTCACGCTACTTTTGTTATTTTCAAAACAATGGATCAAAAACAATTTTGTGTTTTAATTTTACACTGCTTCTTGATGGGAAAAAAAATACCGTTCAAGCGAAGCAATGGCTTGAAAAGTGTTATGGGACTCCGCTCCATCAGAAACAACAATAAAACGCTGGTTTGCTGATTTCAAACGTGGTCGTAGGGACACCGATGATGCAGAACGCAGTGGACGTCCAAATGAGGCGGTAACACCAGAAAACATCAAACAAATCCACAAAATCGTTTTGAATGATCGAAAAGTGAAGTTGCGTGTTGGTTTTATATTGCATGAGCATTTGACTATGAGAACGCTCTGTTCAAAGTGGGTGCCACGTTTGCTCACTGTTGACCAAAAACAAGAACGTGTTGTTGATTCTGAGCAGTGTTTGGCCATGTTTAAACGTAACAAACCGGAATTTTTGCGTCGATATGTGACAATTGATGAAACATGGATCCATCACTTCACTCCGGAATCAAAACGATCGTAATCTGAGTGGACAGCAACTGGTGAACCTCGTCCAAAGCGCCCGAAAGCACAACAATCGGCTGGAAAGGTTATGGCCTCGGTATTTTGGGATGTGCGTGGTGTAGTATTCATCGACTATCTTGAGAAAGGAAATACCATCAACAGTGAATATTATATAGCGTTATTGGAGCGTTTGAAGGGCGAAATTGCAAAGAAACGACCGCATATGGCAAAGAAAAAAATGTTGTTTCATCAAGACAACGCACCGTGTCACAAATCAATCAAAACAATGGCAAAACTACATTAATTGAACTTCGAATTGCTCCCACATCCACCGTATTCGCCAGATTTGGCTCCCAGCGACTACTGGCTGTTCGCAGACCTCAAAAAAATGCTCGCCGGTAAGAAATTTCGCACGAATGAAGAGGTTATCGCTGAAACTGATGCCTATTTTGAGGCAAAAGATAAATCGTTCTGCAAAAGTGGTATTGAAATGTTAGAGTGGCGCTGGAATGATTGCGTTGCTCTTGATGGAGATTACGTTGATGAATAAAGCTAATTTTGAACCAAAAAAACCGTGTTTTCTTTGTTAGGCCCGGGACTTTTCAGCCCATGTGTTAGAAGTAATGAGTAATATGGCAAATTAACAAAATGCAGAGGTATCTTTTTTATGAACACTTTTAAGTGTATAATTTTGTTACATAACATGAAATACATGAATTTCTGTGTAAACTTAATCATCGCTTTTAGTGTTTTATAGGTATTTGAAGAAAAATCTGGAAGAATCCCTGTTATTGGGATACTTCATGGTATATCTTTAATGTTGATGTTAACGATAAAGAGCAATTCTTATATGTATACACTGCAATGTATCTGAACACACCGGATAGATGTACACTTTTCGGAACGTACCAATTTCAGTAGATTGGAACTACCCGGAGAGTAAACATCGGTAGATATACTGTAGCACGTGTTGTATTAGTAGTGTCGTTTTACAATAAACTTTATAGTGTACTATTTAGCTATCTTTCTTAATTAGTAAATTCTACATTTATAAAAAAAAAACAGTAGATGCTTACGTTCATTATAACGGATATCAGTGACATTCTCCAAGTTGTGTCGACCCTCAGAGAAAATTCATCAAATTCTGATTTGAGCAGGGTTTAGTAGGATAAGATCAGTCATTGAGAGGGTATTTACTCTATTAAAAGGAAAATGAAATTCTTGGATATGAGCGATTTGAATTTGGCAAATAGAATAATTACAGCATGCTGTATATTACGAGGGATATTTCCAAAATTCTGAGAATTGTGCTCTAATTAAATTACGCAGTCAATGGCGTTCAGTCCGAGTCAGGTGTAAAATGGATATAGACGAGTCGTCGTAGCACTGTTTGTATGACCATGGAATACGCGGCTAAATCTCAATGAGTAATAATTTTTTTTTGTGGAAAGATGGTGTGAAAACTTCAGAAATTATTCAACATCTGCAAGGAATATTTGCTGAGTCTGCAGAATCTAAAAGTACTGTATATCGGTGGGTCGGTCGTTTTAAGAGTGATAGAACATTATCAGAAGACGATCGATACAGAGGTCGCCTGAGCACGTCAGTAAATGAAGGGAACATAACTACCGTAGAGAACCTACTGAAAAAATACAAGCGAATGACTATTTCTCAAATTATAGCAACGCCTAGGAGTCGATACACGACAAGTTTATGGTATTTTACATAATTATTTGGGCGTAAGCAAGGTTCAGTTCGCTGGGTGCCGAGGGCTATTAGGACCGCAGCAGCTAGGTCTGACGCTTGTTAGCAGTTAGCTCGTTACGGTGATGGATTTTGGCAATTGATAATAACTACTGACGAAACATGGATTCCTTATTTCAATCCTGAAATCAAAAGTTAATCCAAAGAATGGCGTAAACCCGAAGAAGGGCCTCCACTTACGGTAAGGCGCGTGCAGTTCCGTCTCTTGGAAAGATAATGCTTACCGGATTCTGGGATTACGAAGGGATTATTTTTATGGATTATCTGCCAAAAAAAAGTACCACAATTAGCGCAGACTATTCGAATTTATTATCCGGACCAATGCAGCAGGAACTTGTCAGAAAGCGGTCTGGAAAGTTGCGTAAGCGTCCATTATTGCAAGACCACACACCGCAAGAAAAACTAAGGATGGTCTGAACGATTTATGAAGAGAATTGCCTTCGCATCCACCGTACTCATCAAATCTCGCATCTAGTGATTATATCACCTGTTCCCAGATTAGTAGAAACCTTTACAAGGTGTTCGAATGTTGATTTGAGGGCTTAAGTGACGTAAAACGTGCCATAAATAGTGTACGAGGTGACACCGCAGTTTAAAAGGGAGGGAGATATCGTAGAATATGATATAGATGATGCACTCGAAATTGGTGTTCACGAAAAGGAAATGCATGCCCTCTAAAAACAGAAGAAAATGGCTATTGTAAATGCATTGCATTAACGTATCATACTAAAAAGCAATTATTGTGTGTAAGTTTGTATTGTATAAATAAACTATTGTGTCTCAACTAATACATTTGGCGATTACGCTGCACATTCATAAATACAGAATTATTATTTTCTCCAAACAAGAAATATGATTTTGTTAACAACGGTAATGCTTCAATATTTTGATTTTGAAAGCAAGATACAGTAGTTTCCCACGTCTGGACTTCTGTATGTATTTAGTTATACACAGACTTAATACGGTTTCAAAAATTTTAAATGAGGGTGGAGTTCTTAAGAAAAGAACCTATGACAAGACGACTGAGCTAGGGGACAAGTGTTTGCCCTTCTTCGAAAATTGTGCGAAATTAAAAAAAAGCGAAACGAAAACCAGAACACAGGTACGCTTCCCAAAGGGCAATTCCCCGCATTACAACGAAGGTTCTGGAATTACGTACAAGGCAACGTTAAGAAAAACTTAAGATCGAGTTTCAGAGGCACAGGCTTCCACCCTATGGAGCTAAATGAAGTTCATAAAGGCAAGTTTACCTAATAATGAAAAAACTTCGAGAGTTCTTAACTACAGTCTTGTTGAACTAATACAGGTGACATCTCAAGAACAGAAAAAAAACAGACAAAAAGTTTGCGCCTGGAAAGGAGATGAGTGCTACATTCCAGACCACCGGAAAACAACGTAAATGCATCCGATGCAAACGAAGATTCGTCGCATCTGGTTCATTTGGCGAAAAGTGGCGATGTTAATGTCGGTACTTTCACATCTGGTAGCAGTCCTCCAAAAGAATTCTTGCGAAACAATCCGGACCGCAAATATTACAAAAAAAGTTTAAGAGGCTGTGTCCTGCGAAATTTAAGAATTATAAATGGCACTTAAGTTTTACATGCTTTAGATTTTATATGTTCGAAGTGTAATTCTGTGCTTGACTCTTCGCAGGAATCAAAAATGCACCATAGAGGCAAATATTAAACGTTTAAGCTTATCTTTGTACTTTTTGCATGTTTTTTTTTACAATTTTTAGCTTCAAGTTCAGCTCTTGGAGTTACCATTGTTTTTTATTCTCTGTGTTTAGAGTTTTTAGTTTAGAGTTTTTAGTTTAAAGTTTTTAAAGCTATCATTGTATTATGCTCCTAGTTTTTGAAATTTTTAAAAGCTATCATTGTTTTGTGCTCCTAGTTTTTGAAAAGAATATTGATAAAATTGCGAAAGAAAAGGTTTACAAAAGTTCAAAAACACTTAAGTAAAAGATAGGCGACAAATCAGCCTCTAGAACGGGGTACTCTTATCCCAAAAATTATTTGTTATTATTTTTTGTAAAATTTGGTTGCCGGTGTAATTATATTTAATAATTATCAACACTCGTTAATAATGTTATCAAAATATGGTTTCAACATTTTGTTTATTAATATAAACATTTCTACATATAAGTACATAACACGACATAAAAGTTGCCATTGTTAGATTTGTACAATCCGACAAAAATATGGTGAAACTGGATTAGCAAGAGACAGCTACAGCGTTTACTCTTGGCAAGAATCATGTCCGGACTAAGAATCATAAATCTGAACGTAGTTATCATTCTAGCAAACTGGAATTGACCGTAGTTGTATGGGCCGTAGCCCTAAGAATTTTCCTAATAAACATCAACTTCACTATAGCAACGGATTGTCAGCCTTTAGTTTACTTAAATACGATGAACACTAAAAACTCACAGATCATAAGATGGCGTAATTTACTAGACGAATTTGACTTTAGCATTAAACATCGACCCGGAGAACAGCTACCGCATATAGATGCTTTAACTCGAGCCCCGATCGAAGAAGCACACTGAACAATTTCATTATCATTTCGCTCCACGGCAATTTGTAGAGGAGTTTAGCCATATATACTTTCTAGATTCGCGTTAGCTTTATATGTCAACAAGATTTTAACTACAGTAATATTTTGTTGACGTATTGCGGTGCACAATGGCGTATCATTATTCGCTGCTAGATTCACGTTGGCACCCTTTCGCAATAGAATTTCGACAAGTTCGTCATTATTTAATAGTATGGCAGTTTGAAGGAGGGTTAATGTGTTTTCGGATTTATGCTGCCTGCTGGTAGATCTTTTCGCAACAAAATTTTGATAATATCTAAATTTCTTATTTCTTTCGCAATATCACAAAAGTTTACAACCCAATCTTCTAGTACATAATCGCAAGCGTAAGCAATAAAAACATTATCCACATGTCCATCATTGAGTTCTTCAATAAGGTGAAGAATTTTAGTCCAAAATTGCTGAGCAACCTCCATATTACCACCAAATTTCAGTAATATTTCGAGAGTATCCAAATTAAAAACTTTTTCGGTGACAGCAATACGAAACTCTTCTTCGTGGTTAACGCTAGCCCAATCTTCTGCAATACGTTTAATCATATTCGTAATTGTATTCGACTCATCAGAACCACTGAGAATATTTATGCCGTCATTTATGCTGCAATTCTTTAACAACCATACTACGATTTCAATATTCCCTGCTTTCTTTGCATTATAAAGCAATTTTGCGCCCAAGGTAATATTCGTATCAGCGCCATGTTCTAACAATAATTCTACCATATGGATACTTTTTTTAAACGAGGCGACGAAGAGAGCAGTAATACCACATTTGCTTATAAAACTCGCACTTGCATTATCATCCAATAATATTTTGGCACTGTTTACGTTGCCGGTATCGACAGCAGTTATAAGAGGTGTGAAACCAACTTCATCTACGTAGTTTACATATCCATTCTTCTCCACCAGCATTTTTACAATCTCTAGATTTCCCGTTTCTATAGCCATATACAGAGGTGTCATTATATAATCATGTGTGAAGTTAATATCATCATTATAGTTCAGAAATACAGGAGCAACGTTCATAATTCTTTCTGTAGTTTCTGTGTTGATAGTTGCCACGTCGTATAAATCCATACAGTTTCCGTGCGCTCCATTCTTTAATAACAGTTCAATAATTTTCAGAACTTTACTGCCTTCGTCCAGATCCGTTGGGTCCAATTTACTTGTACTATTAATATCAATTTCATCGTTCAATAACATATCAATAGTATCCTTATTTCTTTTAATTGCGTAGGTGATAGGCGTCCAACCATATATATCCACAACATTAGTATCTGCACCGCTACTCAAAAGCAGTTCAATAAGTGCCACATCTCTTTTTTCTATAGCCCAGTACAAAGGGCTTCGGTTACGCTCGTCTTTACTGTTAACGTCAGCTTTATAGTTCAATAACGTTTGGATACTACTCTTATTTCTTCTGATTGCATACGTGAGCGGTGTCCAACCATATATATCTACAACATTTATATGTGCGCCACCTCTGAGTAGCATTTCGATAATCTCCTCACTTTCGTTTTCAATAGCCCAGTACAAAGGCGTCCGGTCGTATTTATTCATAAAATTCACATCAGCATTATGGTCCAATAACGTCCGAACAATGTCCTTATCGTTCATCTCAATTGCATTGATAAGAGGTACCGAACTGTGTGCATCCCCTAAATTTACACGTGCACCATTTTTCAATAGACATTCTATAAGATCCACGTTTCCTGTGACGATTTTGACGAAGACGAGCTAATAACTTGAATTAGCGTAATTACCGTCACAAACGTCGAAGATGAGGTAACAATGTACCTATACTCAGATGAAAGACTAAGAAGGAAGATAGAAATTTTCAAGAAAGGGCATCCCACTGCTTCTGAAAGAGTGGAAGTTGCGAGTTAACAACTAAAAGAAGGTATACTGCATAAGCTTAACGATAAAAAGAAATTATATGCAATACCAAATTCAATAACAAAAATCATCGAAATAAAATAACACGATTTACAGGGGCACTTTGGAGTAGATAAAACGGTTAGAACGGTAAGAACACTATCATTTTCCCAAGATGTACGCCTATGAAAAAAAACGCAATGCACTTGGAACAAGGAAATACGGAGGACAAGAAGAATTGCGTTCCATTTCACCAGGAAGAAGATCGTTTGCTATGGTCCATTTGTACCATTTAAGACCATTTATCACGAGCACGAAAGGTAACAAACATTTATTAGTTTTGGTAGATAATTTAACGGAATTTGTAAAACTCAAACATGTGAAAAATACAAAAGTACCAGTTATTCTGAAGCGATAAAGAGATTTTGTTAATCGAATGGGAGCACTAAAATGATTTATTACGGACAGAGGAACATGTTTCACAGTGGAAATCTTACGGGATTTTTGTGAAAATCATAGAATGAGACATTCATTAAACTCACCGAGACACGCCCCAGCTAACGGGCAAGTCGAAAGATTTCATCGAACCATTCTGCCGATAATTCGAACAACTCTGATGAACGAAAAAGAAATATGAAGACAGTAGAAAGAGATTCGAATTCAAAAATAAATAAAACAGACAACAAGAATCCGTTTGAAATGTTATGAGAATATACTCCTAGATTTGAAGGCAGTGCCTTAAGATATCTAACTGTTGAAAATGAAGATAACCCACCAGTGGAAATTCAAGCAGAAGGAATGGAAAGAATATTGCAATAACAAGAAAAATATAAAGCAGGAAAAAGATACAAGAATGGGGCGTTACAAGGTAGGAGACATAGTTATTATAAGAACTGTACGGAAGCCTACCGAAGTCTCGACAAAATTTCAAAAGAAATACAGAGGTCCATTAGTTGCTACGGAAGTACTACGCCCAGGCATCTACAAAATAACCGAATTAAAAAACACGGACAAAACACGGGTATATGCAACTACCGCGCATGTTAGCCAGAAACTGTGGAAGCAAGGTGAGAAAGAAAACGAAAATGAGGATGGAGTAGAAGTGGAAGGAAACGAAAGTGAAAGCAGTATAGAAGAACTAGAAGTCCATGGAGGACAAGAACTTGTAACCGAAGAAAGCAGCCCAGAATTCCAAACGCAAGAGGAGAAAAACCTTGAGGGCAGTTCAAACAAGGACAGTTGTAGAAATTTTCAGCAAACAAAGAAGAAAGTAGACTACCTAGCCAACTATAATCTCGAGGACGAGATTCCCTCTAGGATCGCCGAGTGCTAGGCAAATTTTTCACTGTGTTAATTAGTACCAACAAAAATTATATTATATTATTGTATTATATATTATAATGTATGATTAGGACATTTGCAGAGTTGGTAGAGGGAAAGAGAAAAAAGGAGAGATGTCAATGAATGTGCAGGTTGGACATAAGGAAGTAAATTTCATAATCAAACATTATCTAATGTTTTATTGACCGTAAATGAAAAGTAAGCACCTCCAGTAAGAACGATAACATATTTTAGAATCCATGGATGGATGTGGTGTTGCCACGGCATGATAGGCCTCCCGAAGCAGAAACGCCATTTGCGTGATCTATGTCTCTACGACAGATCCTTCGCTTTTGGAGCATTGTAGGTTCACCGTACAAGTCAAACTAAATTTGCCGAGAAATACGAGTTTCCGGTCATACTGCGGTTGACTAGTCTTCGTATTGTCAGGGAGTGTAATATACATGTTGAAGCCCACACAAGTAGGAGGCCCCGGAGTTGTCGTCGAAACAATGGGCCTTTGGGGGATATGAGCGAGGCTCGGGACGCATTTTCATGGTGGTTGGCGAAACACGACAGGCCGACACTCATCTCCATAATTAAAAACTGGATCCATAAAGGCTCAACAATAATATTTGATTATAAGCGCGCGTGCGATACCTTCAACAATGAGGGTTACGAGCACTCCAAAGTAAGTTAGCCTAATAATGATATTACACACAAGACGCCTTTACTATTAAATGTATTTTCTCTTTTTTATGTAGGTCAACCATTCAGGGATCCAGATACGAGAATCTAAACCAACTGCATTGAGACTTCCTGCTGCAAAGGGGTCGATATGCTAATCTGGAAGAATTAAGGCGCATATACCTGGTAAGTAAGCTATGTTTTTCAAAAGATGTTGATTGCTATAACTTGACCCCATTATGGATTTTTTTGGTCTGATGGTGAGGACCACGCAGGTGACATTCCCATTATACGATGCTGTACCTATATCTTTTAGTTTCTTCCATGATAATATATGACAGCACAGGTTAAATCTAGAGTTCGCTAAAAATGTTTCATCAGAAGCTAAACAAAGTGAGGGCATCGTCGGTGCGAAAATGTGGAAATGTAAAATATAACAGTTTTGTTTGGTCTTTTATACCTTATTACCTGAAAAAAAACATTTTATATGTTCTTATAGTTCTTACGTCTTAACTATAGTACGAAGTGTATTTGCTTTATTGATATACAGAGGGCTAAACGAGAGGTAAAAAAATTTATCGTATTTTGTTGACACATCCCATTAAAGGTAATAATCACGAACTATACAGAAATAGAAATTTTAAATAATTTTTACATACAGATGAAGGTGGAGAATTTAAATTTTCTATATAGTTTCTAAGAATATACAAGTCATTTAAGTTTTTTCTACAAAAGTTTGGATAAACAAATGTTAATTAATATATTTCATTTACTGGTAGGTGTAAATGTGGTAGAAGTCTATTGCGTTATGCTGGCATAGCTTTCCAAATCCGATCAAAAATATAGAATGGACCGAGAAAGTATTATGTTACACATGAAGAAATATACAGCAATTGTAGAGTTTGTGGAAAACACTTTGAAGCAGGAGATATTGAAAGAAATAATGAATTATTATCACTAGTTTTTCGTGAACTATGTTTACCCGGTATAATCAACAAATTTACATCTTGTTATATTCCAAATTCATAAGATACCAAGAGAGAAGATGCAGAGAATAAATTAACTGAATTGAACGTGTTTGAGCCTACTATAACTTTAATGATAAATATATATACTCCTCTGATTAAGTAGTTTTACTTTATTATCTTTTCTAAATATGTAAAACGATTTTAATTGCAAACATAGCTATTTTCTTTTAATACTTACAACACAATATAATATGTAATTCACTTATTGTGTTTTTCAAACAGCAACTGTACGTAACATAGCAAAATTTTATGTAGTATTAACATACAATTTTTCCATATAACGTATAGTCTGTTCTTTAAGCCATATTCGATGTAAATTTAATATACTATTTAATATATATATACATATATAGATATATACTAATGCTATTTTTGTTAGTTTCTTCCAAGCTGCGCAGATGGCGCTAAACGTGGGACCGTTAGTAGCCGGGGATTATTCTACCCATTGTATCGGCTGGATTCCGTAAGCTCGATATTGTCGAACTCGAACGTTTCGGGACTCTGTAAGAGCCACCCGATACGTAACTGTCGTCAAACTCGAAACGTTTTACTCGATAGATGCTACGCTTTCGACTAACAGCTTTGTCTCTCTTCCACAAGAGGAGTTGTGTGCTCCATCCTTCTTTAGCATTTATGGTGGTAAAATATAATTTTCAAATATGCCTTTTGGGTCCTCTCTTAATAATAAATGTAAGGAGGTTATTTAAAACACATGCTACTTTTCGAACTAGCGAATTCGCAAGCAGATGTATTATGTTACTTCTACTCAAGTGCTAGTTTTGAAACGACGTTCTTAATTTACTTCTCCAAAAATAATTTTTTATCTGAAAGAATCTTATTTAAATTAATATTTCTTAATGTAAATATGCTTCGCTTATATATATGTACTTCTATATATGCATTTGAATTATAATGTATGAGTTGCAGATGACATTCAAAGTTAAGGAAATACATTGGACGTGAGAATCAGAAAAAAATGTGGAGCAATTTAGCTCAAGAACTAAATGCTGCTGGGTATGGAGAAAGGTCTGTTGAAAAGTGGCAAAAGGTAAGTAGAAGTTAACATTTGTAAATATGCCTGAGTATTTGGTAATATATTTTAGTCTTGGGCGAATCTCAAGTATGCGTTAAAACGCAAAGAGTGCTGCTATAAAATTCGATTTAAATGGGACTGGTGGAGGTCCACAATATAGCAAACACCTCACTCAATTAGAGTTGCGATTTTTGTCGGTATTAGGCTTTAGTTTTGCTGAGGTGTGTAGGAGTACCTGGACGTGGGGTAATAAAGTGTTATTATTGCAAATAATGCTTCTAAATCATTCATTTGATTTTAGCTGCTGATGAAAGAAGTGCCTAACAAAAAAAAATTTGAAAAGAGAAATAGATGTGGTATGTATTAATTCTATTTCACCTTACATCAAATATCTTACTGATTAATAAACTAGGTATCCAATACAGAAGTGAACAATATCAACGTACAACCTGAATGTTCGGGTGCAGCAGATGTAAATTAATGCTTAGAAATTGTAAGTAAGGTCATAATAATTTTAAGTTTCAGCGAATAACATCAAAACGAAAACGCTTACAACGGGATTGCAATGTATTGTTTCAAGAAAGCCTTCGAATGCTCGAAAATATCAACAGCACAATACAGCAAGGATTTGGTAGTATTGTGCAAGCAATTACTACCTTAACGCAAACAATGCAGCGGGGTACTCAGACATTGCAAGAAGTGAAGGAAGCTGTCCGCAGTATAGCGAACACTATTGAAAATGGCATGTTACAAATAAACAATAATATTAATGAACTTTTGTGATCATTTTATTTGAAATATAAAATAAACGTTATTGAAAATATCTATTTAATATATTTCTTGCGCTTCTTCATCATGAAATGGGACGTTGTGTTCAATACAAAGATTATGCAGAACAATACATGCAGTTACCAAGTTCCCCATGATTCTAAAAAAAAACAACTTTTAGAATACAATTTAAAGCAATAATAGATTCAAAACAGTAAATGCATGATAAACTATTTCATCAATACCTTGGCTCATATCTAGCAGCGCGTTCTTTTAACATGCATCTAAAACGCATTTTTAAATGCCCAATATTTCTTTCAATAATGCTTCTTGCAGTTGCATGAGCAGAATTATAATTGACTTCTGAACTAGCAGGAGCAGCATTGGCCGCAGGAGTCATTAAATAGGGATGTAACGAATACCCTGTCATCTATAAGCCAACATCTTTCTCCCTTTCTATATAGTTCCTGCATATATCTTTGTATAGCAGAATGCCGCCAAATGAAGGAATCGTGATTGGAACCCCCAAAACTTGCATTGACGTTTAATATTCTCATGTCACTGTCACAAATTATTTGTACATTTCGGGAATGGTATCCTTTTCTATTAATAAAATTATGTTCCTCTGTTGGTTTAATAATAGCAATATGGGTTCCATCAATTGTACCTGACATTTACAATTTAGCGCTTTTTAAATGCTGTATATAGCACAAATATATGATATATTACCTATTACACCAGAAATATTAAACTGATTCATAAAATTTACACAAACTCTATTACATCGTTGGGGTGTTTGTGGAAATTTTATATAGATATCTGCCAAATTGTCAGAAATTGCCGTTGTTACTTCATGTATATATCTATGCGTACATGTTTGGCTTATTCCAAAATTAAAATCTTCCCCAATACTCGTCTGGTAACTTCCTGTTGCATAGAATCTTAGAGCAACTAGAACTCTTAAATCAGGAGATATTTTTGTCCTTACACTTACTGCTAAATGCTGGATTAACATTTTTATTAAAAAATTTCCAAGTACTTTTGTTACTCGTCACAATTCAATAAATCTGGTTTCCAACATTGCAAATGGATTACTGTTATCCCGCAACTGTCTTCTGTATAAAACTAATTCTCGATTATTCTCAGCACTATCTTCAAGCAACATATTGTGAAAAATGGGTAACATCTTCTTTTATATCTATAATTTTTAAATAGCCTATAATATTTTTAAAATTGTTGTGACCTAATGTGACTTTTTGAACAAAAATTTGCAATTACTTAGATCGGTTGCATCCTCATCGCCGAAGGAGCCCGAGCTCCTATTCGAAAAGCTTACAGAATCGCTTTTTCTTTCGACTTCGAGTAATGTATCGTTTCGAGTGAGGGTTTCGTATCGAGCTTACGGAATCCGGCTTCTGGTGAGAACGATGTGTGATGGACAATCTCAGGCTCGTTAATTTGTTTTTAACTGGGTTCTTTGATTTGAAATTTTGATTTATTTGTTTTAAAATTAAGTGATAACGTTTTCTAAATTAAAATACCAAATGTAACGTTGAAGAGATAAATATATTGACAAAATAATAAATATATACACTTTTTGACAGTGGCTGTCAAAATATTCTTTTAATAACTGAGTAGAGGGCGTCTCTGTCAGGAAGATATATTGTTTTTTTTGTGATTTTAGATCAGCAATGATGATAGTATTGGTCAGGGGCAGTTATCGTGAATTAGTAATAAATTTCCACAATATTGTAGCTTAAAGATTTGTTAAAAAAACTGATTTATTCTAAGGAATATATTTAAGATTGTTATGCTTCTTTGAGCAAAGAGACTGTGTTACTTAAAGGGGTAATACAATTATATCTTCTTTAGTTATTTCACGATTTGGATCAAAATGTACTCTATTACAACATATGTTATGACCAAATACTCATTCATTCCTGCAATTGAAGAAACAATACGAAATATCTTACTATGGGATTTATCTATACAAATGAAAATGACAAGAGATCCATTGTATATTAATCTGCAATAATTTCAGGTGAATTGAAGCTGTAGGACACTAATGTCGATCCTTTCTCCTCAGATATAAATAATAATAATAATATAAATTTAATCAACATATTTTAGGGAAAGTAATCCTTGTAATTAATAACAGAACAAACAACGACAGGTACTTCAGGAATTCTAAACCCCCAGTCCCTCGTAGAATTACATTTATTCCAGAGAATACGTATAATTGTATATTTTATTTACTCACAGCACCCTCATTTACGTCGAATGCAAGAATTATCACGGAACATGATCTACTGGAAATTATTGGATATTTTTGTTATTAGCTTTAATTTTTATTACGTACATAATTTTTAATTTGTTGTTATTTGTATATTTCCATTTGATATACATATTTACATTTTTTTTAGTTTTACTATTTTCATTTAACCTTTATTTTTGTTACTCGGTTCCTTTATATATATCAAATTGCTGTTTTGGTTTATGCTTTTATCTAAAGCAAATTGTAAATTATAGTTTGTAATAAAATTATTTTTCCACGTTTTGTTACTTTTTTTTGATATTGTAAATGCCCCAACTTAACTATTAGAATTGTGATATTTATTTTGTGTCCTTTGAAGTATGCTTGTAATCAATAGAGTGTATTAAGTTACATTTTATAAATATCTTGTTTGAAACATATCTATTTGATTGCATGCTTATTTCAAGGTATACAAAACCTGGATATTTAATTAATATATTATTTACGATTTTCAAATTCCCGCCTGTAATGTTTAATGTATCCGTGCGGTCAGGGAGCTCGGGCGCTGTCGGCGCTGAGCTCCGCTAGCTCGAGCATAGGGATTCTGTAAGCCCGACGTCGAGTGAGTCGACACTATCGAAATTCTGTAACGCTTACTCGACACCTAGCCGTCGACTAGCGCGACGGAATATACTCGACAGCAAAGTTGGTGTCGTTTAGGTCTCGTATCTCACTCTATTACATTTTGCTTGGTTTCTATCACTCTTCAAGAGAGGACATTTTCTTGGCGGCTATTCAAAACCAAACTGTATTAATTGTTTGTTTGCGTTTGTAATTGTCTTATGTGATATGATAATTTACTATCCTATGTAATAGAAGACGGTTTGATAGAAAATCACAAATTCAAAACATTTGTAGAATAATATACACCTATTTGTGAATATTTTCCTAGAATTTTTCAATTCTTATGCAAGCATAAGTAGTGATTACTATTTTGTTTATACTAACAATTTATTTTTACTTGAAATTTAACAAAATTTGTTTTAAGGTAAGGATGTTAAATAACGCTCTTTTATACATTAACACTCTATATATCTTTATATTAGATGGCGTTTAAAATAAGACGTACAGCCATTGGAAAACCTCGATTAATTTTATGGATTAACATAAAAGACGGCCGAATTTCAATACCCAATGCAAATAATAATAATTAATGGATTAAATATTAAATGCTCTGCGATATTGTAAAAAATCAGTAAACAAATCACCAAATACACATAATTAATTTAATAATTAGTCAAATGACGATTGCAAGGACTGTGTGGATGTACAATTCACAGGTATAGCAGTAAACTCCACTCACACAAATTAATTGTGTTTGACACCAACAAAGGAAACATACAAGATTTTCTAGCAGAACTGAACTCAAAATTTACCACGATCAAGTTTACCATTGAAGAAGAAGTGAACAATCGCCTTCCGTTTCTAGATACTCTAATCATACGCAATAATAATAAATTAGAAATAGACATCTACAGAAAAGAAACTAATTCCAACAGATTCATCACGTTTGATTCGCACCATTGCGAATAACAAAAAATGTCCGCGATTAGTTTTCTGGTCAATAGACTCGTCAGATTTCCGCTAAACAAGAGCAGGTATGACAAAGAATTAAAATATATCAAAGATGTAGCGAGGTACAATGGTTTCTCTTCTATGGATGTCGACCGTATTTTAAGGAAGGTCCAATACAAACAACACATCAGAAATTCCACGACTTTGACATCAACAAACACCGGTAACAAGAAATTTATAACTCTTCCTTTTCACCCAACAGTAAAAGGGTTAAGTAAAATTTTCCGACAACTAAACATGAACGTGTCTTTTGTGTCAAAAAACAACTTAAAGAATCTCTTAGGGAATCCCAAAGATAAACCGGAGATGATAAAAAAGTCTGGAATATACCAAATCGCATGCAATGATTGTGAGAAAGTTTATATTGGACAAACAAAAAGGAATATCGAAACGAGGTTCAAAGAACATATTAGACACTATCGTTTCGACAAACCTGAACTATCAAGCGAAGCAGAGCATATGGTAAAATCCGGACATAAGATTGATTTAAAAAATCTGACACTACTTAAAAACGTGAACTCGTATTGAGAATTAGACGCGTACGAAACGGTATATATGAAAAAGAACGGAAACTTATTGAACAGAGAACCACCCCCAATTGCACACTCGAGTTTGATGGATTTATTACCATAGACCCTGTTAAATGATACGGTTCGCTTTCGGTCCATCCTTCCCCGTAAAAGGCATGAGGCCACCTAGTAGATTGTAAATAGTCATATGGTTAGAAATTTTAGAGCCTGCGTAGAAAATAATTTGCATGTGTGATACAGTTTTTACTTTCAGTCGGTAACACGGTTGACAATGGGAGCCCACGTGCTCCCGAAACGCTGCGTTCCGCATAATTAATTAATTTGTGTGAGTGGAGTTTACTGCTATACCTGTGAATTAATAATTAGTGTTAAAAAGAAGGTCATGGAATTGCAGATATTTTAAAGCGCATTGAAAAAGAAATACCCAGCCTTAAAATTTGAATAAAATGATATAAGTGGAAGTTCATGACAAAGTAAATAGTGGTTTTTAATACTATTAGAAAGATGTTTTGAAAATTTATTGGGGCGCCAGAATTAGGAGCAACTAATTAATATTTACTCTAACCGTAGTAAATACATGAATTAATATTTTTAAGCAGTTGACACCTAGTCATAATTAACTTCTAATTATTCTTTCGTTCTGCTGATATAATAAATTATCGGATATGGGCAAAATAAATAACGTATAGTTGAATGTTCAATACAATATTTGAATATTATATTACAGGTATTAGCTGTCAAGCCATTTTTAACGGCTAATTCCCATACATTTGTTCTAAAAATCACAAAGTTCGGCACTTTTGAACATAAATTACCGACAATTCCCGATTTCGTACTCAAAATTTAAGCATGTTTATTTACTAGAACGTAAGTCCGAATTGCCTGACTGCTTTAAGCAATTTGTTGTCAAAATAACTGCCCAATTAAACTTTAAAATTTCACGGTTTAATATATATGAATAATGAGTGAGTATAATTTTTGCGAAAATCAGGGAATTAGACTCGAAAATACTGTTCCATATTGTCCGTTTCAAAATGGAAAAACCGAAAAATTAAATCGGGCTATTATTGAAAAGGCTAGGACATTAATCGCCGAATATTCATTTGACCATGAATTATGGGGTGAAGCTGTATACACAGCCACCTACATAATCAATCGAATTCCAACTGTTGAGGATATAATTCCAGCAGAAAAATCGGACTACGCTAAGCTGAAAACTTTTGGTTGTACTGCCATGATTTGATCCCATCTGGAAAACGAGCTGGTAAATTTGATGAAAAATCAAAGAAAATGATTTTTATTGGTTACACAACTAACGGTTTTCGTTTGTGGGATTCTAATTCCAGAAAAATGGTTCGTTCTCGATATGTAGTTTTTGACGAGTCTCTGCCTATAAAACGATCGAATTTAACTACTTCTGCTGCTGAAAGCACAGAGAATATCTCGAAAATAATCAATCCGGAAAAATGACGTCGTACAGCAAGGAGAGGAGCCAAATGAACAGGTAACGCAAAAATGCGAGAAAACCCCCTAACTGGCATATAGATTACGATACCTCGGCTCATTATGCGTTTAACGCAGCCGAATGGGTTTTTGATGTTCCCAAAACAAGAAGAGAAATTCGTGGTAGAAACGATGAACACCTTTGGGAAGCTGCAATCAAGGAAGAGCTTCTGTCCTTGAAAACTCACAAAACGTGGACACGAGTGGGTTTTTCGAATCAAAAATAATGAGGCTACTGGCGAGAAAAGGTACAAAGCTAGGCTTGTAGCAAAGCGCTACCAGTCCTCGAATTACGCTGAAACATACTCCCCAGTAGGCAAACTGTCAACTTTCCGGACTCTGATGTCCATTGTCAATGAATTCGACTATGAAATGGTTCAAATGGATGTAAAGACGGCCTTCCTCCATGGAGATCTTAAAGAGGAGATTTACGTGAATCTACCAGAAGAATTAGCTGAAAAGAAATATGCATGTAAACTGAACCGCTCAATATATGGTTTGAAACAATTCCCAAAAAATTGGTATGAAACATGATTTTAATCGTTCATTTCATGATTCAAGCCTTTATTTTAAATCAACCGAAAAATTCAAAGTCTTATGTTTTATTTATGTCGACGATTTAATTTTGATTAGTGATAGCTCTGATCAAATTGAAGGTTGGTGAAGTCAAGTCGTTTCTGGGATTAGAAATTGACCGCGATAGAAGTAAGGGGATTATAAAAATACACCAGTCTGCTTACATTCAACAATTATTACTGAAATTTCAAATGCAAAATTGTAAAAAGATAAACACCCCTATTGAAAGGAATTTGAAATTGAACAAAGCAAAATCTGAAGACGAGAAAACCAACGAACCCTATCGCTAACTAGTAGGTTGCTTAATGTACGTAATGATTGGTTCCCGCCCAGACATTTGCTTTGCGCTAAATTACGTCAGCAGGTTTCAGGAATGTGCCAAAAACGAACATTGGATTCATTTAAAACGGGTCTTGAGATATCTGAAAAATACTCCTCGCTTCGGGTTAATGTTCATACGAAACAAGTCAAGTACCTTGATCGATACTTACGTGGGTTTCTTTGTATCGGTGCTCGGGAACATCGTTTCATGGGGAACTCGAAAACAGAGTACTGTATCTCTAAGAAGCACTGAAGCTGAATATAAAGCTCCAACTACAGCAATATGTGAATCAGTCTTCATAAAGGGTATCCTTAAAGACATTCTGTCAGTTGACCAGCCAATAGTGATATATGAAGACAATACCTCAAGTATTAATTTAGCCAAGAATGGTGAAAACAACAAACGAACTAAACATCTTGACATAAAATACCATTTTATTAGAGAAAAATTGCAGAACAAAACTGTAATTTTAGAATACATCCCAACAAACGAGCAACGAGCTGATACGCTGACAAAGGCTCTTGATTTCAAGAAGTTCGCTTATTTTCGTGATTTAATGAAAATAAAATAAATCTGTTAGACATTTCATTACTTGTTATTTGGTTTCACATTAAATGTAGTATTTAATTTAATAGTTTATTTTGTAAAATGTCAAATGTATATGTATAACTATTTTGGAACTAATGTGTCTGTAATGTAAGAGTAAGTTTTTTTATGCACCTTTAATCAGTGCGGTGTTAAGGAGGAGTGTGAAGTTAATAACACCGCATCTTGTTTTTAGCAACTTTAAGTAGGTAGAAGTTGGCAAAACTGATGGTAAGAAGGCGTGACGATAAACGTTAATATTAGATGATGTAATGTAGTATGTAGCAGCGTGTAATAGTTAAATAAAACTACAAATACTTTTTAAATAAGTTCCATTGCGTTTTACTTAATACCCTCTGTCAAAATTCAGAGACACTTGCAGAATTCCGGTTGGTGTCGAGTCTGAGTTACAGAATCCCAGTGCAGCAGTACTGAGTGATTTTAAATGTTTGAGGACAGTTTAAATTTCGCGCCTTGCTAAATTTTTGTCACGTTGGCGATTTGATTTTGAATTCGTAACCAGTAGCGTAGCAAATAGATTTTAGATAGGTGATAAAATATTGACAACAGATCTTCAAAAAATCAATTTCATATTGATTTTCTAAGCAAAATGGAAAATAACACTGATAAATAGTAGCTCTAAGAAGAACAGATTACAAGTAAAAATGAAGCAAATAATAACGAATTAAATGAATATAAATAACGAATAATAAATGTGCCGCACAGGCAGTTGACAGGGCCGAAACTCACGATGGCCACACTTAACATGTCAAATCCCCTAGAATCCACCGCGCGAAATTTAAACTGTCCTCAAACATATAAAACCACTCTGTAATCTTGCTCTTGTGTCCCGTAGACATTAATTTGTAGATTTATCAGTGCAGTATCTATAACTCACGCTTTAACTGCAAAAATATCGATATTTACGAAGTATGAAAAGACTAGCAGCAGTTTCGGAAGAAAGTGATTTATATCTCACGATAACATAATTCGGGAATGTTCCTTCCTTATGTTTTATTATTTCTCATATACCGCCCGTTTCACTGCGAAAACATACACAATGTTTTTCTTGCGGTAACATTTTCTCCTTTTGTACTTGTTCGTGCTATCAATAGCAGGTAGGTATACTATTTACTTCATGTACTTACATCTGCTTGCCACAATTAACTTGAGTGCAAATGTATAACACATGGGCTGAAAAGTCCCGGACCTAACAAAAAAAACACGGTTTTTTTGGTTCAAAATTAGCTTTATTCATCAACGTAATCTCCATCAAGAGCAACGCAATCATTCCAGCGCCGCTCTAACATTTCAATACCACTTTTGTAGAACGATTTATCTTTTGCCTCAAAATAGGCCTCAGTTTCAGCGATAACCTCTTCATTCGTGCGAAATTTCTTACCGGCGAAAGAGAGATTTTTTGAGGTCTGCGAACAGCCAGTGGACGCTGGGAGCCAAATCTGGCGAATACGGTGGATGTGGGAGCAATTCGAAGTTCAATTCATGTAGTTTTGCCATTGTTTTGATTTACTTGTGACACGGTGCGTAGTCTTGATGAAACAAAATTTTTTTTCTTTGCCATATGCGGTCGTTTCTTTGCAATTTCGGCCTTCAAACGCTCCAATAACGCTATATAATATTCACTGTTGATGGTATTTCCTTTCTCAAGATAGTCGATGAATATTACACCACGCACATCCCAAAATACCGAGGCCATAACCTTTTCCAGCCGATTGTTGTGCTTTCGGGCGCTTTGGACGAGGTTCACCAGTTGCTGTCCACTCAGATGACGATCGTTTTGATTCCGGAGTGAAGTGATGGATCCATGTTTCATCCATTGTCACATATCGACGCAAAAATTCCGGTTTGTTACGTTTAAACATGGCCAAACACTGCTCAGAATCATCAACACGTTCTTGTTTTTGGTCAACAGTGAGCAAACGCGGCACCCACTTTGAACAGAGCTTTCTCATAGTCAAATGCTCATGCAATATAAAGCCAATACGTTCTTTTGATATCTTTACGATGTTAGCTAACTCACGCGACTTCACCTTTCGATCATTCAAAACGATTTTGTGGATTTTTTTGATGTTTTCTGGTGTTACCGCCTCATTTGGACGTCCACTGCGTTTTGCATCATCGGTGTCTCTACGACCACGTTTGTCAGCAAACCAACGTTTTATTGTTGTTTCTGATGGAGCGGACTCCCCATAACACTTTTCAAGCCATTGCTTCGCTTCAACGGTATTTTTTCCCATCAAGAAGCAGTGTAAAATTAAAACACGAAATTGTTTTTGATCCACTGTTTTGAAAATAATAAAAGTAGCATGAGTCTTAGCACAATAACTCACAAACTAATGAATGGAATATCATGAAATTTTAACAGCTATCTTTTGAAGGTTAGTACTAACTGAGAGAAAGGTGCAATAAAACTAGCGTCATTTATGTGTTAGGCCGGTGACTTTTCAGCCCATGTGTTATGCATCTTATGTCCAAACTACAATTGTTCTTGTTAAAAGTCGAGAGCATGCAAGACATTTTCAATTGGAAATATTCTACAAGAAATCCACTAAATGGTTTCTATTAACTGTTGTATCATCATTTCTTATACTTCGACATTGCAACGGTTTGATTTTAAATGAATGAGCTATTCATAGATCAAGAAAAAAAAATAATGCAACCACAAATAAGGTAATTTTATATTTTCTAACAAAAGTGATAACTACATACATATTACTAATACAATGTAATAAATACATTTGTTAGTTACAAAAGAAATATTTACATAATATACCAGTTAGCATTGGCATAAAGTAGCCATTATCTCGAAATGGTACCGTTACATTTTCCACAAGAGGCATATTGTCCGCAATGATATGAGTGTATGATTGTGTGGGGTGTGCTGCTACGGAATATCCGGGCATCACGTACTACACTATTCAAATGCAGGAGTTTTTATTCCAATAATATATCAGACTGTTCATAGATGCTTTTATCGGCATGATACCAGAAATCCAGGTTTTCCGAAAAAAACAATATCCATGGCTTCTCCTTCATTTGTTAACCAGCATATTTCTTGAAGGATCATTGCACTTATAGTTTGTATCACTTCATAAAGAAATAAATAGCTGGTACTTTATGGGATACCTAACCAATCAGCTTGATCTAAACGATTCGGGTTTGGCTGGCATCCATAGTGTAAATAATAATTTCCTCTTGGATAGTACAATAGACGCAATATTCATTTAGTACCCAATATCTTCTAATAATTCCTACAAGTGATGTATTTAACTATTATAACTCTATTTTTTAATTAGGAGGAGTGTTTTTGAATTGAAGCGCCAAAAAGAAGGCTAAATGTTGGTCAGTTTTCGGCCAACATTACACTAGCGATATTCGATATATTACCGGCCGCTATATTGTTACAACAGCTGATTGATTAGATTAAGTATTTTCCTGACTGTTTGTATTCAGCTTGCTCTCTAAATTCTCGTTGTTGTAATAAAAAAAGTTCATTTGAGAACTAATTGGCTGACATATTCTCCGTGTAAAACATTTTCACAGCGTTTTTCGTGGATATGGAGGAAGTAGCAACTACTACTGGAACTCAACAGTCTCTGCCGAGAAAGCGAAGATATCTGAGCTTAGAACATCTATCTTTGATAGAGAAGCAAAATATATTGAATATATTCAAAATACTTCCAACTCATAAGCCGAGAATGAGAATTACTGCTATTATTGCAAGAATATCAAGCATGATAGGTTGGTGTTATATTATATTACCATCATTATACATATTATAATGTTATCTTATTTTTAGGTGTGGCACAGTCTGCTATCTATCGTACCATGAAAGAATACAAGGAGAAAGGACAAGTTGTCCCACCAAAGAAAACTTCGAAAATAAATAGACAACCGATTACCATGAAGAAATGAATGCCGAGGTGTTTGAAAGATGGTTTAATCAAATATTGATAGTACTGCCAGACAATGCTGTTATTGTTATGGACAATGCTACATATCTCAGTTGAAAAATTGAAAAAATTCCCACAACAACATCTAGAAAACTGATACGCAGATTTGGTTGAAATAAAAAATAGCGAGTACGATGAAGAGATGGTTCGATCTGAACTTTCTCATTTAATTCGCCTTAATAAAGATCAATATAATACGCATGTGACAAATGAGATGGCCAGAAGTTGCAACAAAACTGTGTTGAGATTACCACTTTATCACTGCGAACTCAACCCAATTGAGTTAGTATGGGCTCAAATAAAAAATGAAGTGGCAGCTGAGAATATCTCGTTCAAATTTGCAGATGCAAGGGTGCTTTACTACAGGCAATCCAGAATATCACTATAGACAACTGGAAGAAATGTGTAGAACATGTGATTAAAGAAGAGAGAAAATGTGTGAGTTCGATGGATTAATTGATGATACTATCGAGCCATTTATTATATCAATTTGCAAAGTAATTCAAGTGAAATGGAAAGTGATAGTGAATAATTATTTTAGAAGGTAGTGTGATGTATTAACATGTATTTAAGGTCAATTTATTATTTAATATGTATACGCTTTATTGAATATTAGTCTAAATTGTTGTTCGCTTGTCAATAAACATATTAAAATAAGAATTATAGTAGAATCCAGCAACATTTAGAAACTTAAGAAAGGTATGATGTATAAAGTTGAAATGTAGTGATGTGTATTTGATCAATAAATATTATTCTCCAGTGTTTTCTGTATTTAATTGATTAATTATTTTTGTAATGAGTAATGAATATGTATTTAATTACGTAACTGCAATTTATATAAAATCATAGCTATTTTTAGAACTCCCGCCAAGAAGTCACTGAAAAGTTCCATCGTGTAAACGCGTCTTTTCATTTTACTCTTCCGAATTAAAAAATGAGGTATAGTATTCAATTAACATAATTCTATCTACAACTCACTTCTTGTCATACGAAAATATCCGGGGTTGTACAAGAACTACTTGTACTACATAATTTTCAATCCTTATTATCCGATCCATTCTTTCTTTCACCGGCAATCACATCGATAGCCGGATTAAAACAGCTAATACTAGTGGTGGACGATATTTCGGTGTCTGTGATTTTTGTATTTTCTGTATTTAATTGATTAATTATTTTTGTAATGAGTAATGAATATGTATTTAATTACGTAACTGCAATTTATATAAAATCATAGCTATTTTTAGAACTCCCGCCAAGAAGTCACTGAAAAGTTCCATCGTGTAAACGCGTCTTTTCATTTTACTCTTCCGAATTAAAAAATGAGGTATAGTATTCAATTAACATAATTCTATCTACAACTCACTTCTTGTCATACGAAAATATCCGGGGTTGTACAAGAACTACTTGTACTACATAATTTTCAATCCTTATTATCCGATCCATTCTTTCTTTCACCGGCAATCACATCGATAGCCGGATTAAAACAGCTAATACTAGTGGTGGACGATATTTCGGTGTCTGTGATTTTTTCACCGTGATTAGAAAATCACCGATCACGGCCGTGAAGATAAATATAAAAAAGCAGTGATCGGTAGTTTGGCAGCGAATACCTGAAATATCTTTTAGTAGATATTCAAGCGCTAATGACACGATGAAACGGTGATCACTGATTGCAGCCTCATACGTGACTAACTAAATACGTTATTAAGTGAATAATCATGTGGGTTATAATATTTTTCTTTACACCTATGTCATTGTATTTGTAATTATATATTTTTTGTTATTGTTATCGTTTGCAAATCTTTGAGTATTTAAATTTGAAAGAGTGTTGTGTTCGAATGTGGAAAAAATATATCTGGCACAACGATAATTAAAATGTGTGTTGTAGCGTGAACACTCTGCAAAATAGACATGCCCTCTTGCCATGTAATATACGAAATACTCGGCCTGCGAATGCTAAAAAGTAGGCAAAATTGTAATTGTTCTTTCTCAAAAATATTCTTGTAAATGTATAAATGCTTTTATTAGAATTAATGACTGACGCTTGCGCGACATTCGAATATCAAAGTTTATTCAAACAACCGAAAATATCTTAGCATTCGACTATATCTCGTTACGATACGATACACTCGATATATTGTGATTTTAAATGTTTGAGGACAGTTTAAATTTCGCGCCTTGCTAAATTTTTGTCTCGTTGGCGATTTGGTTTTGAATTCGTAACCAGTAGCGTAGCAAATATATTTTGGATGGGTGATAAAATATTGACAACAGATCTTCAAAAAATCAGTTTCATATTGATTTTCTAAGCAGAAAATTAATGTAAAAATGATAAAAAATGGAATGAAATATAGATGATTTTAAATAGCTTTTGAATTAATACAAATATTTAAATTTGAGTACTACATATTTAAAAGCAAACGATTCCGTCTTTTGTATAATTTTATTGCAAAAAAACAATTACATTATAATGTATGTTCGAAATGGCCTCCATTTGATTCAAGACATAAATGTATTCGTCTCTTAATATTGGCAAACAGTCGCTGTAATTGGTTTTGATCGATATTACGAATTTCCTGCTCGTAGTTCTTCCAAATTGTGAAGTCGATTTTGATGTATCTTATTTTTTAAATGCCCAAACAGATAAAAATCTAAAGGGGTTAGGTCAGGTGACCGTGATGGCCAACGATCGCGACTAATAAGTCTGTCACCAAAATACTCTTCTAGATATTCCAATGTATCATCCGCTACATTAGGTAGTGCTCCATCTTGTTGAAAATACCCCCTTTCTAATTCATCGTCATGTAATTGGTTTATAAACACTTCCAAAGTTTGAGCGGGATATCTTTCCGCTTGATATTTTCATGGAAAAACATAGAGCCAATTATGCGACGTCTAGACATTGCCACCCAGACCCAAATTTTTTATGGATGTAAAGAAGTCTCAACAAAATTATGAGGATTTTCTGTAGCCCATGTCCTGTAATTTTGGCTGTTAATATAGCCTGACAAGTGAAACCAGGCCTCGTCTGACATGAATGTTAAATCTAAAATATCATCATTATGAAGATTTTCATTAAACCACTGACAATATTGAATTCGTCGTGGAATATCAATTGGCAATAATTGCTGTGTTACAGTTACTCTATACGGATGCATATGTAGATTTTTAACCATTGCTTTTCTTGCAGTACTGAACGATAAACCTAAAATAACGAAAATGAAAAATACTACACATTAGAAATAGAAAAAGCATCATACCAGTTTGAGCTGCTAATTTGCAAATTGACTTTTTAGGACTTGCCTCTATCCGTTGTCTAACATCATCAACAGTCTCTTCTGTTAACACTGTTGGTCGTCCAGTTGATTTTCCTTTGCAAATGCAGTGTTTCCCTTCAAATCGTTCAATAATTCTGTCTCTGTGATTACAAAACACTTTGTATGGTACGACAACATCCGGATAATTTTCACGAAATTGGTTCAGGCATGTCCATGTCCATGATCCATCTTCGTGATGAGTGCCGCTGCGATAATGCGCTTTTAAAATAAAAGCGTCTTGCTCGGCCGTAAACGGCATCTTAAAACTAACAACAATTAAGTTCACTTAATTTAATAGAAATGCATAAAAACATACCTGGAAAATAACACTGATAAACAGTAGCTCTAAGAAGAACAGATTACAAGTAAAAATCAAGCAAATAATAACGAATAAAATGAATATAAATAACGAATAATAAATAACGTGTCGCACAGGCAGTTGACAGGACCGATACTCACAATGGCCACTCTTAACATGTCAAATCCCCTAGCATCCACCGCGCGAAATTTAAACTGTCCTCAAACATATAAAATCACTCTGTATATATGAGTCATAAACGTGATCACGTTCACCGTTTAAAATCGCGGTTATTTATGAATCACGATCACCATTCACGATGTGATTTAAAAATCACGGTACCGCTCAACACTAGCGAATAGTACAACATCTGTATAATAGCTAAAACACATATATCAACTACAGCAGCGATCACACAAATTCTGCCCAATTCGCGCCAATCTAACAATCAAATGGGCAATGAGCATGCGCCAGAAAAAGCATTGCTGCGGGCTGTTTAACCAGCAGTGGGATTTTGTAACCGCGGTTCGGTATCTTAAACGGGACCAGGTGATACCGTGTTTAAGCTTATACTATCATACCACTACGCGGCGTCTCTGTACTTCTAACCTTACGTAAAGTAATGTCCCTAACTATGATATAGTTATTTAGTTGTGGTGATGTTGATCTGTTTTAGGTCACTAAATTAGTAACATTGATAGTAATGAAAGGTATTCAGCATATATACTGAGTGATTTTAAATGTTTGAGGACAGTTTAAATTTCGCGCCTTGCTAAATTTTTGTCACGTTGGCGATTTGGTTTTGAATTCGTAACCAGTAGCGTAGCAAATAGATTTTGGATGAGTGATAAAATATTCACAACAGATCTTCAAAAAAATCAGTTTCATATTGATTTTCTAAGCAGAAAATTAATGTAAATGTGATAAAAAAATCGAATGAAATATAAACAATAGCTCTAAGAAGAACAAATTACACGTAAAAATGAAGCAAATAATAACGAATAAAATGAATATAAATAACGAATAATAAACAACGTGTCGCACAGGCAGTTGACAGGACCGATACTCACAATGGCCACTCTTAACATGTCAAATCCCCTAGAATCCATCGCGCGAAATTTAAACTGTCCTCAAACATATAAAATCACTCTGTATTAGAAAATATTTGTGTTGCACTCTATTTTCAATTCCTATATATATTATCTCTGTATCTCACCCGTCGTGTGTCACTTATCTGTGGGTCTTTACTGCTTGATCGGTGGTGGTCGCTTCTTAAAACACTTTTTGAACATTCATGCACTCCCACATTTAGAAATCGGTCTTTCTGAAGACTGTAGCGGTGCATTAATTGTTCGCACTAATATAATACATCACAGTTTTTAAGTGTGTTGCAGGTTTCTGTGTTTTAGATCGTCATGGTGTTCGCAAAATGTGCCGTTCGTGGATGCGGTAACACACGTTCACCCCGCCATCGTTTCCCGAACCCCAGCTTACATCCAGAATCCTTCCGTGCGTAGGTAGCTGCGTGTGCGCTTCAAAAAGTTACCTGAAGAAAAATGCAGTGTAGTCGCTATTCCTGCCTATGCCAACAGTAGATGGAAGAGAAAGTAAGTACATGAAGATATTATAGATACGTCCGCTAAGAATGAATGCAGCAGCAAAGAAAAATGAATCCCATTTATAAAAGGAAAAATTGTTAATTTAAAATTCTAACAATACTATCGTCTATAAATATTTGCAGATGTTTCTGATCCTGAGCATTGTACAATTGTGGCTGAAAGTAACGCTCCAACACCAGAGCCAAATGGAGTCAACAGAAGTACTTGCAATATGTCAAATAAGTTAAAGCCAGGTGAAGCTTTGGTTTGGGAATCCTTTTGTGAAGCAGCGACAAGTGTGACTACATCTATTGATTGCTGTAAAACATCAGTACGAGGTAAGCGCAAAGCAAATGAGAAACCTTCACTACTTTCCAAATGTTTTTCAATTACAGTTACCCATGGGATGGTCAGCGATCGCAGCATTATATTACTTGAAGTGTTAGTCCCGGGAGGTAGAGGTAAGCATGAAATAGATGTATACATAAAACGTACAAATACTAGTATATTCATCTTTGGAGATTCGATTCGGTCATACGAACATTCACTTGTGGCATTTCATTAAGGATTCATAAGGATTATGTTAGACGAGATCAGTTAAATCATCTAAATTGCAAGGGTTTATTGAACCACGAAAGATGATGTATATACGAGTATTGAGGGGCGTAGCACACGAGTAAGAGTTAGAAATTAAACCAGAGTGTCAAGCAGCATTTGTAAGACACTGCTTCTTGATGGGAAAAAAATACCGTTCAAGCGAAGCAAACCGGAATTTTTGCGTCGATATGTGACAATGGATGAAACATGGATCCATCACTTCACTCCGGAATCAAAACGATCGTCATCTAAGTGGACAGCAACTGGTGAATCTCGTCCAAAGCGCCCGAAAGCACAACAATCGGCTGAAAAGGTTATGGCCTCGGTATTTTGGGATGTGCGTGGTGTAATATTCATCGACTATCTTGAGAAAGGAAATACCATCAACAGTGAATATTATACAGCGTTATTGGAGCGTTTGAAGGCCGAAATTGCAAAGAAACGACCGCATATGGCAAAGAAAAAAATGTTGTTTCATCAAGACAACGCACCGTATCACAAGTCAATCAAAACAATGGCAAAACTACATGAATTGAACTTCGAATTGCTCCCACATCCACCGTATTCGCCAGATTTGGCTCCCAGCGTCTACTGGCTGTTCGCAGACCTCAAAAAAATCTCTTTTTCGCCGGTAAGAAATTTCGCACGAATGAAGAGGTTATCGCTGAAACTGAGGCCTATTTTGAGGCAAAAGATAAGTCGTTCTACAAAAGTGGTATTGAAATGTTAGAGCGGCGCTGGAATGATTGCGTTGCTCTTGATGGAGATTACGTTGATGAATAAAGCTAATTTTGAACCAAAAAAACCGTGTTTTCTTTGTTAGGCCCGGGACTTTTCAGCCCATGTGTTATATGTAATTTTCTTCAAATGTTATTAGTCTTACTAAAATAAAACCACAGTCGAATTATTTACCTTACTGACTTTTTTCAAGCATGTCGATTACAAATGAACAGATTACACTATAATTAGAAGTTTATCGTCTTGATACACAAACATCAAAGAAGCCGATAAATTTGTCCCATCCATTTATTTTATGATCTAGCGAAACAGCCCTTCTTCCCTCCCTCTCTCGCCACGCAGTAATACGGAATTTGTGGTAGTAGTTAAACAACGATAAAGAATGCCGTTAGACAGAGCTAGCATACTGACACATAATCGCCCTGTAAAATAGCATGCGCATCTCTCGATTTGTTAACTTATAGAAAAATATTTCATCCTTCTCTTACTCACGATTACGGCCATCAGTACCATCCACGGCGATGACATTCGCGACCTCCTGGGGGTGGGGGCTGCCGGTGACACGGCAATGTGGCGAGCTTTTGTTTGGAGGGTGAGGGGGGCTTGCTGGGAGTTATTTGCGACCTCCTGGGGACACCCGGTGGCACTGCAATGTGGAGAGCTTCTGTTTGGGGGCTGAGAGGGGCTTGCTGGGAGTTATTCGTGACCTCCTGGGGACACCCGGTGGCACTGCAATGTGGAGAGCTTCTGTTTGGGGGGTGAGAGGGGCTTGCTGCTAATTCGAGGTTTAATTCGCGGTTTCCAAAAACCTTCGAGAAACTTTCCAAACCCTTTCCAGGAATTTTCCAGAAGCTCTCTAGAACTTCCAGAAACTTTCTACAACTTTCCAGAAACTACTTTTCCCAAATCGGTTTCCTGAAGCTTTCTAGAACTTCCCAGAAACTCTATAGAACTTCCGGAAACTTTCCACAACTTTCCAGAAACTACTTTTCCCAAATCGGTTTCCTGAAGCTTTCTAGAACTTTCCAGAAACCGTCTAGAACTCTCCAGAAACTGATTTTCCTTAATTGTATTAAGGTTTCCAGAACCTTTGTAGAACTTTCCAGAATTGTATTTAAGTAGCTTTGTCTATGACATCACAACATGAGTAGACAAGTTTTGACAAGATTATAATTCGTGTAACTAACTTTTGATAGTTGATCGATACATACTTTAGAGCGAAACGTTCCAAGAACTGATTTTCCTTACTATCTGCTCATTGTATTGAAGTAATTTAAAAATTGACTGATTAACCTAGTAATAAAACGCTAATGTTGGATATATATGTGTTTATTATCTTGTATTATTATAATAGGTAATTTAGCAAAACTTGTACATTATACTGCGTGCACATACTTAACTTATTTGTAACATAATAAAAACAAGCAAAGTCAGTTTTCACTATTGTAGGTACATCTTCTAGATATTCTAAATTAACAATACTT
Source organism: Trypoxylus dichotomus (assembly GCA_023509865.1). NCBI lineage: Eukaryota > Metazoa > Arthropoda > Insecta > Coleoptera > Scarabaeidae > Trypoxylus > Trypoxylus dichotomus. The sequence continues at coordinate 15,700,822 of CM042082.1, forward strand.
AAATCTACATAGTTGCTCAGGAAGTCAGCCTTCTGATGACCTTTTACATAAATTCTATTGTAATTTTTGCAAATGATATTTAGGATATCTCCAATATATTTCAAGTCCACATGACCATCACAATATTTAATATTCAAATAATTTCTTTCCAACCATCGTATATCCTTTTGCTTATGTGCCGGCACTCGATGGAAATGTATTGAAGCTTTAAACAGAAGGTGTATAGAACGTTTCCCATCAGAAATAGACATCTCCTTGGGTATGAAGTCGCGATTGCTGAAGCCTTGTATGTCTATAACCAGAAACGATTCGAAGTATCGCCGATACACTTTCTCCCTATGTGTCGGTGATGTTTTAAAATTTCCCCGAAATATTTTATCCGACTTTGGAACCTAATTCGATCTATGGCATGAAGCTGCCATTTCGAACATCTATCTTCATCGTCCGACCACTCATGTATTGTTGAAGCGTTCGCAAACGTAACATTCATGCTTAAATTATTCTTATGACTGTGCCGCTGACTGCTTCGTATTCTACAGCGCTATCGTGCTGAATAAGACAATAGGCGACTGTGTTAATACTAAATGCTTCTTTGGACACCATTTGTAATTTTACATCGACAGTACTCGATTTTACCGACTCATTCTGTTTCGAACAATCAATTACCTATACAGAACACTCGAGAAATTTCGTGTAACTCATTAACGGCTCGCTTGGCCGCTCGTAATAACTAGACTGGAAGGCGGTGTACATGCGGTAGGCTACGGCATAGCGATTATTTTCCATATCGATGTTCATATCATTGTAGGGATAATTTTCCGAATTCAGGTGTAGTTTGATGTTTGTGATGTTGGAATGGTCAAAGAGCGAAGCATCTTCTTTTAAATTGTCTTTCTTGCCCTGTTGGAACGCGATAAGAACATAGCGTGGTTTTTCCATGTTGGTGCTAGATTTTATCGGCCATATGTCTGTTCTTGTATTGTGTACTGATGGTAGCTCATTTAGTTGACATAACGGAATATATATTGATTTATTCTGCTTAACAGAGTCCAATAATTTGAATCGAATTTCTAATATGAGGAACATGCCACTCGATTTTTTCAATTTCAATAGATGCCTTCATTGTACCTCCTGCGAGAGTGTTTTTGTAACAGTTGTCATCTGTTCTGCTTCTAGTAAGTATAAATTCTTGGCTGACGTTTATTAATATTCGTCTGTAGTCATGCGTTAAATTTATTACCTGATAATGTAGGTTGATTGTTTTGGAATGGAATCCATCCGCCCATTTCTAGTAACTTCCTCTCGTTATCATCATAGGAAACTAATGAATTCAGTGTTGTAGTAACACCAGGTTTAGTACAACGATCAACTTCTACTCCATTGATTTCGTAGCGTACTTGCTCGAACATGAAGGCATAAGTGTTATTTGTTAAAGAACAACTGCCTGTATCTTCACCAACATTAAATTTATCTTCCACATATACACTACCGCTCAAAAGTGTTTAGGTACCCCTGTTTTCATGGATTATTCATATAGTATTATGTTTACCAAAAAAACATTATAATAAAATGAAATACGTATTTAAAATGTAGTTCAGTAAGATAAACACCCATTATATCGCATAAGGTTTACAATCATTTACCTGCACTTGGTCGGATTACCACAAACTGTTTATTGCGGTGCAATTACAATAACAATCCCTCTGAATTTACTGGGTAAATTTAGTCATCTGTTAGATTGTAGGTAATAATGTTTAAATTACCTTCCTAGAAGATTATAGTGAAATCTGTAACCTATGGTCAGTTGCAGTGTGGTATTTACTCTATTCATGTCGTGAGCGAAATATCGTGTGGCAATTTTTTAAAATGCCTCCGCGAAGAGAAATCAGTACGTGCGCTTATAATAGCTTACCATAAAAGTGGCATAAGTAATCGACAAATTGCCAAAAAAATGAAAATACACCACGCTACGGTTGACTATAACGTAAAAAAATATCGGGAAACTGGCAGTTTTCTTAATAAAAGACGGAGTGTAAGGCCAAAAGCGATAACATCTGCTGATGATCGCAGAATAGTGGTTAGCAGCAAGTTAAATAGACGCAAAAGAGCCCCGGAAATCACAGCAGAATTAAATGTTGGTCGCTAAAAACTAGTCAGTGTTTCTACAGTCAAACGTCGCCTACAGAAAGCCGGGCTCCATGGACGTATTGCGATGAAAAAGCCATTACTATGCAAACAAAACAAGCGAAAGCGACTTAAATGGGGTCGTGAACACCAACACTGGACCATAGAAGAGTGGAACAACGTCCTACGGACGGATGAGTCCAAATTTGAGCTGTTCGGAACCTGAAGACGCATATTCGTAAGAAGATCTGTGGGTGAACGTGCCAGAGAAGAGTGTATTGCTGCTACCGTGAAGCATGGTGGAGGTTCTATCATCATTTGGGGCTGTTTTGTTGGCACTAGTGTCCCCTACACTAGTTGTGAAAATTGACGGTATATTAAAAAAAGAAGGATACCGCGAAATTTTGGAGAACCACGCAATACCTTCCGGAATTCGACTTTTAGGTCAAAATTTTATCTTCCAGCAAGACAATGACCCAAAACATTCCTCTAAATTATGTAAAGACTATTTACGCCATTTAGAAGAGGAAGGAACTCTTAAAATTATGGAAAGAACTAGATCGGGAAGTACGGAAATCGGCTCCGATATCAGCTACTGACGTGTGGAACAAATTGCAATCGAGTTGGACCTCAATAATACAAGAAACTCGGGCAAAACTTATTGCGAGAATGCCTCGATTGTGTGGTGCAATTATTAAATCAAGAGGAGGTCACATAGATGAAAGCAAAATTTAAATTAAACGTTTTAATTTTCACACTTATTTAATATATTTTTATTCATGTACGTGTATGTGTACATAAAAAATAAATATTATTAACATTTTTGCTGAGTTTTTATACATTTTTGCTGTCAGTGAGAGTGCCTAAACACTTTTGAGCGGTAGTGTATATTTCACTGGGTAGAGTATAGATGTCTTGATGTTGGATTAATCCGTACTTCATCATTTAAGTTGAAATTGAGACCTGCGAATATGTCCAATTATTCCATCGTTTATAACTATGAGTTCAATTGACTTTAGAAACGCAATATTGGTAGGTGTTAAACATTGAATACCTGAAGTGCGAATGGCGGAAGTTGAAGCGCTCCCTCCAAATTTATAATTTCGCTCGGCAAATGATAAACCCATTATAACTTCTTCAATTCTAATCTAATTATGATCTGTTCACCGCGAAAATCCACTGGTGCCCCGTCTTGATCTAACAGAGTTAGATCGATATGTTTTCTATATTGCTTTCACTTATTGGCAGGTAAATGACGTGCTGCGGTTCGATGTAAATGCTATAGCCGGGCTCTACTTGTGGCGAAAATTCGTACAACGTGTGCGAAGGATGTGCGTCGTGCTAGGAAGACGTTATAATATTGTACTCGATGCGTATTGTTACAACTTTTAAAATCTGCACTGGTAAATCGGATTCATGCTTCCTATTGGGTTCAAGAATCCTTTTACTGAAACCGAGTAGTCGACCCAAAGTATTCTCTCGTTTAACGTTTATCGCATATTTGCTATCGATTTCTACTTTCAGCGCATTGTTATTAGGCCTGAGGGATATTGAATCTTTTGGTATAATGCTTTTCAGATACTCCTCGATATCACTTGCTTCGTACGATCCAACAGGAAGTTTCATCACTTTATTATGGTAGCAAAACTTGTTGTTTTGTTCCGTTACATTCGGGATCGTATTGTATGTGTGCAAGCTTATCAAACCTAGAGCGTAGTCTATCGGTGTCCAATTCAGTGGGAGGATAGTAGTTGGCACAGAGCTGATGACTCGCGCCTTTTAGCGCAAAGATGTGCGACATGACTAAATGGTTATGCCAACTTATGAGTTATTTATTAGAAATTCCAGACATAAATGCCCGTAATTAACTTGATTGAAATTTTTGAATCTATCGTGATTATAGTTAATTATTGCCCTTTCTCTCACATTGAAATACCCGATCAATTCCAAAGGAGGCTTCAAATTACCGAACGAATCGAAATAATTCATGGAAGAGCCATTTTTTGTAATATGCAACCCAATGTGTTGCCTTTAAATGAATCTAAATTGACCACCGCGCGTTCAATTTTAAGAGGAAACTTAGATAGGTCATCTCTCATGAACACTCCTCACTTCCTAGCAAACTTTGCAATATCCATGTTGGTAGTCGGCTTAATAGTTTTTTGATGGTTTTATAAACAAACCCATTCCCTTCCTATACGGTTTTATATACAATCCATTCCCATTTTTTCCTAATGCAATAGCTTCTAATGTCCTGGTATGTCTCCGTGTCTCCTCCAGTTCTTGTTGTGCATTCTTTGTCGCATTTACCGCTCGTGCAACATTTGCAACACCACCAGCTAAACCTCCTAATGCGCTAAGTCCGGCAAACATCGGTATAAGCGGCAGTACTCCACCACTTTTCAGAATCGGTAATATTCGTGGCGTGCGTATGTACTTGCGTCCGCCAGCTTCTTTAACAGTTGCTCTGGTCGCGTTGAGAGCGACGTTAACACCATCTTTAACATCGACAACTTTGTGACGCTTCAATGCATCTTTAGCTTTGACGAATACTGTTTTACTGAATGCTTTCGTTTTCAGCCCCATTCCCAGCTTCCGTTTCGCCTTCATAATCTTAGTGACAGCCCATGCAGCGGCTTCTTCCCCTATACTCGCGTCACTCGATTTAACACGCGACCAAGCTTTTTCTTCGAGAACTTTGTCTGCTTTGTGTCTCTGTTCCAAATCTTTGTTTTCAGAGTATGCTATATCGTGAGCCTTACAGGCTGCGTCTAATTGATTAATGTCGGGGTCTCCACGCGCTAACCGCTTTTTTAATTTTGTGCCTGGACCACAGTACTGATACCCAGGTAGATGTAACTCTATAGGTAACTTGTTGATGAGTTCATTTACAACACCCTCTTTAATGGTCAACATTCGAATAAGGATGTTACTTAAGTGACTCTTTACTTATAAATGCGTATTTAGAGACAAATATATATATGTACAAACCTATAAAGAGACCATTACAATGAGATTCGTCAAGCAAACGAATTGTCTGCAAGTTCTTAACTTCGACGTAAATAACAGACGTTCGCAAAGACACAGTTCGCGGTCTTATTTGCGGACCATCAAACTGTGGAAAGACAAATGTTATGCTTTCACTATTAATTAACGAAAACGGACTCAGATTTAACAATTTGTATGTGTTCTCAAAATCTCTATACCAACCAAAGTATCAGTTCTTGAAAAGAGTTATGGATTCGATTCCAGACATGCGATATGACGCATTTAACGCGAACGAGGAAGTTGTGGGTCCTGACCAGGTGTTCGAGAACTCTGTGTTTGTATTCGATGATGTTGCGTGCGAGAAGCGAGACAATATTAGACTTTATTTCTGCATGGGTAGACACAAAGCAGTAGATAGTTTTTACTTGCATCCCTAAACATTTAGTTCGTGACAACAGCAACTTGTTTATATTATTATATGTCTTTCCAACAGTTCAAGTTGATGTGTTCTGAATGCTGGAAAGATAAATACGGATTTTTAGTTATCGACAAAGATAGAGACTTAGACAACGGAAGATATAGAAAGAATTTCGAGTGGCATATATACGTTTAGTTGAATTTTAAATCATCATTTATAAGATTTGCAATGTCGGAGAGAGTCAACAAAATTAAGTCTCGGATAAGACGTACCTTCGCGTTATTCATTTCATGCCTATGTAACTGTCGTCTTGTCTATAAATGGCCTAATACTAATTAAATGTTTAGTTTATAGACAGGCGTCCGAAATTAACAGGTAAGCCATTCAGTCGCAACAGATAACTGTTTTAGTACCTATTTGACCTGTTCCAATACCTGTTTGAATATAACAGATACCCGTTTTAATACCTGTTTGACCTGTTCCAATACCTGTTTGAATATAACAGATACCCGTTTTAATGCCTGTTTGACTTGTTCCAATACCTGTTTGAATATAACTGATACCCGTTTTAATACCTGTTCGACCTATTCCAATACCTGTTTGAATATAACAGATACCCGTTTTAATACCTGTTTGACCTGTTCCAATACCTGTTTGAATATAACAGATAGCCGTTTAAAATACCTGTTCTAATGTCCGTTTGAATAAAACAGATAGCAGTTCCGCTATATCTGGTAGACGATCAAATACAATAGGCACCAGGTATGATGAACAAAGTGAAGAAAGAAGACCGCGACTTGAAATTGAAAATATTGGAGGCGAGTAGAGTGATTCGGAAGAAATATATGCAGTTAAAGTTACGTCGAGCGGATACGGATCGGTTGTTGCGGAAAACATTTAAACCTATCACTGAACCTTTCGAGGAGCTTGGCTCTACGCTCAAGCAAGAAGTTAGATCTCTCAAGGAGCCTTTAAATGACATTAGGGAACCATTATTGGAAATGACAGCAAAAAATGAACCATCTGAATAATCATCACTTACTCCGCAACCACATTCTCAACCACGTCAGACAATTCACAGCTATAGCACGTGGGCTCTCGAAACGCTGCGTTCCGCATAATTAATAATTTTGTGTGAGTGGAGTTTACTGCTATACCTGTGAATTGTACATCCACACAGTCCTTGCAATCGTCACATCAGACAGGCCCATTTCATGAGTACCTATACAAGTTTGACACACTTCCTAGAACTTATATACGGGGTCTCCTTCATAACACCAATGAGTTAGGTACTACCTTCGGTCCGACATTAGAACCTCGCGCAAATTTATTTAAGATGGGTAATAGCGTAATTAGCTTTTCTGGAAGCGATAAAGTGTATAAGGGTACTGTGGTTTTATATGAATTATTATTTAAGTCACGACCCGATAATTTCACCAAGGATGACAAAGACACATATCGTAATATTTTGCTAGAGACCCAAGTGCTTCACCGCGACTTTGATAGTGCAACACAGTGGAGAGGCAACAGAAGTTGCAAATATAATTAAACCGTTAATGCAGGAGCAGCGTTCAGATCAGGGTTATATGACAGTATCAGATGCGCCATATGAGTATGTATATTGGAATGACATCAATGAGTTGGTGGATCGTCTTCGACTACTGAAAGCATCTCTAGATACAGGAAGTACTAGTCACAATAACGAAATTCTGTCTATATTGGAAGAATTGAGAGAGATAAATACACATACAATAAATACGTAGTCAACATTAAATTCCCATCATTCTTACAATGAGCATTGACAAATTTGAACGTTTTCGTAATCCAACTAAAATAAGCTCGAGGGCGAAACATGTACGCAAGCATCCATATTTCCCCCCTAACACCGGAAGGCGACATTTAACGCTGGTGGTAAACGAATTCGATACGTATCTGATCCTATTGATGACCAGGATTGTGTAACTAAGACCTATATGCGCGTAATAATTAAAGGCCTAGATGATTTATGGCAAGTTGATCTTGCGCAATTCTTGTCGTATTCTCGCGAAAATCTTGGAAATAAATACATACTAGTGGTTATCGACTGTTTTTCGAAGTACCTATGGACAGGCGCGTTGAAAGTTAAAAGCGCGAATGAGGTCAAAGACGCGATGGACGATATTTTGCTGCAAGGGCGCGTACCAAAAAATTTACAAACAGATGCAGGTAAAGAATTTTGCAATCGACAGTTTAAGGAGTTGATGGATAAACATCATATAAATCACTACTCCATGTATAGCACTAAGAAAGCTTCGATAGCTGAAAGAGTTATTCGCACAATCAAGAATAAGTTATATAAGGCGTTCAGTTTAAGAGGGTCCTACAAATGGATAGATATTTTACCTAGAGTAACCGATAAATACAACAATACAAAACACAGGACTATTAAAATGAAGCCTTGTGACGTCACAACGAAGAATGAACAACATCTTCTGTCTATCGTTTACAGTAGTATTAAAATGATGGGCAAACACAAATTTAAAGTTGGTGATATTGTTCGAATTAGCAAGTACAAAGGAGTATTCGCGAAAGGTTATGTGCCCAACTGGAGTACTGAACTCTTTAAAATATCTAAACTACAAATAACCAATCCTGCCACCTATTTACTAGTGGATATGAACGGAAGACCAATTCCCGGAAGTTTTTACGAGCCGGAATTACAGAAGACCAAACATGAAGACGTTTACCTTGTCGAAAGGGTATTTCGAAGGAAAGGAAACAAACTGTACGTTAAATGGCTTGGTTTTGACAACTCGCATAAGAGCTGGATTGATAAGAATAGTTTATTATAATAATAATACTTACCTGTATTATTTTTTGCTTGATATTTATTGTAATTAATATACTTTAAAACAAAACACATGTTCATCATCATAAAGATCTTTTTTATTATGTCGAAAACATATAAAGATATATGATATAGATGTCACATGAACTTGTTGCAACCTGCATAATTTCTTATGGCTGGCGGAAGTCCATCCACTTGATCATCCGCTGTTGAGTAATGGAGATAACACGGTAGGTAGTCTAGGATGTTATTATTATTATCAATATAATTAAGAGAAATGATCATTATTTATCAATATATTTAGGGGATATTATCATAATGGACATAAATGAAGTTCTCGGACACCCTGTAACCTTGAAGTGGCCCCGTATGAACATAGTTTACCTCTTACTAATTATTTACATTTTTTTTTTGAAAAAAAAGCAGTCCCTTCAACAACACTTGCAGAGGAGACGTAAACTTTACTATCGTTCAACTTATACGAGGGCAATCCCAAAAAAAAAGGTCTCCTATATTTTTAGATATACAAAGAACCGTTTATTTTCTGTAATTGCTACATCTCTTTAAATATTGAAGAATGCTTTATTTTTCAACATAATCGCCATTTCGGTCGATGTATTTTTGTAGACGCTCTGCCAGTTTTACAATGCCCATGTCATACCAGCTTGCCGCCATGCCCTTCAGGAAGCGTTGAACCTCATCATCGCAGCAGAACCGCCGTCCAGACAAATGTTCCTTCCACTTAGGGAACAGGTGGAAATCGCTGGGTGCCAAGTCCGGACTGTAGGGTGGGTGTGTGATGACGTTCCAACCAAAATTTTGCAGGAGATCGACGGTTTGACGGGTGACATGAGGACGGGCGTTGTCGTGGAGAATGCTTACACCCTTGCTCAACATCTTTCTTCCCCGGTTCTGAACTGCCCTTCTGAGTTTCTTCGGTGTTTCACAGTACCTGTCAGCGTTGACTGTTGTCCCAGCAGGCAGAAAGTCGACCAACAGTATCCCCTTCCCGTCCCAAAATACAGTTGCCATGACTTTACCGGCAAATTGTATTTGCTTGAATTTTCGTGGCTTGGGCGAAGAGGGATGCCGCCACTCGCGTGACTGTTGGATTTTCAGGTATGTTGAATTATTAGCAAAAATTTTTTCCAAATTTAAGTCAGATTTGTTTACCATTTTATACACTTCTTAAAAAAGGAACAAAATTTTCATGGGGAAAGGAACAACAAGACGCATTCGATAACATAAAAACAGTTTTCTGCAATGGTCTCTGATTAATTCATCCAAATTTTGAAGAAAATTTTATTTTAAGAACAGATGCTTCGTTAGCGGCGATAGGGGGCGTACCTTTACAAATTTATGATGGTGAAGAAAAACCAATCGCTTTCGTCTCTAGAAAACCATCATTGACTCAGAATTATAGTGTACTTGATAAGGAATTCTTCGCAATTGTATATTGCATACTGAAACACAAATTTTACCTTTTCGGCAAACCTTTCATTATTGAAACAGACAACATAGCTTTATCGGCCTTTTTAAGGGCAAGGATCATTGGCAACAATAGGATTTATAGATGCTATTTGGCAATATAAAATTTTCATTTTCAAATAAAACACATTCCCGAAAAAACAAATTTAATAACAGATTATTTATTGAGAACCGTATCAACAACAAAAAGAGGATACGATTTAAATCATCTTAATATAAGACATAACACATACCTGTATGATGAACAGCTTATCTCCACCTTACAAAAAGACGATGCTTATACTACTAATATTTTGTTTAAATTCGACAACCACATAAATTTCAAAAACGGTCTTATCAAAGAGGACGCATATCATTTTTCGTAAATATATTTTATATTTTTATAATCTTTCAGGTTAATATTTTTGGATGCATTATTTGTTATTTTTTCTTATGTTCTTCTATTGTACATTTATGAATATGTTATCAAAAAAGAATTCGCTTAAAAAGTATTATATGATGATATATTATACATATTAGCGCGCTCTTGTTGCAGATATGAACTCAGCGCTTTACCGAGAACATATTCATTCGTCAAAGCAATGCTCAAGTCGCGAGAATTGGAATTGTACGACTCTGTCGCGGTTCACTCGGCGCACGGTCAGGCGGGCGATGCTCCGCACGTATTAGGCGGCCAATACACTAATCTTTTATAACATAAAACATATTGTCAATACTTTATTTTAAAGCTTACTCCTTCAAATATTATATTTTTATTATATATTACTAAACAATTAATAATATACACAGTAAAACACTAAATGAAATTGATTTCTTAAGAAATTAGATATTTTAAAAAAAGGCGTTTCATTACTATAACCACACATATTTATGAAAATTATGCAACACTTAAATTTATATAATTATAGCTCTCTCTAATTCGAGAAAACTAAATTATTAACTTCTTTTAATAAACCTTGATACACAAGCTACAACAAATTAATTCTTCTATTCTATAATTAAATACATAATTCTCAATTTTATCACTATACTATTCACTATTTTTAAATAACTATGTTCTAATGTACGCTTATATAAATTCTTTTCTTCTAAACCAACCAATGATTTCTTAATTTCAAGTTAAATTGATTCTCACAGCAAACTTTTTAATGAAAATAAAATGCTTTCTATCAAGTTCTAACTTGCTATTCTATGTACACTTACCAGTACAACTACTACGTTACGACCTATCATTCCTTATAGAATGAGCGACGGGTGATACATACATATTCTAGAGCTAAGATCGTAAAGTTAAACTAAACTATATTACTATCAGATCCGCTCTATAAAATATTGTTAAATGATCCAACCATTTAGATAAATTTATTGTAAAATACCTCTACTTATTTATACGCTGTATCTTGATCTGATTTCCTATATATCCATAAATCTTGAACATTAAATTTCCTTGCAAAACATTTAACCATATAGAAACCAAAAATAAGTACAATTAATAGTGGATCATCAATTATAGGATAGGTTCCTTAACTAAACTAAAATCCAGCCAGATTTTGAAATTCAAGAACACTACTGCTATGAAGGAGATACGCTCGTAGTTCCCGAATACGAAAATTGTGTTTTTCAGACGATTTCCTAGTCGTTTAAAACTGTTCGAAGCATTCTAACATTTCACACTCCCGAGATACACACATTGGTCAAGCGAAATGACCCGGTTTTGCATGTTTTACTATGAAGGAGATATTATGGAAGTTCCTGAATACGAAAATTATGTTTTTCAGTCGATTTCCAGTCGTTTTAGTCTATTCGGAACATTCTAACATTTCACACCCCCGAGATACCCACATTATTCAAGCGAAATTACCTGATTTTGCATGTTTTACTATGAAGGAGATATAATAGAAGTTCCAGAATACGAAAATTGTGTCTCTCGTACGATTTCCAGTCGTTTTAGACTATTCGGAATATTCTAAGATTTCAGACTCCCGAGAAACCCACATTTTTCGAGGAAAATGACCTGT
>CM042082.1:15712784-15728784 GCA_023509865.1 Trypoxylus dichotomus
CGATGAAATTGTTTCGATCCGAAAAATCGAGGGTCGGAATTTCGGGGTTTTGACCCTACCGGAACGTGGCCATATATGGGTGTATTACGCCTGAGAAATTTCAGCCCCCTAGCCCTAACCGTTTAGGAGATATGGACGTTTGAAGGTTGAGAAGGTGCAAAACTCAACTCCTTAACGGTGCTCCGAATGGGGTCGACTGATATATCGAAAGACGCGTATTTTCGCGTAGATTACGATAAAAAAAGTTTACCTCTCTATCTCTAACCGTTGCGGAGAAAAACGCGTTTAAAGTTACGAAATTTCCAAAAATGCTTAACTCCGAAACTTTGAAGCGCCGTAGCTCCTAAACGGTTATAGATAGAGGATCCCGGTTTGCGCCGTTCGAAAGTACGCGTCGAGATCTTTCGAATGAGCACCGAACGGTCGCGCTGCGACCGCGCATAACCGAGATACGGAGATTCGGTCGAGAAATTTCGGTAAAATATCGAAGTCCGAAAATTACCGTTTTTATCATCCTATCCGGTAGATTTTTACGCGCCGAACAAGAATTTTTAGCACGCTTCGATATCTCTAACCGTTTAAGAGATACGGGCGTTTGAAGTTTCGGGACTTCGAAAAAACGCGAAAAAATCGATCCCGAAAACGACATCATTCGACGTTTTCTCGTGTAGCGCGTTAACGACGCCGTTCGGGCGGACGAGTTAGACGGTCTCCGATAGAAAAATGTCCGCGGAATCGATTGCGACCGCTCCGGACGCCCTATCTCTAACCGTTTAGCGGCTACGGCCCGTCAAGTTTGAAAGAGAGAAAAAAATCCCAACTTTGAAGCGCTGTAGCGTCGGAACGCGTTGAGCTAGGGCGTCCTTCTTTCGCCTGTTTAGAACCCTCGTAGGGTCCTTACGACGCGCCGATAAGCGAACGTCTAACTCTTCCCGTTAACGCGCAGCAGAAACGTCGCATTTTTTCTGACCAAAACGATGAAATTTTTTCGACCCGAAAAATCGAGGGTCGGAATTTCGGGGTTTTGACCCTCCCGGAACGTGGCCATATATGGGTGTATTACGCCTGAGAAATTTCAGCCCCTAGCCCTAACCGTTTAGGAGATATGGACGTTTGAAGGTTGAGAAGGTGCAAAACTCAACTCCTTAACGGTGCTCCGAATGGGGTCGACTGATATATCAAAAGACGTGTATTTTCGCGTAGATTACGATAAATAAAAGTTTACCTCTCTATCTCTAACCGTTGCGGAGAAAATCGCGTTTAAAGTTACGAAATTTCCAAAAATGCTTAACTCCGAAACTTTGAAGCGCCGTGGCTCCTAAACGGTTATAGATAGGGGATCCCGGTTTGCGCCGTTCGAAAGTACGCGTCGAGATCTTTCGAATGAGCACCGAACGGTCGCGCTGCGACCGCGCATAACCGAGATACGGAGATTCGGTCGAGAAATTTCGGTAAAATATCGAAGTCCGAAAATTATCGTTTTATCATCCTATCCGGTAGATTTTTACGCGCCGATCAAGAATTTTTTAGCAGGCTACGATATCTCTAACCGTTTAAGAGATACGGGCGTTGGAAGTTTCGGGACTTCGAAAAAACGCGAAAAATCGACCCCGAAAACGACATCTTTCGACGTTTTCTCGTGTAGCGCGTTAACGACGCCGTTCGGGCGGACGAGTTAGACGGTTTCCGATAGAAAAATGTCCGCGGAATCGATTGCGACCGCTCCGGACGCCCTATCTCTAACCGTTTAGCGGCTACGGCCCGTCAAAGTTGAAAGAGAGAGAAAAAATCCCAACTTTGAAGCGCTGTAGCGTCGGAACGCGTTGAGCTAGGGTGTCCTTCTTTCGCCTGTTTAGAACCCTCGTAGGGTCCTTACGACGCGCCGATAAGCGAACGTCTAACTCTTCCCGTTAACGCGCAGCAGAAACGTCGCATTTTTTCTGACCAAAACGATGAAATTTTTTCGACCCGAAAAATCGAGGGTCGGAATTTCGGGGTTTTGACCCTACCGGAACGTGGCCATATATGGGTGTATTACGCCTGAGAAATTTCAGCCCCCTAGCCCTAACCGTTTAGGAGATATGGACGTTTGAAGGTTGAGAAGGTGCAAAACTCAACTCCTTAACGGTGCTCCGAATGGGGTCGACTGATATATCAAAAGACGCGTATTTTCGCGTAGATTACGATAAAAAAAGTTTACCTCTCTATCTCTAACCGTTGCGGAGAAAATCGCGTTTAAAGTTACGAAATTTCCAAAAATGCTTAACTCCGAAACTTTGAAGCGCCGTAGCTCCTAAACGGTTATAGATAGGGGATCCCGGTTTGCGCCGTTCGAAAGTACGCGTCGAGATCTTTCGAATGAGCACCGAACGGTCGCGCTGCGACCGCGCATAACCGAGATACGGAGATTCGGTCGAGAAATTTCGGTAAAATATCGAAGTCCGAAAATTACCGTTTTTATCATCCTATCCGGTAGATTTTTACGCGCCGAACAATAATTTTTTAGCACGCTTCGATATCTCTAACCGTTTAAGAGATACGGGCGTTTGAAGTTTCGGGACTTCGAAAAAACGCGAAAAAATCGACCCCGAAAACGACATCTTTCGACGTTTTCTCGTGTAGCGCGTTAACGACGCCGTTCGGGCGGACGAGTTAGACGGTTTCCGATAGAAAAATGTCCGCGGAATCGATTGCGACCGCTCCGGACGCCCTATCTCTAACCGTTTAGCGGCTACGGCCCGTCAAAGTTGAAAGAGAGAGAAAAAAAATCCCAACTTTGAAGCGCTGTAGCGTCGGAACGCGTTGAGCTAGGGCGTCCTTCTTTCGCCTGTTTAGAACCCTCGTAGGGGTCCTTATGACGCGCCGATAAGCGAACGTCTAACTCTTCCCGTTAACGCGCAGCAGAAACGTCGCATTTTTTTCTGACCAAAACGATGAAATTTTTTCGACCCGAAAAATCGAGGGTCGGAATTTCGGGGTTTTGACCCTACCGGAACGTGGCCATATATGGGTGTATTACGCCTGAGAAATTTCAGCCCCCTAGCCCTAACCGTTTAGGAGATATGGACGTTTGAAGGTTGAGAAGGTGCAAAACTCAACTCCTTAACGGTGCTCCGAATGGGGTCGACTGATATATCAAAAGACGCGTATTTTCGCGTAGATTACGATAAATAAAAGTTTACCTCTCTATCTCTAACCGTTGCGGAGAAAATCGCGTTTAAAGTTACGAAATTTCCAAAAATGCTTAACTCCGAAACTTTGAAGCGCCGTAGCTCCTAAACGGTTATAGATAGGGGATCCCGGTTTGCGCCGTTCGAAAGTACGCGTCGAGATCTTTCGAATGAGCACCGAACGGTCGCGCTGCGACCGCGCATAACCGAGATACGGAGATTCGGTCGAGAAATTTCGGTAAAATATCGAAGTCCGAAAATTATCGTTTTATCATCCTATCCGGTAGATTTTTACGCGCCGAACAAGAATTTTTTTAGCACGCTTCGATATCTCTAACCGTTTAAGAGATACGGGCGTTTGAAGTTTCGGGACTTCGAAAAAACGCGAAAAAATCGACCCCGAAAACGACATCTCTCGACGTTTTCTCGTGTAGCGCGTTAACGACGCCGTTCGGGCGGACGAGTTAGACGGTTTCCGATAGAAAAATGTCCGCGGAATCGATTGCGACCGCTCCGGACGCCCTATCTCTAACCGTTTAGCGGCTACGGCCCGTCAAAGTTGAAAGAGAGAGAAAAAAAATCCCAACTTTGAAGCGCTGTAGCGTCGGAACGCGTTGAGCTAGGGCGTCCTTCTTTCGCCTGTTTAGAACCCTCGTAGGGGTCCTTACGACGCGCCGATAAGCGAACGTCTAACTCTTCCCGTTAACGCGCAGCAGAAACGTCGCATTTTTTTCTGACCAAAACGATGAAATTTTTTCGACCCGAAAAATCGAGGGTCGGAATTTCGGGGTTTTGACCCTACCGGAACGTGGCCATATATGGGTGTATTACGCCTGAGAAATTTCAGCCCCCTAGCCCTAACCGTTTAGGAGATATGGACGTTTGAAGGTTGAGAAGGTGCAAAACTCAACTCCTTAACGGTGCTCCAAATGGGGTCGACTGATATATCAAAAGACGCGTATTTTCGCGTAGATTACGATAAATAAAAGTTTACCTCTCTATCTCTAACCGTTGCGGAGAAAATCGCGTTTAAAGTTACGAAATTTCCAAAAATGCTTAACTCCGAAACTTTGAAGCGCCGTGGCTCCTAAACGGTTATAGATAGGGGATCCCGGTTTGCGCCGTTCGAAAGTACGCGTCGAGATCTTTCGAATGAGCACCGAACGGTCGCGCTGCGACCGCGCATAACCGAGATACGGAGATTCGGTCGAGAAATTTCGGTAAAATATCGAAGTCCGAAAATTATCGTTTTATCATCCTATCCGGTAGATTTTTACGCGCCGATCAAGAATTTTTTTAGCAGGCTACGATATCTCTAACCGTTTAAGAGATACGGGCGTTTGAAGTTTCGGGACTTCGAAAAAACGCGAAAAAATCGACCCCGAAAACGACATCTTTCGACGTTTTCTCGTGTAGCGCGTTAACGACGCCGTTCGGGCGGACGAGTTAGACGGTTTCCGATAGAAAAATGTCCGCGGAATCGATTGCGACCGCTCCGGACGCCCTATCTCTAACCGTTTAGCGGCTACGGCCCGTCAAAGTTGAAAGAGAGAGAAAAAAAAATCCCAACTTTGAAGCGCTGTAGCGTCGGAACGCGTTGAGCTAGGGTGTCCTTCTTTCGCCTGTTTAGAACCCTCGTAGGGGTCCTTACGACGCGCCGATAAGCGAACGTCTAACTCTTCCCGTTAACGCGCAGCAGAAACGTCGCATTTTTCTGACCAAAACGATGAAATTTTTTCGACCCGAAAAATCGAGGGTCGGAATTTCGGGGTTTTGACCCTACCGGAACGTGGCCATATATGGGTGTATTGCGCCTGAGAAATTTCAGGCCCCTAGCCCTAATCGTTTAGGAGATATGGACGTTTGAAGGTTGAGAAGGTGCAAAACTCAACTCCTTAACGGTGCTCCGAATGGGGTCGACTGATATATCAAAAGACGCGTATTTTCGCGTAGATTACGATAAATAAAAGTTTACCTCTCTATCTCTAACCGTTGCGGAGAAAATCGCGTTTAAAGTTACGAAATTTCCAAAAATGTTTAACTCCGAAACTTTGAAGCGCCGTAGCTCCTAAACGGTTATAGATAGGGGATCCCGGTTTGCGCCATTCGAAAGTACGCGTCGAGATCTTTCGAATGAGCACCGAACGGTCGCGCTGCGACCGCGCATAACCGAGATACGGAGATTCAGTCGAGAAATTTCGGTAAAATATCGAAGTCCGAAAATTACCGTTTTTATCATCCTATCCGGTAGATTTTTACGCGCCGAACAAGAATTTTTTTAGCACGCTTCGATATCTCTAACCGTTTAAGAGATACGGGCGTTTGAAGTTTCAGGACTTCGAAAAAACGCGAAAAAATCGACCCCGAAAACGACATCTTTCGACGTTTTCTCGTGTCGCGCGTTAACGACGCCGTTCGGGCGGACGAGTTAGACGGTTTCCGATAGAAAAATGTCCGCGGAATCGATTGCGACCGCTCCGGACGCCCTATCTCTAACCGTTTAGCGGCTACGGCCCGTCAAAGTTGAAAGAGAGAGAAAAAAAATCCCAACTTTGAAGCGCTGTAGCGTCGGAACGCGTTGAGCTAGGGCGTCCTTCTTTCGCCTGTTTGGAACCCTCGTAGGGGTCCTTACGACGCGCCGATAAGCGAACGTCTAACTCTTCCCGTTAACGCGCAGCAGAAACGTCGCATTTTTTCTGACCAAAACGATGAAATTTTTCGACCCGAAAAATCGAGGGTCGGAATTTCGGGGTTTTGACCCTACCGGAACGTGGCCATATATGGGTGTATTACGCCTGAGAAATTTCAGCCCCTAGCCCTAACCGTTTAGGAGATATGGACGTTTGAAGGTTGAGAAGGTGCAAAACTCAACTCCTTAACGGTGCTCCGAATGGGGTCGACTGATATATCAAAAGACGTGTATTTTCGCGTAGATTACGATAAATAAAAGTTTACCTCTCTATCTCTAACCGTTGCGGAGAAAATCGCGTTTAAAGTTACGAAATTTCCAAAAATGCTTAACTCCGAAACTTTGAAGCGCCGTGGCTCCTAAACGGTTATAGATAGGGATCCCGGTTTGCGCCGTTCGAAAGTACGCGTCGAGATCTTTCGAATGAGCACCGAACGGTCGCGCTGCGACCGCGCATAACCGAGATACGGAGATTCGGTCGAGAAATTTCGGTAAAATATCGAAGTCCGAAAATTATCGTTTTATCATCCTATCCGGTAGATTTTTACGCGCCGATCAAGAATTTTTTTAGCAGGCTACGATATCTCTAACCGTTTAAGAGATACGGGCGTTGGAAGTTTCGGGACTTCGAAAAAACGCGAAAAATCGACCCCGAAAACGACATCTTTCGACGTTTTCTCGTGTAGCGCGTTAACGACGCCGTTCGGGCGGACGAGTTAGACGGTTTCCGATAGAAAAATGTCCGCGGAATCGATTGCGACCGCTCCGGACGCCCTATCTCTAACCGTTTAGCGGCTACGGCCCGTCAAAGTTGAAAGAGAGAGAAAAAAAATCCCAACTTTGAAGCGCTGTAGCGTCGGAACGCGTTGAGCTAGGGTGTCCTTCTTTCGCCTGTTTAGAACCCTCGTAGGGGTCCTTACGACGCGCCGATAAGCGAACGTCTAACTCTTCCCGTTAACGCGCAGCAGAAACGTCGCATTTTTTCTGACCAAAACGATGAAATTTTTTCGACCCGAAAAATCGAGGGTCGGAATTTCGGGGTTTTGACCCTACCGGAACGTGGCCATATATGGGTGTATTACGCCTGAGAAATTTCAGCCCCCTAGCCCTAACCGTTTAGGAGATATGGACGTTTGAAGGTTGAGAAGGTGCAAAACTCAACTCCTTAACGGTGCTCCAAATGGGGTCGACTGATATATCAAAAGACGCGTATTTTCGCGTAGATTACGATAAATAAAAGTTTACCTCTCTATCTCTAACCGTTGCGGAGAAAATCGCGTTTAAAGTTACGAAATTTCCAAAAATGCTTAACTCCGAAACTTTGAAGCGCCGTGGCTCCTAAACGGTTATAGATAGGGGATCCCGGTTTGCGCCGTTCGAAAGTACGCGTCGAGATCTTTCGAATGAGCACCGAACGGTCGCGCTGCGACCGCGCATAACCGAGATACGGAGATTCGGTCGAGAAATTTCGGTAAAATATCGAAGTCCGAAAATTATCGTTTTATCATCCTATCCGGTAGATTTTTACGCGCCGATCAAGAATTTTTTTAGCAGGCTACGATATCTCTAACCGTTTAAGAGATACGGGCGTTTGAAGTTTCGGGACTTCGAAAAACGCGAAAAATCGACCCCGAAAACGACATCTTTCGACGTTTTCTCGTGTAGCGCGTTAACGACGCCGTTCGGGCGGACGAGTTAGACGGTTTCCGATAGAAAAATGTCCGCGGAATCGATTGCGACCGCTCCGGACGCCCTATCTCTAACCGTTTAGCGGCTACGGCCCGTCAAAGTTGAAAGAGAGAGAAAAAATCCCAACTTTGAAGCGCTGTAGCGTCGGAACGCGTTGAGCTAGGGTGTCCTTCTTTCGCCTGTTTAGAACCCTCGTAGGGTCCTTACGACGCGCCGATAAGCGAACGTCTAACTCTTCCCGTTAACGCGCAGCAGAAACGTCGCATTTTTTCTGACCAAAACGATGAAATTTTTTCGACCCGAAAAATCGAGGGTCGGAATTTCGGGGTTTTGACCCTACCGGAACGTGGCCATATATGGGTGTATTGCGCCTGAGAAATTTCAGCCCCTAGCCCTAATCGTTTAGGAGATATGGACGTTTGAAGGTTGAGAAGGTGCAAAACTCAACTCCTTAACGGTGCTCCGAATGGGGTCGACTGATATATCAAAAGACGCGTATTTTCGCGTAGATTACGATAAATAAAAGTTTACCTCTCTATCTCTAACCGTTGCGGAGAAAATCGCGTTTAAAGTTACGAAATTTCCAAAAATGTTTAACTCCGAAACTTTGAAGCGCCGTAGCTCCTAAACGGTTATAGATAGGGGATCCCGGTTTGCGCCGTTCGAAAGTACGCGTCGAGATCTTTCGAATGAGCACCGAACGGTCGCGCTGCGACCGCGCATAACCGAGATACGGAGATTCAGTCGAGAAATTTCGGTAAAATATCGAAGTCCGAAAATTACCGTTTTTATCATCCTATCCGGTAGATTTTTACGCGCCGAACAAGAATTTTTTTAGCACGCTTCGATATCTCTAACCGTTTAAGAGATACGGGCGTTTGAAGTTTCGGGACTTCGAAAAAACGCGAAAAATTCGACCCCGAAAACGACATCTTTCGACGTTTTCTCGTGTCGCGCGTTAACGACGCCGTTCGGGCGGACGAGTTAGACGGTTTCCGATAGAAAAATGTCCGCGGAATCGATTGCGACCGCTCCGGACGCCCTATCTCTAACCGTTTAGCGGCTACGGCCCGTCAAACTTGAAAGAGAGAGAAAAAAAATCCCAACTTTGAAGCGCTGTAGCGTCGGAACGCGTTGAGCTAGGGCGTCCTTCTTTCGCCTGTTTAGAACCCTCGTAGGGGTCCTTACGACGCGCCGATAAGCGAACGTCTAACTCTTCCCGTTAACGCGCAGCAGAAACGTCGCATTTTTTTCTGACCAAAACGATGAAATTTTTTCGACCCGAAAAATCGAGGGTCGGAATTTCGGGGTTTTGACCCTACCGGAACGTGGCCATATATGGGTGTATTACGCCTGAGAAATTTCAGCCCCCTAGCCCTAACCGTTTAGGAGATATGGACGTTTGAAGGTTGAGAAGGTGCAAAACTCAACTCCTTAACGGTGCTCCGAATGGGGTCGACTGATATATCAAAAGACGCGTATTTTCGCGTAGATTACGATAAATAAAAGTTTACCTCTCTATCTCTAACCGTTGCGGAGAAAATCGCGTTTAAAGTTACGAAATTTCCAAAAATGCTTAACTCCGAAACTTTGAAGCGCCGTGGCTCCTAAACGGTTATAGATAGGGGATCCCGGTTTGCGCCGTTCGAAAGTACGCGTCGAGATCTTTCGAATGAGCACCGAACGGTCGCGCTGCGACCGCGCATAACCGAGATACGGAGATTCGGTCGAGAAATTTCGGTAAAATATCGAAGTCCGAAAATTATCGTTTTATCATCCTATCCGGTAGATTTTTACGCGCCGAACAAGAATTTTTTTAGCGGGCTACGATATCTCTAACCGTTTAAGAGATACGGGCGTTTGAAGTTTCGGGACTTCGAAAAAACGCGAAAAAATCGACCCCGAAAACGACATCTCTTGACGTTTTCTCGTGTAGCGCGTTAACGACGCCGTTCGGGCGGACGAGTTAGACGGTTTCCGATAGAAAAATGTCCGCGGAATCGATTGCGACCGCTCCGGACGCCCTATCTCTAACCGTTTAGCGGCTACGGCCCGTCAAACTTGAAAGAGAGAGAAAGAAAATCCCAACTTTGAAGCGCTGTAGCGTCGGAACGCGTTGAGCTAGGGCGTCCTTCTTTCGCCTGTTTAGAACCCTCGTAGGGGTCCTTACGACGCGCCGATAAGCGAACGTCTAACTCTTCCCGTTAACGCGCAGCAGAAACGTCGCATTTTTTTCTGACCAAAACGATGAAATTTTTTCGACCCGAAAAATCGAGGGTCGGAATTTCGGGGTTTTGACCCTACCGGAACGTGGCCATAGAGGGGTGTATTACGCCTGAGAAATTTCAGCCCCCTAGCCCTAACCGTTTAGGAGATATGGACGTTTGAAGGTTGAGAAGGTGCAAAACTCAACTCCTTAACGGTGCTCCGAATGGGGTCGACTGATATATCAAAAGACGCGTATTTTCGCGTAGATTACGATAAATAAAAGTTTACCTCTCTATCTCTAACCGTTGCGGAGAAAATCGCGTTTAAAGTTACGAAATTTCCAAAAATGCTTAACTCCGAAACTTTGAAGCGCCGTGGCTCCTAAACGGTTATAGATAGGGGATCCTGGTTTGCGCCGTTCGAAAGTACGCGTCGAGATCTTTCGAATGAGCACCGAACGGTCGCGCTGCGACCGCGCATAACCGAGATACGGAGATTCGGTCGAGAAATTTCGGTAAAATATCGAAGTCCGAAAATTATCGTTTTATCATCCTATCCGGTAGATTTTTACGCGCCGATCAAGAAATTTTAGCAGGCTACGATATCTCTAACCGTTTAAGAGATACGGGCGTTGGAAGTTTCGGGACTTCGAAAAAACGCGAAAAAATCGACCCCGAAAACGACATCTTTCGACGTTTTCTCGTGTAGCGCGTTAACGACGCCGTTCGGGCGGACGAGTTAGACGGTTTCCGATAGAAAAATGTCCGCGGAATCGATTGCGACCGCTCCGGACGCCCTATCTCTAACCGTTTAGCGGCTACGGCCCGTCAAAGTTGAAAGAGAGAGAAAAAAAATCCCAACTTTGAAGCGCTGTAGCGTCGGAACGCGTTGAGCTAGGGTGTCCTTCTTTCGCCTGTTTAGAACCCTCGTAGGGTCCTTACGACGCGCCGATAAGCGAACGTCTAACTCTTCCCGTTAACGCGCAGCAGAAACGTCGCATTTTTTCTGACCAAAACGATGAAATTTTTTCGACCCGAAAAATCGAGGGTCGGAATTTCGGGGTTTTGACCCTACCGGAACGTGGCCATATATGGGTGTATTACGCCTGAGAAATTTCAGCCCCCTAGCCCTAACCGTTTAGGAGATATGGACGTTTGAAGGTTGAGAAGGTGCAAAACTCAACTCCTTAACGGTGCTCCGAATGGGGTCGACTGATATATCAAAAGACGCGTATTTTCGCGTAGATTACGATAAATAAAAGTTTACCTCTCTATCTCTAACCGTTGCGGAGAAAATCGCGTTTAAAGTTACGAAATTTCCAAAAATGCTTAACTCCGAAACTTTGAAGCGCCGTGGCTCCTAAACGGTTATAGATAGGGGATCCCGGTTTGCGCCGTTCGAAAGTACGCGTCGAGATCTTTCGAATGAGCACCGAACGGTCGCGCTGCGACCGCGCATAACCGAGATACGGAGATTCGGTCGAGAAATTTCGGTAAAATATCGAAGTCCGAAAATTATCGTTTTTATCATCCTATCCGGTAGATTTTTACGCGCCGAACAAGAATTTTTTTAGCAGGCTACGATATCTCTAACCGTTTAAGAGATACGGGCGTTTGAAGTTTCGGGACTTCGAAAAAACGCGAAAATCGATCCCGAAAACGACATCTTTCGACGTTTTCTCGTGTAGCGCGTTAACGACGCCGTTCGGGCGGACGACTTAGACGGTGTCCGATAGAAAAATGTCCGCGGAATCGATTGCGACCGCTCCGGACGCCCTATCTCTAACCGATTAGCGGCTACGGCCCGACAAAGTTGAAAGAGAGAGAAAAAAAATCCCAACTTTGAAGCGCTGTAGCGTCGGAACGCGTTGAGCTAGGGCGTCCTTCTTTCGCCTGTTTAGAACCCTCGTAGGGTCCTTACGACGCGCCGATAAGCGAACGTCTAACTCTTCCCGTTAACGCGCAGCAGAAACGTCGCATTTTTCTGACCAAAACGATGAAATTTTTTCGACCCGAAAAATCGAGGGTCGGAATTTCGGGGTTTTGACCCTACCGGAACGTGGCCATATATGGGTGTATTACGCCTGAGAAATTTCAGCCCCTAGCCCTAACCGTTTAGGAGATATGGACGTTTGAAGGTTGAGAAGGTGCAAAACTCAACTCCTTAACGGTGCTCCGAATGGGGTCGACTGATATATCAAAAGACGTGTATTTTCGCGTAGATTACGATAAATAAAAGATTACATCTCTATCTCTAACCGTTGCGGAGAAAATCGCGTTTAAAGTTACGAAATTTCCAAAAATGCTTAACTCCGAAACTTTGAAGCGCCGTGGCTCCTAAACGGTTATAGATAGGGGATCCCGGTTTGCGCCGTTCGAAAGTACGCGTCGATATCTTTCGAATGAGCACCGAACGGTCGCGCTGCGACCGCGCATAACTCGAGATACGGAGATTCGGTCGAGAAATTTCGGTAAAATATCGAAGTCCGAAAATTATCGTTTTATCATCCTATCCGGTAGATTTTTACGCGCCGATCAAGAATTTTTTAGCAGGCTACGATATCTCTAACCGTTTAAGAGATACGGGCGTTGGAAGTTTCGGGACTTCGAAAAAACGCGAAAAATCGACCCCGAAAACGACATCTTTCGACGTTTTCTCGTGTAGCGCGTTAACGACGCCGTTCGGGCGGACGAGTTAGACGGTTTCCGATAGAAAAATGTCCGCGGAATCGATTGCGACCGCTCCGGACGCCCTATCTCTAACCGTTTAGCGGCTACGGCCCGTCAAAGTTGAAAGAGAGAGAAAAAATCCCAACTTTGAAGCGCTGTAGCGTCGGAACGCGTTGAGCTAGGGTGTCCTTCTTTCGCCTGTTTAGAACCCTCGTAGGGTCCTTACGACGCGCCGATAAGCGAACGTCTAACTCTTCCCGTTAACGCGCAGCAGAAACGTCGCATTTTTTCTGACCAAAACGATGAAATTTTTCGACCCGAAAAATCGAGGGTCGGAATTTCGGGGTTTTGACCCTACCGGAACGTGGCCATATATGGGTGTATTACGCCTGAGAAATTTCAGCCCCTAGCCCTAACCGTTTAGGAGATATGGACGTTTGAAGGTTGAGAAGGTGCAAAACTCAACTCCTTAACGGTGCTCCGAATGGGGTCGACTGATATATCAAAAGACGCGTATTTTCGCGTAGATTACGATAAATAAAAGTTTACCTCTCTATCTCTAACCGTTGCGGAGAAAATCGCGTTTAAAGTTACGAAATTTCCAAAAATGCTTAACTCCGAAACTTTGAAGCGCCGTGGCTCCTAAACGGTTATAGATAGGGGATCCTGGTTTGCGCCGTTCGAAAGTACGCGTCGAGATCTTTCGAATGAGCACCGAACGGTCGCGCTGCGACCGCGCATAACCGAGATACGGAGATTCGGTCGAGAAATTTCGGTAAAATATCGAAGTCCGAAAATTATCGTTTTATCATCCTATCCGGTAGATTTTTACGCGCCGATCAAGAATTTTTAGCAGGCTACGATATCTCTAACCGTTTAAGAGATACGGGCGTTGGAAGTTTCGGGACTTCGAAAAAACGCGAAAAAATCGACCCCGAAAACGACATCTTTCGACGTTTTCTCGTGTAGCGCGTTAACGACGTCGCTCGGGCGGACGAGTTAGACGGTTTCCGATAGAAAAATGTCCGCGGAATCGATTGCGACCGCTCCGGACGCCCTATCTCTAACCGTTTAGCGGCTACGGCCCGTCAAAGTCGAAAGAGAGAGAAAAAAAGTCCCAACTTTGAAGCGCTGTAGCGTCGGAACGCGTTGAGCTAGGGCGTCCTTCTTTCGCCTGTTTAGAACCCTTGTAGGGGTCCTTACGACGCGCCGATAAGCGAACGTCTAACTCTTCCGTTAACGCGCAGCAGAAACGTCGCATTTTTTCTGACCAAAACGATGAAATTTTTTCGACCCGAAAAATCGAGGGTCGGAATTTCGGGGTTTTGACCCTACCGGAACGTGGCCATATATGGGTGTATTACGCCTGAGAAATTTCAGCCCCCTAGCCCTAACCGTTTAGGAGATATGGACGTTTGAAGGTTGAGAAGGTGCAAAACTCAACTCCTTAACGGTGCTCCGAATGGGGTCGACTGATATATCGAAAGACGCGTATTTTCGCGTAGATTACGATAAAAAAGTTTACCTCTCTATCTCTAACCGTTGCGGAGAAAATCGCGTTTAAAGTTACGAAATTTCCAAAAATGCTTAACTCCGAAACTTTGAAGCGCCGTAGCTCCTAAACGGTTATAGATAGAGGATCCTGGTTTGCGCCGTTCGAAAGTACGCGTCGAGATCTTTCGAATGAGCACCGAACGGTCGCGCTGCGACCGCGCATAACCGAGATACGGAGATTCGGTCGAGAAATTTCGGTAAAATATCGAAGTCCGAAAATTACCGTTTTATCATCCTATCCGGTAGATTTTTACGCGCCGAACAAGAATTTTTTTAGCACGCTTCGATATCTCTAACCGTTTAAGAGATACGGGCGTTTGAAGTTTCGGGACTTCGAAAAAACGCGAAAAATCGATCCCGAAAACGACATCATTCGACGTTTTCTCGTGTAGCGCGTTAACGACGCCGTTCGGGCGGACGAGTTAGACGGTCTCCGATAGAAAAATGTCCGCGGAATCGATTGCGACCGCTCCGGACGCCCTATCTCTAACCGTTTAGCGGCTACGGCCCGTCAAGTTTGAAAGAGAGAGAAAAAAAATCCCAACTTTGAAGCGCTGTAGCGTCGGAACGCGTTGAGCTAGGGCGTCCTTCTTTCGCCTGTTTAGAACCCTCGTAGGGTCCTTACGACGCGCCGATAAGCGAACGTCTAACTCTTCCCGTCAACGCGCAGCAGAAACGTCGCATTTTTTTCTGACCAAAACGATGAAATTTTTTCGACCCGAAAAATCGAGGGTCGGAATTTCGGGGTTTTGACCCTACCGGAACGTGGCCATATATGGGTGTATTACGCCTGAGAAATTTCAGCCCCCTAGCCCTAACCGTTTAGGAGATATGGACGTTTGAAGGTTGAGAAGGTGCAAAACTCAACTCCTTAACGGTGCTCCGAATGGGGTCGACTGATATATCAAAAGACGTGTATTTTCGCGTAGATTACGATAAATAAAAGTTTACCTCTCTATCTCTAACCGTTGCGGAGAAAATCGCGTTTAAAGTTACGAAATTTCCAAAAATGCTTAACTCCGAAACTTTGAAGCGCCGTGGCTCCTAAACGGTTATAGATAGGGGATCCCGGTTTGCGCCGTTCGAAAGTACGCGTCGAGATCTTTCGAATGAGCACCGAACGGTCGCGCTGCGACCGCGCATAACCGAGATACGGAGATTCGGTCGAGAAATTTCGGTAAAATATCGAAGTCCGAAAATTATCGTTTTATCATCCTATCCGGTAGATTTTACGCGCCGATCAAGAATTTTTAGCACGCTACGATATCTCTAACCGTTTAAGAGATACGGGCGTTTGAAGTTTCGGGACTTCGAAAAAACGCGAAAAAATCGACTCCGAAAACGACATCTTTCGACGTTTTCTCGTGTAGCGCGTTAACGACGCCGTTCGGGCGGACGAGTTAGACGGTTTCCGATAGAAAAATGTCCGCGGAATCGATTGCGACCGCTCCGGACGCCCTATCTCTAACCGTTTAGCGGCTACGGCCCGTCAAAGTTGAAAGAGAGAGAAAAAAAATCCCAACTTTGAAGCGCTGTAGCGTCGGAACGCGTTGAGCTAGGGTGTCCTTCTTTCGCCTGTTTAGAACCCTCGTAGGGTCCTTACGACGCGCCGATAAGCGAACGTCTAACTCTTCCCGTTAACGCGCAGCAGAAACGTCGCATTTTTTTCTGACCAAAACGATGAAATTGTTTCGATCCGAAAAATCGAGGGTCGGAATTTCGGGGTTTTGACCCTACCGGAACGTGGCCATATATGGGTGTATTACGCCTGAGAAATTTCAGCCCCTAGCCCTAACCGTTTAGGAGATATGGACGTTTGAAGGTTGAGAAGGTGCAAAACTCAACTCCTTAACGGTGCTCCGAATGGGGTCGACTGATATATCGAAAGACGCGTATTTTCGCGTAGATTACGATAAAAAAAGTTTACCTCTCTATCTCTAACCGTTGCGGAGAAAATCGCGTTTAAAGTTACGAAATTTCCAAAAATGCTTAACTCCGAAACTTTGAAGCGCCGTAGCTCC
>CM042082.1:15728884-15760209 GCA_023509865.1 Trypoxylus dichotomus
CCAACTTTGAAGCGCTGTAGCGTCGGAACGCGTTGAGCTAGGTCGTCCTTCTTTCGCCTGTTTAGAACCCTCGTAGGGGTCCTTACGACGCGCCGATAAGCGAACGTCTAACTCTTCCCGTTAACGCGCAGCAGAAACGTCGCATTTTTTTCTGACCAAAACGATGAAATTTTTTCGACCCGAAAAATCGAGGGTCGGAATTTCGGGGTTTTGGCCTTACCGGAACGTGGCCATATATGGGTGTATTACGCCTGAGAAATTTCAGCCCCTAGCCCTAACCGTTTAGGATATATGGACGTTTGAAAGTTGAGAAGGTGCAAAACTCAACTCCTTACCGGTGGTCCGAATGGGGTCGACTGATTTATCAAACGACGCGTATTTTCGCGTAGATTACGATAAAAAAGTTTACCTCTCTATCTCTAACCGTTGCGGAGAAAATCGCGTTTAAAGTTACGAAATTTCCAAAAATGCTTAACTCCGAAACTTTGAAGCGCCGTAGCTCCTAAACGGTTATAGATAGGGATCCTGGTTTGCGCCGTTCGAAAGTAGGCGTCGAGATCTTTCGAGTGAGCACCGAACGGTCGCGCTGCAACCGCGCATAACCGAGATACGGAGATTCGGTCGAGAAATTTCGGTAAAATATCGAAGTCCGAAAATTACCGTTTTTATCATCCTATCCGGTAGATTTTTACGCGCCGAACAAGATTTTTTTAGCACGCTTCGATATCTCTAACCGTTTAAGAGATACGGGCGTTTGAAGTTTCGGGACTTCGAAAAAACGCGAAAACATCGACCCCGAAAACGACATCTTTCGACGTTTTCTCGTGTCGCGCGTTAACGACGCCGTTCGGGCGGACGAGTTAGACGGTTTCCGATAGAAAAATGTCCGCGGAATCGATTGCGACCGCTCCGGACGCCCTATCTCCAACCGTTTAGCGGCTACCGCCCGTCAAAGTTGAAAGAGAGAGAAAAAAAATCCCAACTTTGAAGCGCTGTAGCGTCGGAACGCGTTGAGCTAGGTCGTCCTTCTTTCGCCTGTTTAGAACCCTCGTAGGGGTCCTTACGACGCGCCGATAAGCGAACGTCTAACTCTTCCCGTTAACGCGCAGCAGAAACGTCGCATTTTTTTCTGACCAAAACGATGAAATTTTTTCGACCCGAAAAATCGAGGGTCGGAATTTCGGGGTTTTGACCTTACCGGAACGTGGCCATATATGGGTGTATTACGCCTGAGAAATTTCAGCCCCCTAGCCCTAACCGTTTAGGAGATATGGACGTTTGAAAGTTGAGAAGGTGCAAAACTCAACTCCTTAACGGTGCTCCGAATGGGGTCGACTGATATATCAAAAGACGCGTATTTTCGCGTAGATTACGATAAAAAAAGTTTACCTCTCTATCTCTAACCGTTGCGGAGAAAATCGCGTTTAAAGTTACGAAATTTCCAAAAATGCTTAACTCCGAAACTTTGAAGCGCCGTAGCTCCTAAACGGTTATAGATAGGGGATCCCGGTTTGCGCCGTTCGAAAGTACGCGTCGAGATCTTTCGAATGAGCACCGAACGGTCGCGCTGCGACCGCGCATAACCGAGATACGGAGATTCGGTCGAGAAATTTCGGTAAAATATCGAAGTCCGAAAATTACCGTTTTTATCATCCTATCCGGTAGATTTTTACGCGCCGAACAAGAATTTTTTAGCACGCTTCGATATCTCTAACCGTTTAAGAGATACGGGCGTTTGAAGTTTCGGGACTTCGAAAAAACGCGAAAAAATCGACCCCGAAAACGACATCTTTCGACGTTTTCTCGTGTCGCGCGTTAACGACGCCGTTCGGGCGGACGAGTTAGACGGTTTCCGATAGAAAAATGTCCGCGGAATCGATTGCGACCGCTCCGGACGCCCTATCTCTAACCGTTTAGCGGCTACGGCCCGTCAAAGTTGAAAGAGAGAAAAAAATCCCAACTTTGAAGCGCTGTAGCGTCGGAACGCGTTGAGCTAGGGCGTCCTTCTTTCGCCTGTTTAGAACCCTCGTAGGGGTCCTTACGACGCGCCGATAAGCGAACGTCTAACTCTTCCCGTTAACGCGCAGCAGAAACGTCGCATTTTTTCTGACCAAAACGATGAAATTTTTTCGACCCGAAAAATCGAGGGTCGGAATTTCGGGGTTTTGACCCTACCGGAACGTGGCCATATATGGGTGTATTACGCCTGAGAAATTTCAGTCCCCTAGCCCTAACCGTTTAGGAGATATGGACGTTTGAAAGTTGAGAAGGTGCAAAACTCAACTCCTTAACGGTGCTCCGAATGGGGTCGACTGATATATCAAAAGACGCGTATTTTCGCGTAGATTACGATAAAAAAAGTTTACCTCTCTATCTCTAACCGTTGCGGAGAAAATCGCGTTTAAAGTTACGAAATTTCCAAAAATGCTTAACTCCGAAACTTTGAAGCGCCGTAGCTCCTAAACGGTTATAGATAGGGGATCCCGGTTTGCGCCGTTCGAAAGTACGCGTCGAGATCTTTCGAATGAGCACCGAACGGTCGCGCTGCGACCGCGCATAACCGAGATACGGAGATTCGGTCGAGAAATTTCGGTAAAATATCGAAGTCCGAAAATTACCGTTTTTATCATCCTATCCGGTAGATTTTTACGCGCCGAACAAGAATTTTTTAGCACGCTTCGATATCTCTAACCGTTTAAGAGATACGGGCGTTTGAAGTTTCGGGACTTCGAAAAAACGCGAAAAAATCGACCCCGAAAACGACATCTTTCGACGTTTTCTCGTGTCGCGCGTTAACGACGCCGTTCGGGCGGACGAGTTAGACGGTTTCCGATAGAAAAATGTCCGCGGAATCGATTGCGACCGCTCCGGACGCCCTATCTCCAACCGTTTAGCGGCTACCGCCCGTCAAAGTTGAGAGAGAGAGAAAAAAAATCCCAACTTTGAAGCGCTGTAGCGTCGGAACGCGTTGAGCTAGGTCGTCCTTCTTTCGCCTGTTTAGAACCCTCGTAGGGGTCCTTACGACGCGCCGATAAGCGAACGTCTAACTCTTCCCGTTAACGCGCAGCAGAAACGTCGCATTTTTTTCTGACCAAAACGATGAAATTTTTTCGCCCCGAATAATCGAGGGTCGGAATTTCGGGGTTTTGACCCTACCGGAACGTGGCCATATACGGGTGTATTACGCCTGAGAAATTTCAGCCCCCTAGCCCTAACCGTTTAGGAGATATGGACGTTTGAAAGTTGAGAAGGTGCAAAACTCAACTCCTTAACGGTGGTCCGAATGGGGTCGACTGATATATCAAAAGACGCGTATTTTCGCGTAGATTACGATAAAAAAGTTTACCTCTCTATCTCTAACCGTTGCGGAGAAAATCGCGTTTAAAGTTACGAAATTTCCAAAAATGCTTAACTCCGAAACTTTGAAGCGCCGTAGCTCCTAAACGGTTATAGATAGGGGATCCCGGTTTGCGCCGTTCGAAAGTACGCGTCGAGATCTTTCGAATGAGCACCGAACGGTCGCGCTGCGACCGCGCATAACCGAGATACGGAGATTCGGTCGAGAAATTTCGGTAAAATATCGAAGTCCGAAAATTACCGTTTTTATCATCCTATCCGGTAGATTTTTACGCGCCGAACAAGAATTTTTTTAGCACGCTTCGATATCTCTAACCGTTTAAGAGATACGGGCGTTTGAAGTTTAGGGACTTCGAAAAAACGCGAAAAAATAGAACCCGAAAAAGACATCTTTCGACGTTTTCTCGTGTCGCGCGTTAACGACGCCGTTCGGGCGGACGAGTTAGACGGTTTCCGATAGAAAAATGTCCGCGGAATCGATTGCGACCGCTCCGGACGCCCTATCTCTAACCGTTTAGCGGCTACGGCCCGTCAAAGTTGAAAGAGAGAGAAAAAAAATCCCAACTTTGAAGCGCTGTAGCGTCGGAACGCGTTGAGCTAGGGCGTCCTTCTTTCGCCTGTTTAGAACCCTCGTAGGGGTCCTTACGACGCGCCGATAAGCGAACGTCTAACTCTTCCCGTTAACGCGCAGCAGAAACGTCGCATTTTTTTCTGACCAAAACGATGAAATTTTTTCGACCCGAAAAATCGAGGGTCGGAATTTCGGGGTTTTGACCTTACCGGAACGTGGCCATATATGGGTGTATTACTCCTGAGAAATTTCAGCCCTCTAGCCCTAACCGTTTAGGAGATATGGACGTTTGAAAGTTTAGAAGGTGCAAAACTCAACTCCTTAACGGTGCTCCGAATGGGATCGACTGATATATCAAAAGACGCGTATTTTCGCGTAGATTACGATAAAAAAAAGTTTACCTCTCTATCTCTAACCGTTGCGGAGAAAATCGCGTTTAAAGTTACGAAATTTCCAAAAATGCTTAACTCCGAAACTTTGAAGCGCCGTAGCTCCTAAACGGTTATAGATAGGGGATCCCGGTTTGCGCCGTTCGAAAGTACGCGTCGAGATCTTTCGAATGAGCACCGAACGGTCGCGCTGCGACCGCGCATAACCGAGATACGGAGATTCGGTCGAGAAATTTCGGTAAAATATCGAAGTCCGAAAATTACCGTTTTTATCATCCTATCCGGTAGATTTTTACGCGCCGAACAAGATTTTTTTTAGCACGCTTCGATATCTCTAACCGTTTAAGAGATACGGGCGTTTGAAGTTTCGGGACTTCGAAAAAACGCGAAAAAATCGACCCCGAAAACGACATCTTTCGACGTTTTCTCGTGTCGCGCGTTAACGACGCCGTTCGGGCGGACGAGTTAGACGGTTTCCGATAGAAAAGTGTCCGCGGAATCGATTGCGACCGCTCCGGACGCCCTATCTCTAACCGTTTAGCGGCTACGGCCCGTCAAAGTTGAAAGAGAGAGAAAAAAAATCCCAACTTTGAAGCGCTGTAGCGTCGGAACGCGTTGAGCTAGGGCGTCCTTCTTTCGCCTGTTTAGAACCCTCGTAGGGGTCCTTACGACGCGCCGATAAGCGAACGTCTAACTCTTCCCGTTAACGCGCAGCAGAAACGTCGCATTTTTTTCTGACCAAAACGATGAAATTTTTTCGACCCGAAAAATCGAGGGTCGGAATTTCGGGGTTTTGACCTTACCGGAACGTGGCCATATATGGGTGTATTACGCCTGAGAAATTTCAGCCCCCTAGCCCTAACCGTTTAGGAGATATGGACGTTTGAAAGTTTAGAAGGTGCAAAACTCAACTCCTTAACGGTGCTCCGAATGGGGTCGACTGATATATCAAAAGACGCGTATTTTCGCGTAGATTACGATAAAAAAAGTTTACCTCTCTATCTCTAACCGTTGCGGAGAAAATCGCGTTTAAAGTTACGAAATTTCCAAAAATGCTTAACTCCGAAACTTTGAAGCGCCGTAGCTCCTAAACGGTTATAGATAGGGGATCCCGGTTTGCGCCGTTCGAAAGTACGCGTCGAGATCTTTCGAATGAGCACCGAACGGTCGCGCTGCGACCGCGCATAACTCGAGATACGGAGATTCGGTCGAGAAATTTCGGTAAAATATCGAAGTCCGAAAATTACCGTTTTATCATCCTATCCGGTAGAGTTTTACGCGCCGAACAAGAATTTTTTAGCACGCTTCGATATCTCTAACCGTTTAAGAGATACGGGCGTTTGAAGTTTCGGGACTTCGAAAAAACGCGAAAAATCGACCCCGAAAACGACATCTTTCGACGTTTTCTCGTGTCGCGCGTTAACGACGCCGTTCGGGCGGACGAGTTAGACGGTTTCCGATAGAAAAGTGTCCGCGGAATCGATTGCGACCGCTCCGGACGCCCTATCTCTAACCGTTTAGCGGCTACGGCCCGTCAAAGTTGAAAGAGAGAGAAAA
Organism: Trypoxylus dichotomus; assembly: GCA_023509865.1. Classification (NCBI taxonomy): domain Eukaryota; kingdom Metazoa; phylum Arthropoda; class Insecta; order Coleoptera; family Scarabaeidae; genus Trypoxylus; species Trypoxylus dichotomus. Next base: position 15,734,759 of record CM042082.1, read on the forward strand.
AATCCCAACTTTGAAGCGCTGTAGCGTCGGAACGCGTTGAGCTAGGGCGTCCTTCTTTCGCCTGTTTAGAACCCTCGTAGGGTCCTTACGACGCGCCGATAAGCGAACGTCTAACTCTTCCCGTTAACGCGCAGCAGAAACGTCGCATTTTTTTCTGACCAAAACGATGAAATTTTTTCGCCCCGAAAAATCGAGGGTCGGAATTTCGGGGTTTTGACCCTACCGGAACGTGGCCATATATGGGTGTATTACGCCTGAGAAATTTCAGCCCCCTAGCCCTAACCGTTTAGGAGATATGGATGTTTGAAAGTTGAGAAGGTGCAAAACTCAACTCCTTAACGGTGCTCCGAATGGGATCGACTGATATATCAAAAGACGCGTATTTTCGCGTAGATTACGATAAAAAAAAGTTTACCTCTCTATCTCTAACCGTTGCGGAGAAAATCGCGTTTAAAGTTACGAAATTTCCAAAAATGCTTAACTCCGAAACTTTGAAGCGCCGTAGCTCCTAAACGGTTATAGATAGGGGATCCCGGTTTGCGCCGTTCGAAAGTACGCGTCGAGATCTTTCGAATGAGCACCGAACGGTCGCGCTGCGACCGCGCATAACCGAGATACGGAGATTCGGTCGAGAAATTTCGGTAAAATATCGAAGTCCGAAAATTACCGTTTTTATCATCCTATCCGGTAGATTTTTACGCGCCGAACAAGAATTTTTTAGCACGCTTCGATATCTCTAACCGTTTAAGAGATACGGGCGTTTGAAGTTTCGGGACTTCGAAAAAACGCGAAAAAATCGACCCCGAAAACGACATCTTTCGACGTTTTCTCGTGTCGCGCGTTAACGACGCCGTTCGGGCGGACGAGTTAGACGGTTTCCGATAGAAAAATGTCCGCGGAATCGATTGCGACCGCTCCGGACGCCCTATCTCTAACCGTTTAGCGGCTACGGCCCGTCAAAGTTGAAAGAGAGAGAAAAAAAATCCCAACTTTGAAGCGCTGTAGCGTCGGAACGCGTTGAGCTAGGGCGTCCTTCTTTCGCCTGTTTAGAACCCTCGTAGGGGTCCTTACGACGCGCCGATAAGCGAACGTCTAACTCTTCCCGTTAACGCGCAGCAGAAACGTCGCATTTTTTTCTGACCAAAACGATGAAATTTTTTCGACCCGAAAAATCGAGGGTCGGAATTTCGGGGTTTTGACCTTACCGGAACGTGGCCATATATGGGTGTATTACGCCTGAGAAATTTCAGCCCCCTAGCCCTAACCGTTTAGGAGATATGGACGTTTGAAGGTTGAGAAGGTGCAAAACTCAACTCCTTAACGGTGCTCCGAATGATGTCGACTGATATATCAAAAGACGCGTATTTTCGCGTAGATTACGATAAAAAAAAGTTTACCTCTCTATCTCTAACCGTTGCGGAGAAAATCGCGTTTAAAGTTACGAAATTTCCAAAAATGCTTAACTCCGAAACTTTGAAGCGCCGTAGCTCCTAAACGGTTATAGATAGGGGATCCCGGTTTGCGCCGTTCGAAAGTACGCGTCGAGATCTTTCGAATGAGCACCGAACGGTCGCGCTGCGACCGCGCATAACCGAGATACGGAGATTCGGTCGAGAAATTTCGGTAAAATATCGAAGTCCGAAAATTACCGTTTTTATCATCCTATCCGGTAGATTTTTACGCGCCGAACAAGAATTTTTTAGCACGCTTCGATATCTCTAACCGTTTAAGAGATACGGGCGTTTGAAGTTTCGGGACTTCGAAAAAACGCGAAAAATCGACCCCGAAAACGACATCTTTCGACGTTTTCTCGTGTCGCGCGTTAACGACGCCGTTCGGGCGGACGAGTTAGACGGTTTCCGATAGAAAAATGTCCGCGGAATCGATTGCGACCGCTCCGGACGCCCTATCTCTAACCGTTTAGCGGCTACGGCCCGTCAAAGTTGAAAGAGAGAGAAAAAAAATCCCAACTTTGAAGCGCTGTAGCGTCGGAACGCGTTGAGCTAGGGCGTCCTTCTTTCGCCTGTTTAGAACCCTCGTAGGGGTCCTTACGACGCGCCGATAAGCGAACGTCTAACTCTTCCCGTTAACGCGCAGCAGAAACGTCGCATTTTTTTCTGACCAAAACGATGAAATTTTTTCGCCCCGAAAAATCGAGGGTCGGAATTTCGGGGTTTTGACCCTACCGGAACGTGGTCATATATGGGTGTATTACGCCTGAGAAATTTCAGCCCCCTAGCCCTAACCGTTTAGGAGATATGGACGTTTGAAAGTTGAGAAGGTGCAAAACTCAACTCCTTAACGGTGCTCCGAATGGGGTCGACTGATATATCAAAAGACGCGTATTTTCGCGTAGATTACGATAAAAAAGTTTACCTCTCTATCTCTAACCGTTGCGGAGAAAATCGCGTTTAAAGTTACGAAATTTCCAAAAATGCTTAACTCCGAAACTTTGAAGCGCCGTAGCTCCTAAACGGTTATAGATAGGGGATCCCGGTTTGCGCCGTTCGAAAGTACGCGTCGAGATCTTTCGAATGAGCACCGAACGGTCGCGCTGCGACCGCGCATAACCGAGATACGGAGATTCGGTCGAGAAATTTCGGTAAAATATCGAAGTCCGAAAATTACCGTTTTTATCATCCTATCCGGTAGATTTTTACGCGCCGAACAAGAATTTTTTAGCACGCTTCGATATCTCTAACCGTTTAAGAGATACGGGCGTTTGAAGTTTCGGGACTTCGAAAAACGCGAAAAATCGACCCCGAAAACGACATCTTTCGACGTTTTCTCGTGTCGCGCGTTAACGACGCCGTTCGGGCGGACGAGTTAGACGGTTTCCGATAGAAAAATGTCCGCGGAATCGATTGCGACCGCTCCGGACGCCCTATCTCTAACCGTTTAGCGGCTACGGCCCGTCAAAGTTGAAAGAGAGAAAAAAATCCCAACTTTGAAGCGCTGTAGCGTCGGAACGCGTTGAGCTAGGGCGTCCTTCTTTCGCCTGTTTAGAACCCTCGTAGGGTCCTTACGACGCGCCGATAAGCGAACGTCTAACTCTTCCCGTTAACGCGCAGCAGAAACGTCGCATTTTTCTGACCAAAACGATGAAATTTTTTCGCCCCGAAAAATCGAGGGTCGGAATTTCGGGGTTTTGACCCTACCGGAACGTGGTCATATATGGGTGTATTACGCCTGAGAAATTTCAGCCCCCTAGCCCTAACCGTTTAGGAGATATGGATGTTTGAAAGTTGAGAAGGTGCAAAACTCAACTCCTTAACGGTGCTCCGAATGGGATCGACTGATATATCAAAAGACGCGTATTTTCGCGTAGATTACGATAAAAAAAAGTTTACCTCTCTATCTCTAACCGTTGCGGAGAAAATCGCGTTTAAAGTTACGAAATTTCCAAAAATGCTTAACTCCGAAACTTTGAAGCGCCGTAGCTCCTAAACGGTTATAGATAGGGGATCCCGGTTTGCGCCGTTCGAAAGTACGCGTCGAGATCTTTCGAATGAGCACCGAACGGTCGCGCTGCGACCGCGCATAACCGAGATACGGAGATTCGGTCGAGAAATTTCGGTAAAATATCGAAGTCCGAAAATTACCGTTTTTATCATCCTATCCGGTAGATTTTTACGCGCCGAACAAGAATTTTTTAGCACGCTTCGATATCTCTAACCGTTTAAGAGATACGGGCGTTTGAAGTTTCGGGACTTCGAAAAAACGCGAAAAAATCGACCCCGAAAACGACATCTTTCGACGTTTTCTCGTGTCGCGCGTTAACGACGCCGTTCGGGCGGACGAGTTAGACGGTTTCCGATAGAAAAATGTCCGCGGAATCGATTGCGACCGCTCCGGACGCCCTATCTCTAACCGTTTAGCGGCTACGGCCCGTCAAAGTTGAAAGAGAGAAAAAAATCCCAACTTTGAAGCGCTGTAGCGTCGGAACGCGTTGAGCTAGGGCGTCCTTCTTTCGCCTGTTTAGAACCCTCGTAGGGGTCCTTACGACGCGCCGATAAGCGAACGTCTAACTCTTCCCGTTAACGCGCAGCAGAAACGTCGCATTTTTTTCTGACCAAAACGATGAAATTTTTTCGCCCCGAAAAATCGAGGGTCGGAATTTCGGGGTTTTGACCCTACCGGAACGTGGTCATATATGGGTGTATTACGCCTGAGAAATTTCAGCCCCCTAGCCCTAACCGTTTAGGAGATATGGATGTTTGAAAGTTGAGAAGGTGCAAAACTCAACTCCTTAACGGTGCTCCGAATGGGATCGACTGATATATCAAAAGACGCGTATTTTCGCGTAGATTACGATAAAAAAAAGTTTACCTCTCTATCTCTAACCGTTGCGGAGAAAATCGCGTTTAAAGTTACGAAATTTCCAAAAATGCTTAACTCCGAAACTTTGAAGCGCCGTAGCTCCTAACGGTTATAGATAGGGGATCCCGGTTTGCGCCGTTCGAAAGTACGCGTCGAGATCTTTCGAATGAGCACCGAACGGTCGCGCTGCGACCGCGCATAACCGAGATACGGAGATTCGGTCGAGAAATTTCGGTAAAATATCGAAGTCCGAAAATTACCGTTTTTATCATCCTATCCGGTAGATTTTTACGCGCCGAACAAGATTTTTTAGCACGCTTCGATATCTCTAACCGTTTAAGAGATACGGGCGTTTGAAGTTTCGGGACTTCGAAAAAACGCGAAAAATCGACCCCGAAAACGACATCTTTCGACGTTTTCTCGTGTCGCGCGTTAACGACGCCGTTCGGGCGGACGAGTTAGACGGTTTCCGATAGAAAAATGTCCGCGGAATCGATTGCGACCGCTCCGGACGCCCTATCTCTAACCGTTTAGCGGCTACGGCCCGTCAAAGTTGAAAGAGAGAAAAAAAATCCCAACTTTGAAGCGCTGTAGCGTCGGAACGCGTTGAGCTAGGGCGTCCTTCTTTCGCCTGTTTAGAACCCTCGTAGGGGTCCTTACGACGCGCCGATAAGCGAACGTCTAACTCTTCCCGTTAACGCGCAGCAGAAACGTCGCATTTTTTTCTGACCAAAACGATGAAATTTTTTCGACCCGAAAAATCGAGGGTCGGAATTTCGGGGTTTTGACCTTACCGGAACGTGGCCATATATGGGTGTATTACTCCTGAGAAATTTCAGCCCCCTAGCCCTAACCGTTTAGGAGATATGGACGTTTGAAAGTTTAGAAGGTGCAAAACTCAACTCCTTAACGGTGCTCCGAATGGGGTCGACTGATATATCAAAAGACGCGTATTTTCGCGTAGATTACGATAAAAAAAAGTTTACCTCTCTATCTCTAACCGTTGCGGAGAAAATCGCGTTTAAAGTTACGAAATTTCCAAAAATGCTTAACTCCGAAACTTTGAAGCGCCGTAGCTCCTAAACGGTTATAGATAGGGGATCCCGGTTTGCGCCGTTCGAAAGTACGCGTCGAGATCTTTCGAATGAGCACCGAACGGTCGCGCTGCGACCGCGCATAACCGAGATACGGAGATTCGGTCGAGAAATTTCGGTAAAATATCGAAGTCCGAAAATTACCGTTTTTATCATCCTATCCGGTAGATTTTTACGCGCCGAACAAGATTTTTTAGCACGCTTCGATATCTCTAACCGTTTAAGAGATACGGGCGTTTGAAGTTTCGGGACTTCGAAAAAACGCGAAAAAATCGACCCCGAAAACGACATCTTTCGACGTTTTCTCGTGTCGCGCGTTAACGACGCCGTTCGGGCGGACGAGTTAGACGGTTTCCGATAGAAAAATGTCCGCGGAATCGATTGCGACCGCTCCGGACGCCCTATCTCTAACCGTTTAGCGGCTACGGCCCGTCAAAGTTGAAAGAGAGAAAAAAATCCCAACTTTGAAGCGCTGTAGCGTCGGAACGCGTTGAGCTAGGGCGTCCTTCTTTCGCCTGTTTAGAACCCTCGTAGGGTCCTTACGACGCGCCGATAAGCGAACGTCTAACTCTTCCCGTTAACGCGCAGCAGAAACGTCGCATTTTTTTCTGACCAAAACGATGAAAGTTTTTCGACCCGAAAAATCGAGGGTCGGAATTTCGGGGTTTTGACCTTACCGGAACGTGGCCATATATGGGTGTATTACGCCTGAGAAATTTCAGCCCCCTAGCCCTAACCGTTTAGGAGATATGGACGTTTGAAAGTTGAGAAGGTGCAAAACTCAACTCCTTAACGGTGCTCCGAATGGGGTCGACTGATATATCAAAAGACGCGTATTTTCGCGTAGATTACGATAAAAAAAAGTTTACCTCTCTATCTCTAACCGTTGCGGAGAAAATCGCGTTTAAAGTTACGAAATTTCCAAAAATGCTTAACTCCGAAACTTTGAAGCGCCGTAGCTCCTAAACGGTTATAGATAGGGGATCCCGGTTTGCGCCGTTCGAAAGTACGCGTCGAGATCTTTCGAATGAGCACCGAACGGTCGCGCTGCGACCGCGCATAACCGAGATACGGAGATTCGGTCGAGAAATTTCGGTAAAATATCGAAGTCCGAAAATTACCGTTTTATCATCCTATCCGGTAGAGTTTTACGCGCCGAACAAGAATTTTTTAGCACGCTTCGATATCTCTAACCGTTTAAGAGATACGGGCGTTTGAAGTTTCGGGACTTCGAAAAACGCGAAAAAATCGACCCCGAAAACGACATCTTTCGACGTTTTCTCGTGTCGCGCGTTAACGACGCCGTTCGGGCGGACGAGTTAGACGGTTTCCGATAGAAAAATGTCCGCGGAATCGATTGCGACCGCTCCGGACGCCCTATCTCTAACCGTTTAGCGGCTACGGCCCGTCAAAGTTGAAAGAGAGAAAAAAATCCCAACTTTGAAGCGCTGTAGCGTCGGAACGCGTTGAGCTAGGGCGTCCTTCTTTCGCCTGTTTAGAACCCTCGTAGGGGTCCTTACGACGCGCCGATAAGCGAACGTCTAACTCTTCCCGTTAACGCGCAGCAGAAACGTCGAAAAATCGAGGGTCGGAATTTCGGGGTTTTGACCCTACCGGAACGTGGTCATATATGGGTGTATTACGCCTGAGAAATTTCAGCCCCCTAGCCCTAACCGTTTAGGAGATATGGATGTTTGAAAGTTGAGAAGGTGCAAAACTCAACTCCTTAACGGTGCTCCGAATGGGATCGACTGATATATCAAAAGACGCGTATTTTCGCGTAGATTACGATAAAAAAAAGTTTACCTCTCTATCTCTAACCGTTGCGGAGAAAATCGCGTTTAAAGTTACGAAATTTCCAAAAATGCTTAACTCCGAAACTTTGAAGCGCCGTAGCTCCTAAACGGTTATAGATAGGGGATCCCGGTTTGCGCCGTTCGAAAGTACGCGTCGAGATCTTTCGAATGAGCACCGAACGGTCGCGCTGCGACCGCGCATAACCGAGATACGGAGATTCGGTCGAGAAATTTCGGTAAAATATCGAAGTCCGAAAATTACCGTTTTTATCATCCTATCCGGTAGATTTTTACGCGCCGAACAAGAATTTTTTAGCACGCTTCGATATCTCTAACCGTTTAAGAGATACGGGCGTTTGAAGTTTCGGGACTTCGAAAAAACGCGAAAAAATCGACCCCGAAAACGACATCTTTCGACGTTTTCTCGTGTCGCGCGTTAACGACGCCGTTCGGGCGGACGAGTTAGACGGTTTCCGATAGAAAAATGTCCGCGGAATCGATTGCGACCGCTCCGGACGCCCTATCTCTAACCGTTTAGCGGCTACGGCCCGTCAAAGTTGAAAGAGAGAAAAAATCCCAACTTTGAAGCGCTGTAGCGTCGGAACGCGTTGAGCTAGGGCGTCCTTCTTTCGCCTGTTTAGAACCCTCGTAGGGGTCCTTACGACGCGCCGATAAGCGAACGTCTAACTCTTCCCGTTAACGCGCAGCAGAAACGTCGCATTTTTTCTGACCAAAACGATGAAATTTTTCGACCCGAAAAATCGAGGGTCGGAATTTCGGGGTTTTGACCTTACCGGAACGTGGCCATATATGGGTGTATTACGCCTGAGAAATTTCAGCCCCTAGCCCTAACCGTTTAGGAGATATGGACGTTTGAAAGTTGAGAAGGTGCAAAACTCAACTCCTTAACGGTGCTCCGAATGGGGTCGACTGATATATCAAAAGACGCGTATTTTCGCGTAGATTACGATAAAAAAAGTTTACCTCTCTATCTCTAACCGTTGCGGAGAAAATCGCGTTTAAAGTTACGAAATTTCCAAAAATGCTTAACTCCGAAACTTTGAAGCGCCGTAGCTCCTAAACGGTTATAGATAGGGGATCCCGGTTTGCGCCGTTCGAAAGTACGCGTCGAGATCTTTCGAATGAGCACCGAACGGTCGCGCTGCGACCGCGCATAACCGAGATACGGAGATTCGGTCGAGAAATTTCGGTAAAATATCGAAGTCCGAAAATTACCGTTTTTATCATCCTATCCGGTAGATTTTTACGCGCCGAACAAGATTTTTTAGCACGCTTCGATATCTCTAACCGTTTAAGAGATACGGGCGTTTGAAGTTTCGGGACTTCGAAAAAACGCGAAAAATCGACCCCGAAAACGACATCTTTCGACGTTTTCTCGTGTCGCGCGTTAACGACGCCGTTCGGGCGGACGAGTTAGACGGTTTCCGATAGAAAAATGTCCGCGGAATCGATTGCGACCGCTCCGGACGCCCTATCTCTAACCGTTTAGCGGCTACGGCCCGTCAAAGTTGAAAGAGAGAGAAAAAAAATCCCAACTTTGAAGCGCTGTAGCGTCGGAACGCGTTGAGCTAGGGCGTCCTTCTTTCGCCTGTTTAGAACCCTCGTAGGGGTCCTTACGACGCGCCGATAAGCGAACGTCTAACTCTTCCCGTTAACGCGCAGCAGAAACGTCGCATTTTTTTCTGACCAAAACGATGAAATTTTTTCGACCCGAAAAATCGAGGGTCGGAATTTCGGGGTTTTGACCCTACCGGAACGTGGCCATATATGGGTGTATTACGCCTGAGAAATTTCAGCCCCCTAGCCCTAACCGTTTAGGAGATATGGACGTTTGAAAGTTGAGAAGGTGCAAAACTCAACTCCTTGACGGTGCTCCGAATGGGATCGACTGATATATCAAAGGACGCGTATTTTCGCGTAGATTACGATAAAAAAAGGTTTACCTCTCTATCTCTAACCGTTGCGGAGAAAATCGCGTTTAAAGTTACGAAATTTCAAAAAATGCTTAACTCCGAAATTTTGAAGCGCCGTAGCTCCTAAACGGTTATAGATAGGGGATCCCGGTTTGCGCCGTTCGAAAGTACGCGTCGAGATCTTTCGAATGAGCACCGAACGGTCGCGCTGCGACCGCGCATAACCGAGATACGGAGATTCGGTCGAGAAATTTCGGTAAAATATCGAAGTCCGAAAATTGCCGTTTTTATCATCCTATCCGGTAGATTTTTACGCGCCGAACAAGAATTTTTTTAGCACGCTTCGATATCTCTAACCGTTTAAGAGATACGGGCGTTTGAAGTTTCGGGACTTCGAAAAAACGCGAAAAAATCGACCCCGAAAACGACATCTTTCGACGTTTTCTCGTGTCGCGCGTTAACGACGCCGTTCGGGCGGACGAGTTAGACGGTTTCCGATAGAAAAATGTCCGCGGAATCGATTGCGACCGCTCCGGACGCCCTATCTCTAACCGTTTAGCGGCTACGGCCCGTCAAAGTTGAAAGAGAGAGAAAAAAAATCCCAACTTTGAAGCGCTGTAGCGTCGGAACGCGTTGAGCTAGGGCGTCCTTCTTTCGCCTGTTTAGAACCCTCGTAGGGGTCCTTACGACGCGCCGATAAGCGAACGTCTAACTCTTCCCGTTAACGCGCAGCAGAAACGTCGCATTTTTTTCTGACCAAAACGATGAAATTTTTTCGCCCCGAAAAATCGAGGGTCGGAATTTCGGGGTTTTGACCCTACCGGAACGTGGTCATATATGGGTGTATTACGCCTGAGAAATTTCAGCCCCCTAGCCCTAACCGTTTAGGAGATATGGATGTTTGAAAGTTGAGAAGGTGCAAAACTCAACTCCTTAACGGTGCTCCGAATGGGATCGACTGATATATCAAAAGACGCGTATTTTCGCGTAGATTACGATAAAAAAAAGTTTACCTCTCTATCTCTAACCGTTGCGGAGAAAATCGCGTTTAAAGTTACGAAATTTCCAAAAATGCTTAACTCCGAAACTTTGAAGCGCCGTAGCTCCTAAACGGTTATAGATAGGGGATCCCGGTTTGCGCCGTTCGAAAGTACGCGTCGAGATCTTTCGAATGAGCACCGAACGGTCGCGCTGCGACCGCGCATAACCGAGATACGGAGATTCGGTCGAGAAATTTCGGTAAAATATCGAAGTCCGAAAATTACCGTTTTTATCATCCTATCCGGTAGATTTTTACGCGCCGAACAAGATTTTTTAGCACGCTTCGATATCTCTAACCGTTTAAGAGATACGGGCGTTTGAAGTTTCGGGACTTCGAAAAAACGCGAAAAATCGACCCCGAAAACGACATCTTTCGACGTTTTCTCGTGTCGCGCGTTAACGACGCCGTTCGGGCGGACGAGTTAGACGGTTTCCGATAGAAAAATGTCCGCGGAATCGATTGCGACCGCTCCGGACGCCCTATCTCTAACCGTTTAGCGGCTACGGCCCGTCAAAGTTGAAAGAGAGAAAAAAATCCCAACTTTGAAGCGCTGTAGCGTCGGAACGCGTTGAGCTAGGGCGTCCTTCTTTCGCCTGTTTAGAACCCTCGTAGGGTCCTTACGACGCGCCGATAAGCGAACGTCTAACTCTTCCCGTTAACGCGCAGCAGAAACGTCGCATTTTTCTGACCAAAACGATGAAATTTTTTCGACCCGAAAAATCGAGGGTCGGAATTTCGGGGTTTTGACCTTACCGGAACGTGGCCATATATGGGTGTATTACGCCTGAGAAATTTCAGCCCCTAGCCCTAACCGTTTAGGAGATATGGACGTTTGAAAGTTTAGAAGGTGCAAAACTCAACTCCTTAACGGTGCTCCGAATGGGGTCGACTGATATATCAAAAGACGCGTATTTTCGCGTAGATTACGATAAAAAAAGTTTACCTCTCTATCTCTAACCGTTGCGGAGAAAATCGCGTTTAAAGTTACGAAATTTCCAAAAATGCTTAACTCCGAAACTTTGAAGCGCCGTAGCTCCTAAACGGTTATAGATAGGGGATCCCGGTTTGCGCCGTTCGAAAGTACGCGTCGAGATCTTTCGAATGAGCACCGAACGGTCGCGCTGCGACCGCGCATAACCGAGATACGGAGATTCGGTCGAGAAATTTCGGTAAAATATCGAAGTCCGAAAATTACCGTTTTATCATCCTATCCGGTAGATTTCGGCGCGCCGAACAAGATTTTTTTTAGCACGCTTCGATATCTCTAACCGTTTAAGAGATACGGGCGTTTGAAGTTTCGGGACTTCGAAAAAACGCGAAAAAATCGACCCCGAAAACGACATCTTTCGACGTTTTCTCGTGTCGCGCGTTAACGACGCCGTTCGGGCGGACGAGTTAGACGGTTTCCGATAGAAAAATGTCCGCGGAATCGATTGCGACCGCTCCGGACGCCCTATCTCTAACCGTTTAGCGGCTACGGCCCGTCAAAGTTGAAAGAGAGAGAAAAAAAATCCCAACTTTGAAGCGCTGTAGCGTCGGAACGCGTTGAGCTAGGGCGTCCTTCTTTCGCCTGTTTAGAACCCTCGTAGGGGTCCTTACGACGCGCCGATAAGCGAACGTCTAACTCTTCCCGTTAACGCGCAGCAGAAACGTCGCATTTTTTTCTGACCAAAACGATGAAATTTTTTCGACCCGAAAAATCGAGGGTCGGAATTTCGGGGTTTTGACCTTACCGGAACGTGGCCATATATGGGTGTATTACGCCTGAGAAATTTCAGCCCCCTAGCCCTAACCGTTTAGGAGATATGGACGTTTGAAAGTTTAGAAGGTGCAAAACTCAACTCCTTAACGGTGCTCCGAATGGGGTCGACTGATATATCAAAAGACGCGTATTTTCGCGTAGATTACGATAAAAAAAGTTTACCTCTCTATCTCTAACCGTTGCGGAGAAAATCGCGTTTAAAGTTACGAAATTTCCAAAAATGCTTAACTCCGAAACTTTGAAGCGCCGTAGCTCCTAAACGGTTATAGATAGGGGATCCCGGTTTGCGCCGTTCGAAAGTACGCGTCGAGATCTTTCGAATGAGCACCGAACGGTCGCGCTGCGACCGCGCATAACCGAGATACGGAGATTCGGTCGAGAAATTTCGGTAAAATATCGAAGTCCGAAAATTACCGTTTTTATCATCCTATCCGGTAGATTTTTACGCGCCGAACAAGATTTTTTTTAGCACGCTTCGATATCTCTAACCGTTTAAGAGATACGGGCGTTTGAAGTTTCGGGACTTCGAAAAAACGCGAAAACATCGACCCCGAAAACGACATCTTTCGACGTTTTCTCGTGTCGCGCGTTAACGACGCCGTTCGGGCGGACGAGTTAGACGGTTTCCGATAGAAAAATGTCCGCGGAATCGATTGCGACCGCTCCGGACGCCCTATCTCCAACCGTTTAGCGGCTACCGCCCGTCAAAGTTGAAAGAGAGAGAAAAAAAATCCCAACTTTGAAGCGCTGTAGCGTCGGAACGCGTTGAGCTAGGTCGTCCTTCTTTCGCCTGTTTAGAACCCTCGTAGGGGTCCTTACGACGCGCCGATAAGCGAACGTCTAACTCTTCCCGTTAACGCGCAGCAGAAACGTCGCATTTTTTTCTGACCAAAACGATGAAATTTTTTCGCCCCGAAAAATCGAGGCTCGGAATTTCGGGGTTTTGACCTTACCGGAACGTGGCCATATATGGGTGTATTACGCCTGAGAAATTTCAGCCCCCTAGCCCTAACCGTTTAGGAGATATGGAGGTTTGAAGGTTGAGAAGGTGCAAAACTCAACTCCTTAACGGTGCTTCGAATGATGTCGACTGATATATCAAAAGACGCGTATTTTCGCGTAGATTACGATAAAAAAAAGTTTACCTCTCTATCTCTAACCGTTGCGGAGAAAATCGCGTTTAAAGTTACGAAATTTCCAAAAATGCTTAACTCCGAAACTTTGAAGCGCCGTAGCTCCTAAACGGTTATAGATAGGGGATCCCGGTTTGCGCCGTTCGAAAGTACGCGTCGAGATCTTTCGAATGAGCACCGAACGGTCGCGCTGCGACCGCGCATAACCGAGATACGGAGATTCGGTCGAGAAATTTCGGTAAAATATCGAAGTCCGAAAATTACCGTTTTTATCATCCTATCCGGTAGAGTTTTACGCGCCGAACAAGAATTTTTTTAGCACGCTTCGATATCTCTAACCGTTTAAGAGATACGGACGTTTGAAGTTTCGGGACTTCGAAAAACGCGAAAAATCGACCCCGAAAACGACATCTTTCGACGTTTTCTCGTGTCGCGCGTTAACGACGCCGTTCGGGCGGACGAGTTAGACGGTTTCCGATAGAAAAATGTCCGCGGAATCGATTGCGACCGCTCCGGACGCCCTATCTCTAACCGTTTAGCGGCTACGGCCCGTCAAAGTTGAAAGAGAGAGAAAAAATCCCAACTTTGAAGCGCTGTAGCGTCGGAACGCGTTGAGCTAGGGCGTCCTTCTTTCGCCTGTTTAGAACCCTCGTAGGGTCCTTACGACGCGCCGATAAGCGAACGTCTAACTCTTCCCGTTAACGCGCAGCAGAAACGTCGCATTTTTCTGACCAAAACGATGAAATTTTTTCGCCCCGAAAAATCGAGGGTCGGAATTTCGGGGTTTTGACCCTACCGGAACGTGGTCATATATGGGTGTATTACGCCTGAGAAATTTCAGCCCCCTAGCCCTAACCGTTTAGGAGATATGGATGTTTGAAAGTTGAGAAGGTGCAAAACTCAACTCCTTAACGGTGCTCCGAATGGGATCGACTGATATATCAAAAGACGCGTATTTTCGCGTAGATTACGATAAAAAAAAGTTTACCTCTCTATCTCTAACCGTTGCGGAGAAAATCGCGTTTAAAGTTACGAAATTTCCAAAAATGCTTAACTCCGAAACTTTGAAGCGCCGTAGCTCCTAAACGGTTATAGATAGGGGATCCCGGTTTGCGCCGTTCGAAAGTACGCGTCGAGATCTTTCGAATGAGCACCGAACGGTCGCGCTGCGACCGCGCATAACCGAGATACGGAGATTCGGTCGAGAAATTTCGGTAAAATATCGAAGTCCGAAAATTACCGTTTTTATCATCCTATCCGGTAGATTTTTACGCGCCGAACAAGACTTTTTTTAGCACGCTTCGATATCTCTAACCGTTTAAGAGATACGGGCGTTTGAAGTTTCGGGACTTCGAAAAAACGCGAAAAAATCGACCCCGAAAACGACATCTTTCGACGTTTTCTCGTGTCGCGCGTTAACGACGCCGTTCGGGCGGACGAGTTAGACGGTTTCCGATAGAAAAATGTCCGCGGAATCGATTGCGACCGCTCCGGACGCCCTATCTCTAACCGTTTAGCGGCTACGGCCCGTCAAAGTTGAAAGAGAGAGAAAAAAAATCCCAACTTTGAAGCGCTGTAGCGTCGGAACGCGTTGAGCTAGGGCGTCCTTCTTTCGCCTGTTTAGAACCCTCGTAGGGGTCCTTACGACGCGCCGATAAGCGAACGTCTAACTCTTCCCGTTAACGCGCAGCAGAAACGTCGCATTTTTCTGACCAAAACGATGAAATTTTTTCGACCCGAAAAATCGAGGGTCGGAATTTCGGGGTTTTGACCTTACCGGAACGTGGCCATATATGGGTGTATTACGCCTGAGAAATTTCAGCCCCTAGCCCTAACCGTTTAGGAGATATGGACGTTTGAAAGTTTAGAAGGTGCAAAACTCAACTCCTTAACGGTGCTCCGAATGGGGTCGACTGATATATCAAAAGACGCGTATTTTCGCGTAGATTACGATAAAAAAAGTTTACCTCTCTATCTCTAACCGTTGCGGAGAAAATCGCGTTTAAAGTTACGAAATTTCCAAAAATGCTTAACTCCGAAACTTTGAAGCGCCGTAGCTCCTAAACGGTTATAGATAGGGGATCCCGGTTTGCGCCGTTCGAAAGTACGCGTCGAGATCTTTCGAATGAGCACCGAACGGTCGCGCTGCGACCGCGCATAACCGAGATACGGAGATTCGGTCGAGAAATTTCGGTAAAATATCGAAGTCCGAAAATTACCGTTTTTATCATCCTATCCGGTAGATTTTTACGCGCCGAACAAGATTTTTTAGCACGCTTCGATATCTCTAACCGTTTAAGAGATACGGGCGTTTGAAGTTTCGGGACTTCCAAAAACGCGAAAAAATCGACCCCGAAAACGACATCTTTCGACGTTTTCTCGTGTCGCGCGTTAACGACGCCGTTCGGGCGGACGAGTTAGACGGTTTCCGATAGAAAAATGTCCGCGGAATCGATTGCGACCGCTCCGGACGCCCTATCTCTAACCGTTTAGCGGCTACGGCCCGTCAAAGTTGAAAGAGAGAGAAAAAATCCCAACTTTGAAGCGCTGTAGCGTCGGAACGCGTTGAGCTAGGGCGTCCTTCTTTCGCCTGTTTAGAACCCTCGTAGGGGTCCTTACGACGCGCCGATAAGCGAACGTCTAACTCTTCCCGTTAACGCGCAGCAGAAACGTCGCATTTTTTCTGACCAAAACGATGAAATTTTTCGACCCGAAAAATCGAGGGTCGGAATTTCGGGGTTTTGACCTTACCGGAACGTGGCCATATATGGGTGTATTACGCCTGAGAAATTTCAGCCCCTAGCCCTAACCGTTTAGGAGATATGGACGTTTGAAAGTTTAGAAGGTGCAAAACTCAACTCCTTAACGGTGCTCCGAATGGGGTCGACTGATATATCAAAAGACGCGTATTTTCGCGTAGATTACGATAAAAAAAGTTTACCTCTCTATCTCTAACCGTTGCGGAGAAAATCGCGTTTAAAGTTACGAAATTTCCAAAAATGCTTAACTCCGAAACTTTGAAGCGCCGTAGCTCCTAAACGGTTATAGATAGGGGATCCCGGTTTGCGCCGTTCGAAAGTACGCGTCGAGATCTTTCGAATGAGCACCGAACGGTCGCGCTGCGACCGCGCATAACCGAGATACGGAGATTCGGTCGAGAAATTTCGGTAAAATATCGAAGTCCGAAAATTACCGTTTTTATCATCCTATCCGGTAGATTTTTACGCGCCGAACAAGATTTTTTAGCACGCTTCGATATCTCTAACCGTTTAAGAGATACGGGCGTTTGAAGTTTCGGGACTTCGAAAAAACGCGAAAAAATCGACCCCGAAAACGACATCTTTCGACGTTTTCTCGTGTCGCGCGTTAACGACGCCGTTCGGGCGGACGAGTTAGACGGTTTCCGATAGAAAAATGTCCGCGGAATCGATTGCGACCGCTCCGGACGCCCTATCTCTAACCGTTTAGCGGCTACGGCCCGTCAAAGTTGAAAGAGAGAGAAAAAAAATCCCAACTTTGAAGCGCTGTAGCGTCGGAACGCGTTGAGCTAGGGCGTCCTTCTTTCGCCTGTTTAGAACCCTCGTAGGGTCCTTACGACGCGCCGATAAGCGAACGTCTAACTCTTCCCGTTAACGCGCAGCAGAAACGTCGCATTTTTTTCTGACCAAAACGATGAAATTTTTTCGCCCCGAAAAATCGAGGGTCGGAATTTCGGGGTTTTGACCCTACCGGAACGTGGTCATATATGGGTGTATTACGCCTGAGAAATTTCAGCCCCCTAGCCCTAACCGTTTAGGAGATATGGATGTTTGAAAGTTGAGAAGGTGCAAAACTCAACTCCTTAACGGTGCTCCGAATGGGATCGACTGATATATCAAAAGACGCGTATTTTCGCGTAGATTACGATAAAAAAAAGTTTACCTCTCTATCTCTAACCGTTGCGGAGAAAATCGCGTTTAAAGTTACGAAATTTCCAAAAATGCTTAACTCCGAAACTTTGAAGCGCCGTAGCTCCTAACGGTTATAGATAGGGGATCCCGGTTTGCGCCGTTCGAAAGTACGCGTCGAGATCTTTCGAATGAGCACCGAACGGTCGCGCTGCGACCGCGCATAACCGAGATACGGAGATTCGGTCGAGAAATTTCGGTAAAATATCGAAGTCCGAAAATTACCGTTTTTATCATCCTATCCGGTAGATTTTTACGCGCCGAACAAGATTTTTTTTAGCACGCTTCGATATCTCTAACCGTTTAAGAGATACGGGCGTTTGAAGTTTCGGGACTTCGAAAAAACGCGAAAAAATCGACCCCGAAAACGACATCTTTCGACGTTTTCTCGTGTCGCGCGTTAACGACGCCGTTCGGGCGGACGAGTTAGACGGTTTCCGATAGAAAAGTGTCCGCGGAATCGATTGCGACCGCTCCGGACGCCCTATCTCTAACCGTTTAGCGGCTACGGCCCGTCAAAGTTGAAAGAGAGAGAAAAATCCCAACTTTGAAGCGCTGTAGCGTCGGAACGCGTTGAGCTAGGGCGTCCTTCTTTCGCCTGTTTAGAACCCTCGTAGGGTCCTTACGACGCGCCGATAAGCGAACGTCTAACTCTTCCCGTTAACGCGCAGCAGAAACGTCGCATTTTTTTCTGACCAAAACGATGAAATTTTTTCGACCCGAAAAATCGAGGGTCGGAATTTCGGGGTTTTGACCTTACCGGAACGTGGCCATATATGGGTGTATTACGCCTGAGAAATTTCAGCCCCTAGCCCTAACCGTTTAGGAGATATGGACGTTTGAAAGTTTAGAAGGTGCAAAACTCAACTCCTTAACGGTGCTCCGAATGGGGTCGACTGATATATCAAAAGACGCGTATTTTCGCGTAGATTACGATAAAAAAAGTTTACCTCTCTATCTCTAACCGTTGCGGAGAAAATCGCGTTTAAAGTTACGAAATTTCCAAAAATGCTTAACTCCGAAACTTTGAAGCGCCGTAGCTCCTAAACGGTTATAGATAGGGGATCCCGGTTTGCGCCGTTCGAAAGTACGCGTCGAGATCTTTCGAATGAGCACCGAACGGTCGCGCTGCGACCGCGCATAACCGAGATACGGAGATTCGGTCGAGAAATTTCGGTAAAATATCGAAGTCCGAAAATTACCGTTTTTATCATCCTATCCGGTAGATTTTTACGCGCCGAACAAGAATTTTTTTAGCACGCTTCGATATCTCTAACCGTTTAAGAGATACGGGCGTTTGAAGTTTCGGGACTTCGAAAAAACGCGAAAAATCGACCCCGAAAACGACATCTTTCGACGTTTTCTCGTGTCGCGCGTTAACGACGCCGTTCGGGCGGACGAGTTAGACGGTTTCCGATAGAAAAATGTCCGCGGAATCGATTGCGACCGCTCCGGACGCCCTATCTCTAACCGTTTAGCGGCTACGGCCCGTCAAAGTTGAAAGAGAGATAAAAAAAATCCCAATTTTGAAGCGCTGTAGCGTCGGAACGCGTTGAGCTAGGGCGTCCTTCTTTCGCCTGTTTAGAACCCTCGTAGGGTCCTTACGACGCGCCGATAAGCGAACGTCTAACTCTTCCCGTTAACGCGCAGCAGAAACGTCGCATTTTTTTCTGACCAAAACGATGAAATTTTTTCGCCCCGAAAAATCGAGGGTCGGAATTTCGGGGTTTTGACCCTACCGGAACGTGGTCATATATGGGTGTATTACGCCTGAGAAATTTCAGCCCCCTAGCCCTAACCGTTTAGGAGATATGGATGTTTGAAAGTTGAGAAGGTGCAAAACTCAACTCCTTAACGGTGCTCCGAATGGGATCGACTGATATATCAAAAGACGCGTATTTTCGCGTAGATTACGATAAAAAAAAGTTTACCTCTCTATCTCTAACCGTTGCGGAGAAAATCGCGTTTAAAGTTACGAAATTTCCAAAAATGCTTAACTCCGAAACTTTGAAGCGCCGTAGCTCCTAAACGGTTATAGATAGGGGATCCCGGTTTGCGCCGTTCGAAAGTACGCGTCGAGATCTTTCGAATGAGCACCGAACGGTCGCGCTGCGACCGCGCATAACCGAGATACGGAGATTCGGTCGAGAAATTTCGGTAAAATATCGAAGTCCGAAAATTACCGTTTTTATCATCCTATCCGGTAGATTTTTACGCGCCGAACAAGATTTTTTTTAGCACGCTTCGATATCTCTAACCGTTTAAGAGATACGGGCGTTTGAAGTTTCGGGACTTCGAAAAAACGCGAAAAAATCGACCCCGAAAACGACATCTTTCGACGTTTTCTCGTGTCGCGCGTTAACGACGCCGTTCGGGCGGACGAGTTAGACGGTTTCCGATAGAAAAATGTCCGCGGAATCGATTGCGACCGCTCCGGACGCCCTATCTCTAACCGTTTAGCGGCTACGGCCCGTCAAAGTTGAAAGAGAGAGAAAAAAAATCCCAACTTTGAAGCGCTGTAGCGTCGGAACGCGTTGAGCTAGGGCGTCCTTCTTTCGCCTGTTTAGAACCCTCGTAGGGGTCCTTACGACGCGCCGATAAGCGAACGTCTAACTCTTCCCGTTAACGCGCAGCAGAAACGTCGCATTTTTTTCTGACCAAAACGATGAAATTTTTCGACCCGAAAAATCGAGGGTCGGAATTTCGGGGTTTTGACCCTACCGGAACGTGGTCATATATGGGTGTATTACGCCTGAGAAATTTCAGCCCCCTAGCCCTAACCGTTTAGGAGATATGGATGTTTGAAAGTTGAGAAGGTGCAAAACTCAACTCCTTAACGGTGCTCCGAATGGGATCGACTGATATATCAAAAGACGCGTATTTTCGCGTAGATTACGATAAAAAAAAGTTTACCTCTCTATCTCTAACCGTTGCGGAGAAAATCGCGTTTAAAGTTACGAAATTTCCAAAAATGCTTAACTCCGAAACTTTGAAGCGCCGTAGCTCCTAACGGTTATAGATAGGGGATCCCGGTTTGCGCCGTTCGAAAGTACGCGTCGAGATCTTTCGAATGAGCACCGAACGGTCGCGCTGCGACCGCGCATAACCGAGATACGGAGATTCGGTCGAGAAATTTCGGTAAAATATCGAAGTCCGAAAATTACCGTTTTTATCATCCTATCCGGTAGATTTTTACGCGCCGAACAAGATTTTTTTAGCACGCTTCGATATCTCTAACCGTTTAAGAGATACGGGCGTTTGAAGTTTCGGGACTTCGAAAAAACGCGAAAACATCGACCCCGAAAACGACATCTTTCGACGTTTTCTCGTGTCGCGCGTTAACGACGCCGTTCGGGCGGACGAGTTAGACGGTTTCCGATAGAAAAATGTCCGCGGAATCGATTGCGACCGCTCCGGACGCCCTATCTCCAACCGTTTAGCGGCTACCGCCCGTCAAAGTTGAAAGAGAGAGAAAAAAAATCCCAACTTTGAAGCGCTGTAGCGTCGGAACGCGTTGAGCTAGGGCGTCCTTCTTTCGCCTGTTTAGAACCCTCGTAGGGGTCCTTACGACGCGCCGATAAGCGAACGTCTAACTCTTCCCGTTAACGCGCAGCAGAAACGTCGCATTTTTTTCTGACCAAAACGATGAAATTTTTTCGACCCGAAAAATCGAGGGTCGGAATTTCGGGGTTTTGACCTTACCGGAACGTGGCCATATATGGGTGTATTACGCCTGAGAAATTTCAGCCCCCTAGCCCTAACCGTTTAGGAGATATGGACGTTTGAAAGTTTAGAAGGTGCAAAACTCAACTCCTTAACGGTGCTCCGAATGGGGCCGACTGATATATCAAAAGACGCGTATTTTCGCGTAGATTACGATAAAAAAAGTTTACCTCTCTATCTCTAACCGTTGCGGAGAAAATCGCGTTTAAAGTTACGAAATTTCCAAAAATGCTTAACTCCGAAACTTTGAAGCGCCGTAGCTCCTAAACGGTTATAGATAGGGGATCCCGGTTTGCGCCGTTCGAAAGTACGCGTCGAGATCTTTCGAATGAGCACCGAACGGTCGCGCTGCGACCGCGCATAACCGAGATACGGAGATTCGGTCGAGAAATTTCGGTAAAATATCGAAGTCCGAAAATTACCGTTTTTATCATCCTATCCGGTAGATTTTTACGCGCCGAACAAGAATTTTTTTAGCACGCTTCGATATCTCTAACCGTTTAAGAGATACGGGCGTTTGAAGTTTCGGGACTTCCAAAAACGCGAAAAAATCGACCCCGAAAACGACATCTTTCGACGTTTTCTCGTGTCGCGCGTTAACGACGCCGTTCGGGCGGACGAGTTAGACGGTTTCCGATAGAAAAATGTCCGCGGAATCGATTGCGACCGCTCCGGACGCCCTATCTCTAACCGTTTAGCGGCTACGGCCCGTCAAAGTTGAAAGAGAGAAAAAAATCCCAACTTTGAAGCGCTGTAGCGTCGGAACGCGTTGAGCTAGGGCGTCCTTCTTTCGCCTGTTTAGAACCCTCGTAGGGTCCTTACGACGCGCCGATAAGCGAACGTCTAACTCTTCCCGTTAACGCGCAGCAGAAACGTCGCATTTTTTCTGACCAAAACGATGAAATTTTTCGCCCCGAAAAATCGAGGGTCGGAATTTCGGGGTTTTGACCCTACCGGAACGTGGTCATATATGGGTGTATTACGCCTGAGAAATTTCAGCCCCCTAGCCCTAACCGTTTAGGAGATATGGATGTTTGAAAGTTGAGAAGGTGCAAAACTCAACTCCTTAACGGTGCTCCGAATGGGATCGACTGATATATCAAAAGACGCGTATTTTCGCGTAGATTACGATAAAAAAAAGTTTACCTCTCTATCTCTAACCGTTGCGGAGAAAATCGCGTTTAAAGTTACGAAATTTCCAAAAATGCTTAACTCCGAAACTTTGAAGCGCCGTAGCTCCTAACGGTTATAGATAGGGGATCCCGGTTTGCGCCGTTCGAAAGTACGCGTCGAGATCTTTCGAATGAGCACCGAACGGTCGCGCTGCGACCGCGCATAACCGAGATACGGAGATTCGGTCGAGAAATTTCGGTAAAATATCGAAGTCCGAAAATTACCGTTTTTATCATCCTATCCGGTAGATTTTTACGCGCCGAACAAGAATTTTTTTAGCACGCTTCGATATCTCTAACCGTTTAAGAGATACGGGCGTTTGAAGTTTCGGGACTTCCAAAAACGCGAAAAAATCGACCCCGAAAACGACATCTTTCGACGTTTTCTCGTGTCGCGCGTTAACGACGCCGTTCGGGCGGACGAGTTAGACGGTTTCCGATAGAAAAATGTCCGCGGAATCGATTGCGACCGCTCCGGACGCCCTATCTCTAACCGTTTAGCGGCTACGGCCCGTCAAAGTTGAAAGAGAGAGAAAAAATCCCAACTTTGAAGCGCTGTAGCGTCGGAACGCGTTGAGCTAGGGCGTCCTTCTTTCGCCTGTTTAGAACCCTCGTAGGGTCCTTACGACGCGCCGATAAGCGAACGTCTAACTCTTCCCGTTAACGCGCAGCAGAAACGTCGCATTTTTCTGACCAAAACGATGAAATTTTTTCGACCCGAAAAATCGAGGGTCGGAATTTCGGGGTTTTGACCTTACCGGAACGTGGCCATATATGGGTGTATTACGCCTGAGAAATTTCAGCCCCTAGCCCTAACCGTTTAGGAGATATGGACGTTTGAAAGTTGAGAAGGTGCAAAACTCAACTCCTTAACGGTGCTCCGAATGGGGTCGACTGATATATCAAAAGACGCGTATTTTCGCGTAGATTACGATAAAAAAGTTTACCTCTCTATCTCTAACCGTTGCGGAGAAAATCGCGTTTAAAGTTACGAAATTTCCAAAAATGCTTAACTCCGAAACTTTGAAGCGCCGTAGCTCCTAAACGGTTATAGATAGGGGATCCCGGTTTGCGCCGTTCGAAAGTACGCGTCGAGATCTTTCGAATGAGCACCGAACGGTCGCGCTGCGACCGCGCATAACCGAGATACGGAGATTCGGTCGAGAAATTTCGGTAAAATATCGAAGTCCGAAAATTACCGTTTTTATCATCCTATCCGGTAGATTTTTACGCGCCGAACAAGATTTTTTTTAGCACGCTTCGATATCTCTAACCGTTTAAGAGATACGGGCGTTTGAAGTTTCGGGACTTCGAAAAAACGCGAAAAAATCGACCCCGAAAACGACATCTTTCGACGTTTTCTCGTGTCGCGCGTTAACGACGCCGTTCGGGCGGACGAGTTAGACGGTTTCCGATAGAAAAGTGTCCGCGGAATCGATTGCGACCGCTCCGGACGCCCTATCTCTAACCGTTTAGCGGCTACGGCCCGTCAAAGTTGAAAGAGAGAGAAAAAAAATCCCAACTTTGAAGCGCTGTAGCGTCGGAACGCGTTGAGCTAGGGCGTCCTTCTTTCGCCTGTTTAGAACCCTCGTAGGGGTCCTTACGACGCGCCGATAAGCGAACGTCTAACTCTTCCCGTTAACGCGCAGCAGAAACGTCGCAAAAAATCGAGGGTCGGAATTTCGGGGTTTTGACCCTACCGGAACGTGGTCATATATGGGTGTATTACGCCTGAGAAATTTCAGCCCCCTAGCCCTAACCGTTTAGGAGATATGGATGTTTGAAAGTTGAGAAGGTGCAAAACTCAACTCCTTAACGGTGCTCCGAATGGGATCGACTGATATATCAAAAGACGCGTATTTTCGCGTAGATTACGATAAAAAAAAGTTTACCTCTCTATCTCTAACCGTTGCGGAGAAAATCGCGTTTAAAGTTACGAAATTTCCAAAAATGCTTAACTCCGAAACTTTGAAGCGCCGTAGCTCCTAAACGGTTATAGATAGGGGATCCCGGTTTGCGCCGTTCGAAAGTACGCGTCGAGATCTTTCGAATGAGCACCGAACGGTCGCGCTGCGACCGCGCATAACCGAGATACGGAGATTCGGTCGAGAAATTTCGGTAAAATATCGAAGTCCGAAAATTACCGTTTTTATCATCCTATCCGGTAGATTTTTACGCGCCGAACAAGATTTTTTAGCACGCTTCGATATCTCTAACCGTTTAAGAGATACGGGCGTTTGAAGTTTCGGGACTTCGAAAAAACGCGAAAAATCGACCCCGAAAACGACATCTTTCGACGTTTTCTCGTGTCGCGCGTTAACGACGCCGTTCGGGCGGACGAGTTAGACGGTTTCCGATAGAAAAATGTCCGCGGAATCGATTGCGACCGCTCCGGACGCCCTATCTCTAACCGTTTAGCGGCTACGGCCCGTCAAAGTTGAAAGAGAGAGAAAAAATCCCAACTTTGAAGCGCTGTAGCGTCGGAACGCGTTGAGCTAGGGCGTCCTTCTTTCGCCTGTTTAGAACCCTCGTAGGGGTCCTTACGACGCGCCGATAAGCGAACGTCTAACTCTTCCCGTTAACGCGCAGCAGAAACGTCGCATTTTTTTCTGACCAAAACGATGAAATTTTTTCGACCCGAAAAATCGAGGGTCGGAATTTCGGGGTTTTGACCTTACCGCAACGTGGCCATATATGGGTGTATTACGCCTGAGAAATTTCAGCCCCCTAGCCCTAACCGTTTAGGAGATATGGACGTTTGAATGTTGAGAAGGTGCAAAACTCAACTCCTTAACGGTGCTCCGAATGATGTCGACTGATATATCAAAAGACGCGTATTTTCGCGTAGATTACGATAAAAAAAAGTTTACCTCTCTATCTCTAACCGTTGCGGAGAAAATCGCGTTTAAAGTTACGAAATTTCCAAAAATGCTTAACTCCGAAACTTTGAAGCGCCGTAGCTCCTAAACGGTTATAGATAGGGGATCCCGGTTTGCGCCGTTCGAAAGTACGCGTCGAGATCTTTCGAATGAGCACCGAACGGTCGCGCTGCGACCGCGCATAACCGAGATACGGAGATTCGGTCGAGAAATTTCGGTAAAATATCGAAGTCCGAAAATTACCGTTTTTATCATCCTATCCGGTAGAGTTTTACGCGCCGAACAAGAATTTTTTTAGCACGCTTCGATATCTCTAACCGTTTAAGAGATACGGACGTTTGAAGTTTCGGGACTTCGAAAAAACGCGAAAAAATCGACCCCGAAAACGACATCTTTCGACGTTTTCTCGTGTCGCGCGTTAACGACGCCGTTCGGGCGGACGAGTTAGACGGTTTCCGATAGAAAAATGTCCGCGGAATCGATTGCGACCGCTCCGGACGCCCTATCTCTAACCGTTTAGCGGCTACGGCCCGTCAAAGTTGAAAGAGAGAGAAAAAAAATCCCAACTTTGAAGCGCTGTAGCGTCGGAACGCGTTGAGCTAGGGCGTCCTTCTTTCGCCTGTTTAGAACCCTCGTAGGGGTCCTTACG